>CM053783.1:398345426-398945426 GCA_028749045.1 Cupressus sempervirens
GGGAAAAGTAGAGACTTATCTATCACAACCAGGTGATTATATTATTCAAAGGATCTACATTAGCACACAAAGTTACAAAGAAGAGATAAAACTACTAATTCATCCTAAAACTAACTTGTTTTCCATTACATTTCCAACAAGAACAAGTTACCTATTGTTTGATCAACACTTCCAATTAGTTCACCATCAACATCAAATATCTTGGTCTTTTTGTTATGGAATTCAACTCTATATCTTGATTTACTCAACTATGAAACACTTAATTTATTATAGTTAAGTCCTTCAACCCAATAAACATTTTCACACTTTATCTTATTAGTTAATTGTATCAATCCTTTACCTTTCACAAGATATGCTACATTACTACCAAACTTAACACTACTACCCTTGTATGGTCCAATGGTTTTAGATTTACTTTTATCACCAGTCATGTAATGTGAACAACCACTATCAATTATGCACCTATCACTTTTGTTCACATATGAGATTAATTTAGTTTTATTATCTTCATCTGAATCCTCTTTCATAGCAACATAGGCAACTTCTTCATCATTACTTTTAGGCTCATTATCAATTTATTCTTCAACAATGTAACAAAATTTCTTAACTTTATCTTTGTAGTCCTTATTTCTCCTATTATTTTGGTCCTTTGTTTTTCCTTTTTACTTTATTTCCTTCTTTTCATCCTTGTCTTCTTTGTCAAGACATCATGCAACAATATGACCACCTTTGTTACATGAAAAATATATTATAGGAAGTTTACCTTTGTATTTCCCTTTTCCTCTTGGATGTCATCTAGCCATTAGTGCTTCAATCTCATCAAATTCAACATGATAAGTATCACTGTCACTTTTCACACATTTTCCTTTTCTTTTCTTACTAAGAACCAATTGTGATTTAAAAGAAGATTCAATAGTAGTAGGCATGAAATTATGAAAATTTGACATTACAAAAGTAGTAAAAATACCAATTAGACATTCTAGGGTTAGTTCATTACCTATGGTGGCTCCTGGTTTGACAAGATTTAAACCACCCCTTGATATCCAAAGGAAAACCTAGGAGTTCACAAAAATAAACACTAGTGGGCTCTTGAACAAACAAATCAAGAGGACTAACTAACAAGATTGCTTTGATCTTCTTCTCTTTGAACTATAAAATTTTTAGGTGGGTGTACCTAGGAATATATGGCTCTTTATAGTCAACATTTTTTAATATAAATTACAATTTAGTAGATGAATATGTCATATCTTCTTATAATTCAAGGATTTATGGAAAAAAGATGAGAGATGCCAAGTTCACATTTCTTCTAAAACTCTAAATCAAGTATGAGCTTGTATAGTTAACTCATAGTACTGGAAAGTAGAATGATTTGATTGATTAATTTTTTACTGTATAGATTTCTCTCTAAAATCCATCAGCTTCTACAATATGACTAGTGCCTTATCTATTGGGCTATTCCTCACAAGAAGTTGACACAAATAACTAGATATATCCTACCACTTTGTGATGAAGGAAAGTAATACTCAATTTTTTATCTCATTCTTATAATAGTCTTATTTTGACATCCTTCAATCCATCCATATTCATATTAGTCATTTACATAATTACTAGATTATCAGAAAAATATGAACAAAAATAAAAATCAAAAGAATTATAACTAAAACTTAATAGACATTATCATCAGGTTCCAACAAATTGAAAGCAACACAAGAAGAGACAATATTTCAATTGAGTAATAAAATTTTCAACGACCTTTTTATTATTTCCTTTGAAAATTATATAATTTAGTATCATCTTTTGTAAGAAAAATAATCCATACTGACTCAACAATGTAACCTTTTATATTCCATTAATAACTTTGTTGAGACAAAAAAATAGACATACAACTTTGGATCAACTCTAAAATAAATTTATATGTTCATTTACTAATGAAAACTAGGATTCCTCATCTATCCTTGGGAAATCATTCATATTGCATGAGTTGCAACAAGATTAAGGCATAGAGGGAAATAGAAAGCTATCCTTTTGACAAAAAGGTTACAAAAGAGACAAAATGTCCCCATCCTTACTTTGCATGAGAAACTAAAAGATGATACATGGCATCTTTTATTTGATATTAAAGTAGTTTCTCTATTTGTCATACAGGTATACCCATGGTGAAGTATCTTGTTAAGATAACTAATTTTTTTCTGGTATTCATTCATTAGGTGCTTTGTGGTGGGGCAAGGCTTCTTTCCATTTTTCTATATCTTGTTCCTTAACAACTTCTAATGATTTGTCTTCATCCATTTTCTCCAGTTATGGGACCACCACTTATATCTCTTTGATTGTTACCTATATACCTTTGTCAATCAACTCTCTTTGCTCAATGGCTATAAATTTATCCATTGATTCAATCTTGGATACCATCTATAAATGTTTTGAAGTTGAAGAATATTATACCATCCTTTTATTGAAAATTGTATCATCTGGCTAGTTGAAATTAAGGATTTCATTCTCTCTATTCACAACATTTCTTCCAAGCTTCTTTACTTATTCAAAATCTTACTAGAAAGAATCAAAGAATATCTGGATATTTACCACTTCTTCCACATTTCTTGTAAACCAGATATAATTTTATTTTTTAGTGACATCATTCATCCTTACATTCATAATTTCCTTTAATTCATTTCCCCACTCTTTATTTTTAATACTACCAAGGCATTCTCACATATGTGAAAAAAGATCAAATCTTCTACTAAGATACTTAGAAAAGCAAGTTTTTAGCCTTTTTTGAAATATTTCCCTCTAAAGATCAAACTCGAACAAATTAGTAGCATGATCAAATGTCTTTTCAATCTGATCATTAACTTTTTCAATAACAGTGGCACATAAGGAAGTGATGTCATTTTCTCTACTAATCCTCTAATCTAAAATTTGTCTCAAGGTACTTTCATTGTTCTTCAATTCATTCCAAATGTTTGCTAGCTTTGACATTTATAAATGGAAGGACTAATTTATTCTATCAACTAAAAATAAAATTGTCTCCCTAATTTTATCCTCAAATTTTAGTTATACATCTATTTGAGTTGCCTTAAGTTTATCCTTTTCCTCATCCAATTCTTCTATAATGTAGGACTCTTGATGTTGGGGTGTGTCTAGAATTTCAAAGATAGGTCCAGTAGGAGGAGGTGGAGTAGGGGATTCTACAATGATAGGTTGACTAGGTTCTTCCACAAGTTTCCTCTTTGCTTGCTATTTCTTCAAATTTGCAATAATTTGCTCCATCTCTCTTATTTTTCTTCCTCTTTTATCATAGGCTTCAAGAACCTTCTCTGAACTAGTGTTCAACTCAATGAATTTCCTTTTGAACTTTCCTACAACATCTAGGTGGAAATCAACAACTTTTTTATTCATGAGGATAATTTTTTGACTATTTATATTAGAGACTTTATATACTACAAGTCTCCCTATATGCTTTGAGTCTAAGGCTTCTTGGAATCTCAATATTCATCCCTCTTTTGAATTGACCACATTACTAGGGCCTTATGATATTTACTATAGTTCACCCCTTTGTGGGCTTCTATAACTTCTTCCTCTATGGTAAAATTAGTATCGTTTACTTCTTGATTGCATAAAAAATCATTGCATTAGCAATGTCCCATTTAGGTAGTACTAGAACACCAGCATACTTGAGAAGTTGTCTTCCCCCTTCAAGGATTATTTGATTTAAATTTTGTATCAACTCACTCTTTATCTCTTCCTCAATCTTAGAGTCCTATTTATTAAGTTCCTTTGACTTTATTTTCTTACACTTTACCTCAAAATTAGAAGTATTTGTTCTCCACAAAAACTATATGAAGACCCTAGACTTGATAAAATTCATCATTAGATAGAAATTTCCTAGCAACCTTATTTATGATAGGATCCATTCCCCTCCCCTTATAATCCTTAATTGTGAGTTCTAAAAGTGGCATTAGGGGCTCTTGAGGAATTCCTTTTTCTACTTCTGATGTTGTAATTACTAAAACATCATCATAGCCTCCCATTTTTTAAAATTTCTCATTTAACGTCTCATCATTATCAAAATGTATGGGGTTTGGGAAGTTGAGTATTCTTCCATTCTTCATGAAGATCCCACTTCTAACTTTTTCTTCTTACTTACAAATTTTGAAGGTGGACTTTCAAAACACTACCTCTGATTGACTGACACACGATGTGCTTCCACATTTCTAGCAACTATATATCTAGCATTTCTTTGGAGGGTGTATTTGTTAGCATAAATGCTGATGATACTACTTTGGGGGAGTATCCTAAGTATTAGAGAGTATTAACATG
Organism: Cupressus sempervirens; assembly: GCA_028749045.1. NCBI lineage: Eukaryota > Viridiplantae > Streptophyta > Pinopsida > Cupressales > Cupressaceae > Cupressus > Cupressus sempervirens. The sequence goes on from CM053783.1 coordinate 398,349,744, forward strand.
TTGCATTCATGACTTTGTTTTTCATTGATGTCAACATAGCATAGTTTCTATAAAGACTAGCTAAGTAGAAGACACAGATCTTAATGGTACTAACAATGGCTTAATTTCCTAGAGATCTACAGTTACAAACATGTTTGGCATAGTATTCTAATGGCATGGTCAAGTACATAGAGTCTGAGTGAATGATGTATGAAAGTTGTACCTAATTTATAGAGAGCAGTTTAGAGATAGAGTATTGGGAAATCAGTTCTTGATATTTGTTTGCTATCTTAGTCTGAGATGTAATAAAAAGATGCAAAGTTAGGTAGTGATAGAGGATAGTTAGTTGATGATGTTAGCAAGTATTAAAGCCCTAGTATTTAATGTGGAAAGTTTTGTATAGACTATTAGTTGACAATACTATTTTAATTGTAATTAATTAATTAACTTATTATAATTAATTGGGAAAGCATCAAGGCCGACTCAAGGAATTATTATGAAGATATGGTATAAAGGAAATATGTTTTCCTTTTTGTAACAAGGAACAAGTGTTGTGATCATTGTATGAAGTGGAAAGTGTGAAAAGGAGAACAATGCTTATTGAATGCATGTAAGTGATCCAAGAGATTATTGGATGTGAGAATTGTGATCTAGTTACAAGATTAGAAGAAGCAGAGGTATGGTTGACAAGATATATAAAGATGATAGAATAGTATAGTATAATTATATTATTTTAAAATGAATAATACAAATACCATTTGGATAGTGGGTTCATTGGTCTTGCCCTTGAAGCTATTTGGACAGTGGGTCCAATTGTCTTCAATGTAACTCCTAACAAGGTTGGCACAACTAATAGGGTTGGAATCTTCTAACAGGGATTCAAAATCTCCTAACAAGGACTCATACATATTGAATGTATTCATAGAATCATAATAGGGTCCATCCTCTAACAAGGAAAATTTATATTAGTACATCATCTTGTGAGTTCTGTCCCCATCAGGGTTTTCCCTTTGATCAAGGGTTTCCTAGTTAACATATATGGTGTTATTATGTATGAGCATCTTGTTGTGATTTCAATTTATATTAATCATATGGTTAAGTTTATTTAAGGGTGATAATTATGACAATAGTTGGATAAATGATTCAGCCCCCTCTTAGTTATATTAGTTGACTATATATTCTAACAATTAGTATCAGAGCATTAGGTCATTGAAGGATAAGCTTAATAGCTTTTGGAGATCAATGATGAATATTTTAAGAAAGGATAGTCCTAGAATTGATGGGGCCAACTATGATAGTTAGAAGGAGAAAATGAAGACTAATCTATTTTGCATGGGTCTCAAATATTGGATGTTGACAAATAGTAAGAAGAAAATCATTGAAGAAGCAAAGCTCAAAGGTTGTAGTGAAGAAGAAAGAGATCTATTCATGTGTAACATGAGAGCTAGTGGAGCTTTACTAACAACTCTTCTAGAGAACAAATATAGTCAGGTAAAGTCACTTGAAACATTTTATGAAATTTGGAAAGCATTATAATCTACTTTTGAAGGTGATGATCATGCAAAAAGAATAAGATTACAAAATTGGATATGTGCATTTCAAGATGCTAAAATAATAGAAGATGAATCTGTAAGAAGTTATATTGGCATAATATTAGAAATTGTTCTAGGAATTTGGTCTCATGGTGGAACCAAAGAAAAATATGAATTTATATGGAAGATCTTGAAAAGTTTGACATCACCATTCAAGCAAGTAGCTTAGATGATTCAACTAGTAATATTGTGAACTAAGGATTTCACAAAGGAAATATTGCATGGAAGATTAGAATCCATAGAAGCATATCTAAGATAATTTGGAGATCTAGTAAGAGTTAAAACAACTTTCAATGCCCTAAACATTCAACCTAATCTGATATGGAGTACAAGCACACATGGAGATTTTGTTGGTAGCAATAGATCTAATGAAGAAAAGAAGATTGAGGAAGGAATAGCCCTTATGAGAAGAGAAAAAGATGGTAAGAAAATATTTAAATGTTGGACTTGTAATGAATTTGGTCATTATACATCTAAATCTCCTAAAAGAGAGAAAAAGTATAAGGGAAAGTTTAAGCCTAGAAGAGATAGAGAATGAAATTATTTGTATGCAAATGAAAATAAAGAATCTGATGAGAAAGGTCAAAGTAAAAGTGATGATGAATTTGGATTTGTGGCTATTAAGGAAGATGATCTTGATAGAGAAATTAGAGAAGAGAGAACTCCAATTTCTCAAGTGGAAAAGAAATCTGATTGGATAATAAATATTGGTTGTTCACATCACATGATTGGTGATATGAATAAGTTTTTTAAGTTCAAGAATCATTATGGAGTTATTGTTAGAGTTGGTATCAATGCAACCTATCATATAATAGGAATTGGATCCATTACTTTTGATGGTAAAATTAACACTGATGATATTTATTTTGTTGATGGATTGAAGCATAACTAGTTGAGTGTTGGATAGTTAGTAGACAAGGGTTACGAATTGAAGTTCATTGAGAAGAACTATATTATCAAAGAAAATATGGTAAGTTGATTGGAATTGGCACTAGATCTAGAGATAATGTATTTTAGTTGAATCCTATTGAAATGACATGCTTGGTAGATAAAGTGGATAAAAATTGGTTGTGGCATAGAATATTATGTCACATTAACTTTGATAATATTATGAAGGTTAGTAGCACTTTTGTATTCAAAGACTTGCCTAAGATTACAAAGCCTAATAATGTTGTGTGCAAAGAATGTATTTTGGCTAAGAAGAAGAAAATATCATTTCCTAGCAAGAATTTCAGTACCATAGAGAAGTTGGAGATCATTCAAAAAGATCTGAGTGGTCCTTCTAGAACAAGAGGATTCTATGGTGAAAGGTATTTTATGATTTTTCTTAATGATTTCATTAGAATGATGTGGGTAGAATTTCTTAAAGAGAAATCTAAAGCTTTTGAGAAGTTTAAGATATTTAAGAATAGAGTTGAGAATGAATCTAGTGTTAAGATAAAGTGTTTGAGGTCTGATAGAGGAGGATAATTCACCTCTAGAGAGTTTAACATATTTTTTGAAGAGAATGAAGTTAAAAGGTAGCTATCTTCACCCAGAACAATTGAGTAAAATGGGATTTCTGAAAGAAGGAATAAGCTAGTAGTAGAAGTAACTAGATAGATGTTATTTGAGAATGATGTTTCTAAAACATTTTGCAGAGAAGTAGTCAATACAATAGTATACACTCTAAATAGAGTACAAATAAAAAATGGTATGAACAAGACACCTTATGAACTATGGTTGGTCATTCACAATCAGTTAAGTATTTTAAAATATTTGGGAGAAAATGTTATATTAAGAGAGATGATGAAATTGGTAAGTTTGATCCAAGAAGTGATGAAGGTATGTTTCTTGGTTATTCATTAAAAAGGAAGGCTTACAAATGTTTTAACTATAGAACTAACCCAATAGTTGAATGCACTAATGTAAGGATTGATGAAAAGTTTTGAACTAAGGAAAAGATGGTAGATTGTAATTAAGATGAAGAAGAAGATAATCATAGAATTGTTAGACAAAATGGTGAAGTATTATTTGAGACTAAAAATGATTTGCAAAATGATGTGCTAACTGTTAAGCAAAGAGGAGAGAAAAGGTCTGAACTTAGAGAAGAGACAAGACTTGAGATGTCAACTGCTACCCCTAATAGGAATTTGATAAAGAATCACCCTCCCAAGTAGATAGAGACATGTTTGATATCTCAAGTTGAGCCTAAGAGCACAAATGAAGCATGTAAAGATGATCATTGGATTCAAGAAATGAAGGAAGAATTAGATTGTATTGTAAAGAATGATACATGGGAGTTAGTTTCTAGACCTAAAGACAAGAATGTGATAGGAACCAAATGGGTATTCAAAAACAAGATGAATGAGCAAGGCGAAGTTGTGAGAAACAAGGCTAGACTTGTGTGCAAAGGATATTCATAGCAAGAAGGCATAGAATATGAGGAGAAATATACATGTGTAGCCAAAATGGAAGTAATAAGGACAGTCATAGTTTAAGAAGTGAATAAGAAGTTCAAGGTTTATCAGATGGATTTTAAATCAGCCTTTCTCAATGGAGAACTTGAAAAAGAGGTATATATTGAGTAGCCTAAAGGTTTTCCTTTATCAAAAGATAAAGAGATGGTATGTAGATTAAAGAAACATTTATATGGTCTAAAGAAAGAACCTAGAACTTGGTATGCAAGGTTGGGCAATTATTTGGCAAAGCTTGGATTTGCTAAAGGTACAACATACAATAACTTGTATTTGAAGGAAGTTGAGGATGGTTTGTTGATTATCATAATATTTTTTGATGAAGCAAGTGATAAGTTTGCTGAAGAAATGAAGAATGAGTTTGAAATGAGCATGATAGGAGAAATGAAGTTTTTCCTAGGATTGCAGATTGTATAGAACAGTGATGGTAATTTCATTTCACAAGTACCTAAATGATTTTTTGAAAAGGTTTGGTTTGGAAAGTTTTAAACCTATTGGTACACGTATGATAATTTGTCACAAGTTATCCAGCAAAGATGAGACACCTATAGTAGAGAAGAAGAAGTACAGATCCATTATTGGAGGTTTGCGATATCTGACTCACACTAGACCGGATATATAAAATGTAGTTGGGATTGTAGCTAGATTTCAAGATGATCCTAAGGATTATCATTTTGTAGTAGTAAAGAGCATATTCAGATATTTAAAAGGGACATCTAACCATGGAACTTGGTATGACACATCGAGTGATTTCACTCTATGTGCAAATACTAATGTAGATTGGGTAGGTAGTATGGATGATAAAAAGAGCACCAGTGGTGGAGCATTATTTCTTGGAGGAAGATTGGTTTCTTGTTTAGCAAATAATAAAGATTGTATTTTGTAGAATATTGCTAAGGCAGAGTATGTTGCAACAACAAATTATTGTAAGCAAGTGATGTGGATGAAGTAGATTCTAAAGGATATCATAATTGAGTATGAAGAACCTATTATCATTTACCATGATAACACAAGTATAATGAGTATGTCTAAGAATCCTGTATTGCATTCAAAGAGTAAGCATATATTTATTAAGTATCATGTGCCGAGAGAGAAAGTAGCAAAAAAGGAGATTAGATTAGAGTATGTGAGTATTAAAGATTAGATTGTATATATCTCTATGAAGCTTTTTCCTACAAATACTTTTGAGTAATTGAGAGGTATGATTGGGGTTATGCCCCTATCTACTTCTAAGTAGGTGATGTAGAGAGTGCATTAGTCCAGTGGTACAAAGCACTATTGTTAGCCTAAACTGGGTGTTGATGCTTCCCATATGGGGGAGTATCTATGATGAGAAGAGTTATTGAGGAATCTTGATATTTGGTTTTTGAATAGTGTCTTTGGACATTTGAGCTAGTTGAAGACTTGGAGTAGCATATTAGAAATTGGTATGTAACACTTGGTTTTTATGCCTTTGAAATTGATGTCAATAAGGGAGAAAATATGCATGAAAAACCACTCCTAAGTATGGGGAGAGAATATGAATGAAAAACATCTCCTAAGAAATGGAGGAGAAGAACTCTATGAATGAATGAGAGATTTAGAAATATTCATGTAAGGAAGAAAGAATATGCACTTGATGTATTGTGAATTGTTTAGTATGAAGGAAATAATTGTTTTCAAAGAAGTAGGAGTATGCATCTATTGTGGTGAGACTTTTTTGCATATGGACAACTGGTGTTGGTTAGAAGTAGCAACAAAACACTATCTAGTATTCTTGGAACTTAGATGATTTTTCATATATGTTTCCATCAATGCCAAAGTTATGATACTACTTTGGGGGAGTATCTTGAGCATTGGAGAGTATTGACATGTTGTATTTATGACTATGTTTGTCATTGATGTCAACATAACATAGTTTCTACAAAGACTAGATAAGTAGTAGATAAAGATCTTAATGGTATAGACAATGGCTTGATTGTTGGGAGATGTGTAGTTATGGACATGTTCAAAAAATGTCTCGATAATATGGTTAAGTGTGTAGAGTTTGAGTCAAAGATGTACATAAGTTGTACATGATTTACAAAGAGCAATTCAGAGATAAAGTATTAAAGAAGTTCCTAATGTTTTTTTGCTATCTTATATCTAAGATGTAATGATAAATGTCTTAGTTTTATCAGTGGACTATATATTCTAATAGTATTGTCTTGGACTGATGACAATTCTATTTACCAATCTTCTTTCCACCTCCTTGGTTTGATCAAGATATGTCTTTATTAATACCACCTTTTTCTCATTCAATATTTGTATAATTCCAACAAAATGTGTCATCAATTTATTTACTTTATCTGATGTAGGAGCATCCAGAGGTATAAGGGCAATCCTGTGTCACCCAAAAAAATGTACTTAGACTTAGTTTTTGTTTCATGTGTTTTCATTTTTGGGCACCCATTTGGGTCAAATAAAGGTTCCAACTCTCATAGTTCAACTATTAGTGTGCTAGAAAATCCTTAAAAAAATAGGAGCATGCAATTTGGCCATCATTTTGGTGACATAGAAGGTGTGAATTGGCTAGATGAATGTAATTGTGATTTAGAGCATTTCAGAAAAAGAATCAGGTCAAAAGGCCCCACGGTTTGAAAGTTATTGCAGTTTTTCAGGTTTTGGAGACCTCTTAAGAATGCTTCAAAGTCAGGTTAGGGGCATTAAATGACCTCAAAAAGGGCTGAAAAATGGGGGATGAGTGAAGCTTGTCCATAGGGCTATAGAGTGCTTCGAGAGCTTTCTGAAAATGTAAATAGTTCGTCAATCAGAGCTATGATTCAAAAGTTATCCCTCTCGAAAGTTTGGTTACTGTTTCTGGATTCTTCTAGATTTGCACTGACTTCTAACGCAGCTTCTAGAACCTTCTATTTGGTTGGTGGATGCCTACTAGCACTTTCTAGAATGTACTCCTACTCCTTAACCCTTAAAGGTCTATTTAAGGAGATTTCTGGCATTGTAAAAGGAGTTCGGAGTGGAGTTTGAGAGGAGGTACTGAAAGGAGAAATTATCTCCAGATTTATGCTATTGTAAGCCCTTAGGGCATGTTTCAAAGTTTATTTTCTCTGTACTATTTGTACTAGCTTATTTTCTCAGTTAATATAATTTTCCCCTTTTCTGTTGTGTCCATTCTATTTTTGGGTCGTGTTCCCATCATTATCTCCACAAAAATTTATGTCCCCCAAAGGATCATACTAGCTATCTAAAGCATTACAAATTTCAAAATCTCTACTACAAACTTTCCATTTTTCCATTTTTTACTTCCTACTCTTGTAAAGAAAAGTAATTTCTAATTATATCCCGAGGATAGTAAAATATACGATTATAGATTTAGCTTTGGTTCTTTCTTTAAACATTTCATAAAATCCTTTTGGATCTATAAACCTAGGATGAAATTGAGTCATCTGATATTTGTCTAGGAACTTACCCAGTTGTCTTCATCCTCCCTTTGCTATCACAAAATGGTAGAGCAAGACATGAGGCTTCCCCTAGAATCCATATATTCTTAAAATAGTAGAGACAGAGTATGAGATAATATTTCCCCAATTATGATTGACCTTCATACCCTTAGCATGATCCTTAGGTCTAATCAAATTCAACAAGGGTTTTGGAATTTAATGTTTTTCTTTGACTAACAACGCCCTCATCTTTGATGCAAAATATCAATCAAATTGAACAAAACTAGCATCAGTGACCTCCAAGGTCATATCAATTCTACATAATTAAATTGGTAACTTTTCACCATCTCTTTCTTGTTCCAATTTCATGTCTTTTCCAAAGATAGAAACACCTTTACAAATATACATGCACATGAGAAAGGAATGCCAACCAAAGTGTTTATCAATCTTAGCCTTGCTTATGCCTTTCAAAACATTATGTATCTATTTAGCTAAGTAGGAAGCAAAATAAAATATGGAGCTCATTCCATATTGCAATATCTAGGTGATCATGAACACTAGGGGTGTTGGGACATGCTCTTTCTCATCCATGCCAAAAATATTCCAAAGAGAAATAAATATAGGTTGTGCACTAGGATTGAAAATTTCTTTAATAGAGGCTTTGGGGTAGATGGTGTTACTAATGTCATGTTCCCCACTTTAGGAAAATGTTCTTTTAGTGGTCCACCCAAAATATATACTCTTTGGGCATCATATTTCACCTAAAAATCATCAAAATCAATCTTCTCATGCAAAGTGGTGTTGGGATTCAACATAGAAAATTTCTTGATTTCCTTAATTGTAACCTTAGAAAGGTTATCCCTAGAATGGTTCTTCATCATTTGCAATACTAGATCATACCTCTTGGCCATCATGGTAAACAAGTCAACATCCATAAACATGCCTAGCACAACAAGTCTCCCAACATTCAAATTCAAAACATTGTTGAGTGGTGTATCATGGTTCCTATATGAAAACCATCTCTTAAATAGCTCCAAGTCATCAATTGATGTTTCTACATCTCTCAATAAATTTCCTTTTTCATAAAAGCCTTCATCTATCCTTTATCTAGGGCTTTTTGGAACCAATTTTTTACCCTTTTAAGTTTCATTAGTTGAGGTAGTCAATTGTTCTAGGAAAATCATCATGGATGCTCCTATGTTGATAGTTTGTCTTTGTGAAGAAATCCCTTCATGGAGGAATTTTTCACAACTAAGATAATTATAAGATAAATCAACTTTTACTAAGAAAAGTAAAAATATTACTAGCACTTCTTGTAGATTGAAATTGTAAGAAATTTTTCTCCAATCACAATAATTTGCAAATTAAATAACATAGAAGATTTAGCTCTATTTCCTACTCTCAAAAGATTATGCATTATGAAAAATAAGGAAAAGACCTATATATTTTAGTTTGAAATGATCCACACAAGGAGAGTTTAATTCACCATTAATGTTCGCAATATTTGGATTGTGCATGCAATGTAAAAGAATTTAAAAATAGGTCATTGATCTGAAGTATTTCTAATGGCTATGATTCAATTATGAAATCAAGTCATCTTTCCATTGGTGGGACATGTGGAAACCTCTCACATTATTGCAAGACCTAAATATTTTGCTTTAATTAGTGGCATAGTGATAGCCATGGATCATTTAATGAGTGGATGATTAGGAATAAATATGGTTCTTATAGTGTTTCTTCATAGAGAGGGCCCATTGGGAAACACATGCCAGTATGTCACTTACTCACTTTCGTTAAATATCCTTCATATTCATTTTGAAACTATGCAACCATCATTAATCTATTTGATGCTATATAGTCAAGATCTTCTTGTTGATGTACTATATCACTGGCCCACTAGGACACATGTCACAATGTTACGTAGTCACTATACTTAAAATACTCTAAGCTTTGGGTAATGACATAGCAACAATCATTGATCTAATTTTGATCAATGATTGTGAAATAACACATATAATTTTTACTATGAGACATATTGTGATGTGGAGCCTAATCACACTTGGAGGTTTATTTGGCATGGTAATGGATTGCAGATTGTAATCACTGTATAATAATAATATTGAACTTCTTGTTGGTGGACATAGCCTAGGGATTAGGTGATCCACATTAAATCTTTGTGTCTTGTGTTCTCTTTTGTGCTATTTATTATTTTTAGATATTGGTTAGATTTGTATGTAAATGCTATTTCTATCTAAGGTTAATCCTAGAAAGTGGTATTAGAGCTAGACTATTGTCATTTTTTTATAGATACATTGTCATCATTTTTTTAAAGCGAGATCATCATTTAAATTTTTAATTGTTTTTTTAAATATTTATCCTCTATAGAAAGGTGTCACAATTGAGTAGGAGCAATGGAAGACAAAGGTAAGCTGAAGGCTAAGAAGTTTAATAGGTAGAACTTTCAGTTATGGAAAAAGCAAGTGGAGGACTATCTTTATTAGAAGGATTTATGGAAGCCATTGGAAGGAAAATCCAAGAAGTAGAGAACTACAATAGATGAGGACTAGTAGATTCTAGATATAAAGAAACTTGAAAGCATTCAATTATGCCTAGCACCATTAGTGACATTTAACATTACAAAAGAAAAGACAATGAAAGAGTTGATGCAAACCCTAGAAATATTGTATGAAAAGCCCTATGCTTCTTAGATCATTTAAATGAATTTAACATTGTTACTAGTTAGTTATATTTTGTGAATGCAAATTTTGGTTTAAAAATTAGGGCTTTCTTGATTTTGTGTTTTTTTCCTAAAAGCTAGAATAGCTTGGTAATGGCTATGAGTAATTCTATTTCTAGATCTAATACCCTAAAATAAAATGATGTGATTGGTGTTATTTTGAGTGAGGGAACTCATATGAAAACCTCAAGTGGATCTACATTAGGAAGTGCTTTGAATGCACAAAGAAGAGGCAAAACAACTAAGAGAGGAATTAATTATGGAAATCATGGGAAATCAAGAGAAAAATCAAAGGGGAAGATTTCTCAATCCAAAGGACCAAGAGATTGTTGGTACTATGGTAAACTAGGGCATAAGAAGAAAGATTACTAGACTCAAAAGAAAAATGAAGGAGATAGAGTAGAAGGGAACAAGGAGGGAAATTTGTTAAGTAACAAATCTGAAGAGGATTCTTTGCTTCTTTCTTTAGAAAGTGTTGATGATTCTTGGGTTTTAAATTCTAGGGCTTCATTTCATGCTACACCCCACAAAGGTTATTTTATTGATTATGTCCAAGGGGATTTTGGGCTTATTTATTTGGGGGATAATGAACCTTGTCAAATTTTTGGAAAAGAATCCTTCTTTATTTAGAAAGTGTTGATGATTCTTGGGTTTTAGATTCTAGGGCTTCATTTCATGCTACACCCCATGGAGGTTATTTTATTGATTATGTCCAAGGGGATTTTGGGCTAGTTTATTTGGGTGATAATGAACCTTGTTAGGTTTCTGGAAAGGGAAAATTTAAGATTAAGTTATAGAATGGGAATCATTGGCTACTACATGAGGTAAGACATGTTCCAAGGTTGAGTAGGAATTTAACTTCAGTAGGGAAACTTAGTGATAAGGGTTGCATAGTTACTTTTAATGATAAAAATTGGAAGGTTTCAAAAGGTTCCCATGTAGTATCAAAAGGTGTAAAAGTAGGCATTTTATATCTTTATACAAGTCATATTGTTTCTTCTACTTTAATTATTTCAAAGAAGATTGAATATTCAGGAAATGTGTTAATATGGATTTTTATGGAAGTTGTGTGTATGGAAAAAAATGGACAAGTTTTGTGAAGACTGGGAAGGAAAAGAAAAAAGAGAAATTAGAGCTTGTACATATACATGTATGGGGAACAACGTAGGTATTTTCCCTTGGTAGCTCTCATTATTATGTTACATTTATTGATGATGCAACTAGAAAAGTATGGGTTTATTTCCTTAGATAGAAATCTGATGTATTTCAAAATTTTAAGAAATGGAAATGCTTGGTTGAGAATGAGATAGGTAAAAGGATAAAATATCTTAGATCTTATAATGGTGTTGAGCATTGTAGAAAATAATTTGAAGATTATTGCTCCACTAATGGTATTTGCAGACAAAAAACTATTCCAAGGACTCCATAGGAAAATAGAGTGGCTGAACATATGAGTAAGACAATAATAGAGCGAGAAAGGAGCATGAGGTTGCATGTTGGTCTACCCTTAAACATGTGGGTGGAGGTTGTCAATACTAATATATATTTGATTAATAGAGGTCCCTCTACTTTTTTGGGTTGTGATATTCTTGAGGAAGCATGGACTGGTAAGAAGGTGAGCCATTCTTTTCTCAAAACTTTTTGTTGTTAAGCATTTGCACACATTGACTTTGAAAATAGAACCAAGCTGGAAGCTAGATCAAAGAAATGTGTATTTGTTGGATATGGAATTGATGAATTTGGTTATAGGATTTGAGATTTTGAGAATCATAAAATTGTAAGAAGCAAGGATGTCATATTCAATGAGAAAGTATTGTGCACATATCTTTTGTAGAAGCATGAGAAGAAAGAAAATGATTATGTAGTGCTAGATGATACTCCAAAAAATGATGTTACAATAGTTCATCATGGTTTGCAACAACCATAACAACAAATACCACACACCCCAATTAATGTTAGATGGTCAACAAGACTAAGTAGACCTCTAGAAAGATTTTCTCTTTCTTTGTATTCTATTTTACTTACTGATGTTGGTAAACCTAAATGTTATGATGAAGTTGTGCAAGTGGATACAAAGATTTAGTGAGTCTCTACAATGAAAGAAGAAATGGACTCTTTGTTGAAAAATGAGACATGGGATTAATGCAAGTTGCATGTAGCTAAAAGGTCTTTACAAAATAAGTGGGTTTATAGGTTGAAAGAAGAAGATGGAGGTAAGACACGATTTAAAGCTAGGTTAGTGGTAAAAGGATTTTCATAGAAAAAGGGCATTGATTTTGATGAGATATTCTCTCTTGTTGTTAAAATTACTTCTATTAGTACTATTTTAAGTATTGTGGCTAAGAAAGATTTTCATATGGAGCAACTTCATGTTAAAAAAATCATTCTTCATGGTGATTTGGATGAAGAGAAATATATGGAACAACCATAAGGATTTTAGGTCAAAAGTAAGGAGAACTTACTGTGCAAATTGCATAAAAGTTTATATGGCTTGAAGCAAGCACCTCGGCAATGATATCTAAAATTTGATAGCTTTATGCATGAGTATACATATAATAGGTTTCATTCAGATAATTGTGTTTATTTTAAGATGTTGGATGATGATAGCTACATTATTTTATATTTATATTTTGATTATATGTTTTTAGTTGGGTCTAACATTGATCACATTAATAGGTTAAAAAAATAGTTAGCACATTCATTTTATATGAAGGATTTTGGGGTAGCCAAAAAATCCTTGGTATGAAGATTTGCACAGATAGAAAGAACAAAATATTGACATTATCTCAAGTTAATTATATTGAGGTGTTGCAACATTTCTCTATGAAGAATGCCAAAGGAGATGTGTCCAAAAACACAAGAAGAGGAGGATAAGATGTCCAAGGTACCCTATGCTTTATTTTTAGGAAGCTTAATGTATGTTATGGTATGTACTAGGCTAGATATTGGACATGTAGTGGGAGTTGTTAGCAGGTATATGAGTGATCTAGGGCTTGAGCATTGGAATATAGTTAAATGGATTCTCAGATATTTGAGAGGAACATCCAGTAAATGTTTACATTTTGGGGGCTCTACTACTAATTTATAGTGCTATGTGGACTAAGATTTGGTAGGGGATATTGATACTAGGCCAAGTACTAAAAGTTATGTATTTACTATTGGTGGGACAATAGTGAGTTGGATTTCTCAGTTGTAGAAGGTTAATGCTTTATCCACTACCTAAGAAGAGTATGTTGTTGCTATAGAGACAACCAAGGAGATGATATGGTTTGAGTTCTTCATGGAAGAACTAGGAGACCCACAAAGGGATAATTATTTTTTTATAGATATTCAAAGTGCCATTCATCTTACAAAGAATTCTTCTCTATAGTTTACGAAAAAATACATATACTTGCAGTACCATTTCATTTGGTCAGTTTTGGATGATGGATAGTTAAAGATGGAGAAGATACATACAAATGATAATCTAGTAGATATGTTTACCAAGGAAGTAACAAGGGAGAAGTTGAACCCCTCTTTAGCTTCAATTGGTCTTCTAGATTGAACATAATAAAATAACAACAAAGTCTATGGTGGTTTGATATTCTAGTGGGAGCTATAGGTTTAGTAGTGCTATGATTAGTCTCTAAGTGGAAGGTTATTGATGTGGAGTATGATCAGTCTCCAAGTGGTAGATTGTTGTGATGTGGAGCCTAATTAGACTCAAAGGTTTATTTGGTGTGGTTTCTCCCCATATTATTTCAATGGGGGTTTGGGGGAATCACCCCAAAGACAAGTTCAAGGGGAAGTGCCCTTGCAGCATCTTGGGGTAGTGCCCCAAGTGCACTCCCTATCACAATACATGGTGGGGTCAAGGGGCAACACCCCCATTGAGTTTTCTGGAGGAAACACCCCTTAAGCGAAAAATGACCTTATATTGTAAAAGGCATTAGGTGCTATTTTTCTATTAGATGACTTATTCTAGCCCTAATTTTGTAAGCAAAAAAAACCTGTGTAAAATAGCTCAGGGTTAGAGATTTCATAATGTATGGTGATATTGTAGCTTCTTGTAGCAATATTGCACTATAAGGGATTACAAATTGTAGTCACCTAATAATAATATTGGACTTTTTGTTAGTGGACGTAGACCAAGGATTGGGTAAATTACATTAAATCTTTATGTCATGTGTTCTCTTCTGTGTGAATTATTATTTTTTGATATTGGTTATATTTGCATGTAACTATTATTTCTATCTAAGGTGAATCCTAAAAAGGCCCACTTGGTAAATGTGGCTTCATCTCATTATGTTGTATATCCTATCTATTGAGAATCTTTTCATTGCAACAAAATGATGTCCATTGATCCATCTTTGATCTGATGGTTTGGAAGTCTTTAGTTTTGTTCCTTCACTATAACCCACTAGGACACATGTCACATTATCATGTAGTCTCTATGATTAATGACATTTCTACTCCTTATGGTGATAAAGTGAGGATTGTTGATTTCCAATTTAATCAACAACTAGGAACAATAGCTTAACAATTGCATAAAGTGAACCATGGGTGAGCCACAACATGACACCTATTTCCTTCTAATGATGTCATTTCCTTTTGAATCTTGTGAGACACCTAATCACACCCTATCCATAGGTCTTTATGTCATTTTGTCACTTTCGTTAAAAGTCATACAACTTCCTTTGGTGACTTTGTGACCATTGTAGATTTGGTCTACATCCAAAGGCCAATATTGCACACTGATATCACTAAACAATATGTTGCTTGAAATTGTGATAATGTGACCATCATTGATCTTCTTTTAGATCAATGGCTGAAAATATTTGCACACTTTACTATCTCTTTGGGACTCATAGGAATACATGTAAACTTCTTCCATTCTCACATTGTTTAAAGCCTGAGTATTTCTCCATAACAAGAATGTAATGTCTATGGATCTTTATCTTGATCAACAATTGGGAAGACATCCCAAAATATGCTTGGCCTGAGCTGTGAACTAACCATAGCATGACAACTATCCTCTAATGTCATGATTTCCTTCAAGGGTATATGGATTCACCACATCTATGTGTCATGCTCTTACTATGTCACAATGGTTAAAACAAGCACAAGTTCCCATAACAAAAAGAAACAAGTATTGATTTTTTTGGAATCTAAGGGCTAAGATTGATTGTCAAAATTGTTGCACTTCTTTGGTCCCACTGACAGGTGTTACAAGCTCATTTTTTTGCAAAACTTAAAGAACCTTCACATTTGTATAGTGACAATGTGAGAGCCATAGATCTAAGATTAATCTAATGGTTGCAAAAAAACTCATCCCTTTGGTTAACCAAAATAAATTAAATAAGACATAGGCCAAACAAGGCATAATCATAGGTAAAATAAAACTAATGATAAAAGGAAAGTAACCCCATGCATTGAAGAAAAAAAAAACTAGGTAAAGTAACAACCTCAACAAAGGATTATCAAAATTAAAGAGGGATTTAAAACATTATATCAGACCTTAGGGTTTATTCTAATATTCTCACCCTGGATGACAAAAACAAGATTGTTGTAATTTAAAATTCAAGAACATTTTGAAAACAAAGGCACTCAAAGAGGGTCTAAAAGTGGCTTTGACTAGGGATGGTGAATGACTTCCATTCATACAAGGGTTTAGAAACTCAAGATGAAGTAGATCACATACTTGACAACACTATAGAGAGAGCACACACAAAGGGAAAAAACCACACTTATATACATAGAAAACAATATGTACAAATCCTAATTATTGTTCATGGAAAATAGAAATACATTTAAGGAGAAATACCTTGTCAAGATCTATCTATGAACCAAGAGTTCTAGAATATCTCCACTATGCTCTTTCAACATGTATGAATCTTTCCCCTCACCCAGAGTCTATATCTCCTCTATGCGCTTTCAACATGTATGAATCTTCCCCACACCCAGAGTCTATTAAGAGCCAAGCCATATAGGGTCAAAATTTTCATGCTTCCCCTTATCCTCCATTCTTGCATTCCACATTAACACCAAGTCTTCAAGCTCAAATTTTCTCTCCAATTCCTTTTTATTAAACAAGTGTTTCATTTGTAACTAAAATTTATCATTTTTGGTGGAGGAGTCTCTTATGTGATTTTTTAACCCTACAAGCTCATCCATCCTTTCCTACATATCATCTATAACATCCTCATCATACTTTTGGAAAAAATTATATAAACCATCCAAGTTTTTATGAGACATTCTTTCCTAAATCCCATTTACCAAATGAAAAGGTGACACTCCTATTGCCTTCTTAATTGTTACTCAGTCATCCTAGACTTCCATAGGTAGCCTAGAGTCCCATGCCCTATTATTTTCATCCAAAGTCCTTTTAATGATCTTCAACAAGATTTTGTTTGTAGATTTAGCCTATCCATTTCCTTGTGGATGATATGGAGATGATGTTGATCTAGTGATGCCATATTTCTCATAGAACTATATGAACTCATCTAATCTAAAGCACATGGCATCATCAGCTACAATTCTTTGTAGGCATCCAAATCTAGTGATTATATTATTCAGTAGGAAATTGTTTACAAACTTGCTAGTTTCTTTCTTAGTGGGGATGACTTCTACCCACTTTTTGAAATAGTTAGTTGCCACCAGGATCCATGAATAACTAGTACTACATTTATTTGATATCTCTCCTATAAAATCCATTCCTTTACTTTTGAAGATTTTCTTGAACTTCCACTAGTTTCAATGGGTTGTTCACAAAAAATTCCAACTTCTAGCAAACGTCTGACAAGGGTCATATTTTCTATGTAGACAATGAGAAAATTTAAATAAGCTTGGCCATCAAAAATGAGCTCTCATCACATTATAGGTTGTTTTCTTGGCCATGTAGTGTCCTCCATAGACTCATGAGTGCATTTTAGTCAATACCTAATTTGATTCCTTATGGTTGACACACATTAACAATATCCATTCAAAGTTTCTCCACTAGATTTTCCCATCAATAATGATATATTTGATTACATGAAACTTTATAGATCTCTTTTTATTGTTAGTAAAATTAGGTGGAGGTTCCATGTATTGTAGATAATATATGATATTCGTGTACCACTCACAATAATCCATATCACAAGTATAAGGTTGGTGGTCTTCATTAGTAATATTTGTTTGTTTGGCATCTGAGTTAAATTAAGCCATCAATTTTGCTAATATTTTTCCTCTTACTAATTTTATAATTTGGACATCTATGTTGAATTAATGGATGCTATTTATCCATCTGCATCTTCTGCTAGATACCTCTTGCTAAGAAAATATGTCCTTCATAGGCACACTAGGAACAAAGGCTATAAAAATAGCACCAACCAAATAACATATGAAATCCTTGACTCCTTTTACCAGAGCATAAGCCTTTTTCTCATTTATATCATATTTTAAAGAATGCAATAGGTTGTTCAAAACCCTCTTCATCTTTTAGGAGCAGGACTGTTGCAATTGTGCAAAAGGATACAAATGAAAAAATATGCATTTGCTTAGTATAATCCAAAGTCCTAAGTATAGGATCATTCTTGATTGCATTTTCTTATATTTTGAAAAGCAACTGAAGGTTCTCCATCCAATTTAATTATTTCTCCTTTTTTAAGCATCTTGGAAATTGGCTTGCTAATCTCTACAAATTTTTTTATAAACCTCCTTAGGAAATTTACTTGGCCAAAGAATGATTGGATAGCTTTGACATTTTTTGGTTTAGGAACCTTGTAAATAGCTTCAATCCTTTCTAAATTAATTTTTATACCATCTTTAGACACTATGTGGCCCAATAGTTTCCCTTCCGTCACTCCAAAAGCACATTTCCTTAGATTCAAGAAAACTCCTTATTCCAAAGCTTTCAAGAAGATTTTCTCTAGAATTTTGTACTGATCCTCTATTTTATTTTAATAGGTTGATAAACCACCATGAAATTTTCTATGTATTCCAAAAAAGAAACATCAACAACCCTTTTGAAATTGGCCCCTACATTTATTAAGCCAAAAGGTATTCTAACATACACATGGGTTTCCCATGGTGTGGTAAAAAAAGTCTTGTATTTTTCTGCTTCATTAACTAGTACTTGATTGTAAAAAAAATTCCATCCATCCAATACATTAACTAAGATCTAGTAACTTGTTGCAACATAGCCTCCATGTTGGGCAAACCATAATTATCCTTTAAGGAGGCTATATTGAGATTTCTAAAATCCACACACAGTCTGATAGCACCATTTTTCTTTCTGACTGGCACTAAATTGGATACCTAAGTGGAATGTCTTTAGGCTCGATTATTTTTCCATCCCTAAGCTTCATTAACTCTTCTTGCATCTTTGGAGCTAGCGTGGGATTTATAGGCCTGCTTTTTTTCCTAAATGGTTTTACATTCTCTTTTAGTGGGATAACATGTTTGAATGAATCTTCCCTATAAGCCTTTAGGTCATCATATGACCACGCAAATACATGTCTTAACTTTCTTAATAAGTCAACTAAGGGTTTTCTTATGGTAGGGGACAAATCCTTACCTATGTACACCTTTTTGGGAGATTCATTTATTCCAAGATTAATTTCTTCCCACTTGTCTAGTTTCTTATCTTTGACTTCTACCTGGACCTTGTCTTGGTTGTCAAAAACACTTTCCAATACTACTAACCCCTTAGGCTCTTTATTTGGTTTTAGCTGCAAGATTTCCTAACCAAAAATGGCATCCTTCCCACTTATGTTTTCAACAAGGGTGCTATAGTCTAATTCTTGACCATGGTATTTGTCTTCATTCAAAAGGAAATGTAGAATGTCTCTGTCATCTTCAAATACCTGCCAATTTTGTATGTTATCAAGAATTGAGGGCCTATTTTGCACTTCAATCTTTAAGACCCCAACAAAATATACATCATTAGGCTTGATAGCCACATTAGAAAATTAGCCATTTTATTTTTTGTCCTATCCATCCAAGTTATTCCAAAAGCATCAAATGCTTCAATCTCATCCCATACAACATTATTGTATTGTTTCAATCTCTTATTCTTGTATGCATAAGCCTATCTAATATGAGATACTAATGACATGTAATTTCTTAATGTCATGAATAGTAGCTAATTTTAATCCAAGTAAAAATCCTTCATGTTCTACTATATTGTTAGTGCAAGTGAAATTCAAAGTCAAAAAATATTTGAATGTGTTCTTTTCTATTGAAATCAAAACTACTCCCACCCCTAACCCTTCATTAGAGCTAGCCCCATCAAAATACACTATCTAGAAATTTTGTGAATCAATACATCTCATTGCTTCTTGTGAAATCAATGGAATTGTGTTTTCAGTCTCCAAAATAGTAATTCAGCCCTAAAGGCATTTACCCCTATGTCCAAGAAGCATGTAGCATCATTATCAATATTATCCTCAATCATATAAATAACTCTAGGCTCTCTATTAACCTTGATAGCTCTATAATTTATGTGAAAAGTAGCAAAAGACAAGTCACATTATAAGCTACTTCTCATTGCAGCACTTCATTTTCTTGAGAGTAACATACCATATTAAGAGAGAATATCAATGGCTAAGACACTCATGGTCAAATCAATATTAGGATGAGTAGCTAGTCTATAAGGAAATGCATTGATATTACCTTTAATAGGGACCTCCCTTGCATCCATGGCTCAATATCTACCCTATTTAGTATCTACTTTTAGACAAAGGGATTCCATGATTTTAAAGGGCATGCCAATATTTGAGGTTCCTAAATCAATCATACAATTCTTTAGAGTTTTTCCATTGATGATTAAACTGAGGCAAAAAGTGTCATTATTTTCTATATATGTTGTTGATGAACTATCCAAGTATATTTGGGGTATCTGAGATATCAGTCATTTATCTTCCTTTTCCTTTGATATGACTTGTACCTCCTATCTTAATGATGAATTTCCCTTAATGACATTACTATTCTCAATTCCTCTTGAAGGGACTGAAAATTACATTCATGTTTTGAGTACTATTCCAAAATTTTGAGTCAGTTTGAGCCCTATAAGCACATTTTTATGCTTATGTAACCGACTATTTTTTTTAAGGCCTAAGAGGCATTTAATGTTTCTAAAACCTTTAATTCAATATTTCCATGCATCCTATAATGATAAAATTTCATTCCGAGTCATTCTATGCAGTTCTATTTTGAGCAGTGTTCAATATGTATTTTTGCCTAAGTGTCAAACAATGACAAGAAGCCTAGTTTGCATTTGAATATCTTGCACCCAGTAATGTTTCATGATTCACTTCTTTGAAATTTTTTATTAAGTATGTCAAAGATCTTATGTTTCAATTTTCATGTCATTTTGATATGTTTTGACTAAGTTTTGAATCCCTCGAAGTTGGTTACTTATCTTTGTCATGTTGATGCAAATTGCCCTAAATTTTGGAAGGCTCCATTTGACCAAATATAACTTTGACCTTGTTGAATACACTAAGAAAATTCATTTTTTAATGTATCCTATAGTTCACACACTTTCTATCTTCTAGATTTGATTCTATGATGAATCTGTTTGATCAGTTTTCAAACAAGATTTTGAATGCAATTTATAACTTTTTACTAGTGTCATGAAGTGCAAATTGATCAGTGACCCTGTTTGGAATGTCATAACTCTAAATCCATGAGTGATGAGATAAAATGGCCTATACCACTATTTTCTACTCCAAAAATACTTCAAGTGTGCCAATTTTTGAGTCTTGACCAATCTGTCTGCATACTTTCCCAAGTTCATTCCATTTGCAAAAACCACATTTATATTGATGTTCACTATTTTGTAATTCTAAGTACCACACTTTGCATACTTTCCAAACTCACAATTTTATTCATCATGATTTTGAATCATAGAATTATATTCCCCTCATGGAAATGAACTAATTCCCTAATTTTCAAGACCCAAGAATCTGTTTGCCTAGTTTTCAAAACTAAAACCAAATACATTTTGTTGTTTACTAACATTTTATTTGTAGATAGTTTTAACTGAGCAACTTTGATGGTCATTATCTTTTGACCTCAAAGTTTTCATGCAAAAATATCTAACAAAGTAAGATAATTTGCACCATAGAATGAGTGTGTCAGATTTCAAGGCTTAGTTAGGTGTTTCTATCAGTTTTTATGGCTAGTTAGAGGACTTCTCGGCATGAATTTAATATTTTGCATGAAAAATTAAAAATGAGATTTAAAGTATTCAAGAAATGATGAATTGTGAATTCAATCAGTAAGGGCCTCAATGGATCAATTATACAATTTAGGTGATTGGGTTTGAAATTTTTTTTGGTTGGACTACTTTGTGGCCCAGTTTACATCATAAGATATTTGTCATTCACATGATGATCATGTAAAATTAATCACTTAAATATTTCATGGTTTAATGCTGATGTGATTTGGATATGATAGAAATGGAATGATGCTATTGCTTTGAGTATCTACATGTGAGTTTTTGAGATCATATAGCATATGGAGATTATCTATACAATGAACTTTTGAGGAAATGGTGGGTGTACAATGAAGTTTATATGTAAATATCTATTGAGATTCATTTGCATATGGTTTTCTCTTGTGAAGATATTGTCCAAAATCTTATGCATAAAGTGAAATGTTATGAGTTCTCCATCAATTAGATTGGAATTTGAGCCTAAGCCAAAAGAAGAAGTGGTTGAAAAATAATATTATTTTGACTAACTGAGTTAAAGATCAATGGAAAAATATATAGGCAAATAATTTTTTCCCATCATTCGCTCCTTAGGACTTCTTAAATGTCTTGTATGTCCAAACCCCATACTATAATGGTTACAATTATCATTCTGGAGAAGTTTTTCTTTATTAGTCTAGCACTAGTCTTTTCTTTGTGCTTTGATACAAGTTATTTAAAGGCCAAATATACTTTCCCTCTACTAATGTATAGCATCAAGGGTTGTTTCTAAGTTTTTTGTTGGAGTATCTACAATAAACCTAAAACATATTAGATGTGACCATATCAGAGTTGGTTTTTAATATGTATGGAAAGAATCATTTTATGAAGTCAGTTTTGTCACTTCCTAAGGTAGTTTGAATCATGAAAAAAGAGACCATGGCATTAAAGGTAGGATACCCATGATAAAGACAAGGTACATAGCACCTACATTAAAGGCTAGAAAGGTAATACAATGAGGATGAACTTGGAGTTCCCCTTATGGCATTGAAGGCAACAGATCCCCACGTAATGAGTAGGGCACCCACAACCAAGAAATGATAGAAGAGGATTCATCCACAACACAAAAGAGGACAACCAAAAAAAAGGAAGATGAAAGGGGAGGAACACTTAAACATCAAAGAAAAAGTAGCAATCCATGTGTAGAAGAAAATGTAGAGAGCCCATGGAAAGAGTGCTAGAGTAGGTACTACATTGCAAAAGGTTGGGGGAGATGACATTGGAAGATGAGGAAGAAATTCACATAGAGGAGCATGGTATGTGTCAGTGAAGTTAGCATGAGAGAGAAAAAAACTCCACATAAGAAGCATGAAGGAAAGGGCATCCATGGCATAGAGTAGTCCTCATCATGTAGGGAAGCCCCTGGCAAGAGTGCTAGAGCATCCATGGTGCAACATGAAGGGAGAAGGGTAGAGGTCTGATTTTGTTAATCCCACATTGGGGATGTAATAGTTAAAAAGGATGCTTAAATGGCCCAAGACACAAGTTTATTAGTGTCTTAAGGGATGTTGTAGGATTTGAGAAAATATGCCAATCAAATCTATGAAGCCCAAGAATACCTACATGTACAAAACCTATCACGAAGAAGAAAAAGACAAGAAGAGGCAAGGGTTTGATCTGAAAAATATGCAATTGTATTGAAATGAAAAAAAAGATTACTCAATGGATTCAATGAATTACAAAGAGATCAATCCTTAAAAGGGATATCAAAACCCAAAAAAGGGTAACCTAAAGCCTAAAAAGCTAGATTTCACAATATAACTAATATAAAATATTAATTATATGCACCTAAGAGATAGCTTAAGAAAACTAGAGTAATAGGAAACTTATTTAATTAAATCAAAGTTATTTAATTAATAAGTGTAAACAAATAATTACTCTAACACCCCCCCTTAAGTGAAGCTTGGGAGGTAAGCTAACCTAGCACAACTATGAAAGTAGAAAAATGGGTCCTGATAATAAGGCCTAATCATGTACCCAATCACAACAAAATCTCTATGAAATGGAGAAATAGAGAAAACCATATGGGAAAAACCTTACTCCAAAAAGGGATAGCAAAGAATGTTCCTGAAGATAGGAACAAATAGAGATCATGAAGAGAACCACTAATGTATGAAGAAGCTGAAAACTCTATAAAAAAGAAACTACTAATCTGTAGAACCTCCACGGAAATAGAAGGCACGAAATGAGAGTGTCTATATGGTAGATGATCCATCTCATAAAAATGCATAGGTAGGCAACCACTACAATCACCTAGTATATAGGATTAGGTACTAAATACATAGCTCACACTAATGAACCATCAAACCAAGGAAGCATTAGAACAATAGAATAACCCCCCCTTAATGCAGATGGGGTGAGGTGATAGGCAACTGAAAAGGTGGGCCAAAAAATCCTACAACATAGGAACTAGACACATTGAGAGTGAGGTACAGACACCTATAAAGGCACATTTTACTGACACACAATGGAGCAAAAAAGGAAAAGGGCACAAAAATGGCAAACAACTATCCCCTCCACATGGTACTTTATAAAATAACACAAGTACAACAAATCACATTGATGAAAAGGATCTTGAAATGCATGGAGTGGCACTTTATCTCAATGCATTTGCATAAAGATGCTTACAAATGATATCAACAATGATCAAAAAAGGAAAAAAGCTGATACAAAAGATAGTACAACCCAAAATAAAGCATATAAAGCAACAAAATTGATCCTTCGACCTAAAATAGCCAGCAAAATGCAAAAATGCAAAAGATTGAATGGAATATGCCTGGAGTAGAACGTAGACCAACAATTAGCATCACTAAAAAGAGCATAGAAATAGCTTTCCAAAAAATAAAGAAGTCCCAAATTGGAGATCAGATGCTTAAGATACACCTCCTAGGGTGCAAAATAGAACATCTAGCTTTGATTGCCAAAATAGGCAACCAAACTACAACAAAACCCAAAAACACCTATACCAATATCTTCGTGTTGGAACCAACTTTTTGGCGCATTTTTTGGATTGAAAAAATACATCTGTATGCTCAAGTTATGGAGAAAAAACCAATAGGGCCCCTAGAGATGCAAGAAACAATATTTTTTTTAATAAAAAAATTTAAAAAATCAAACCACTGCTACACCATCGATAGAGCAGCAGCCGAGGTGGTGGGCGGGTGGAGGGCTGCCGCAGGGAAGAGCTGTTGATGGAACTTTTATGGGCTCAGCGGTCACCACTAGCAGTTTCGATGTAGTTAGTTAACCGCCATGGCTAAAAACTCTCACTTTTTATTTTTTTTGAATTTTTTGTGCCTCAAATTGCATGCAGAGGCTGTATAGCCCTGTTGGGTAAAAAAAAGTTTTCCTCCTAGATCAACGTTGTCGAAATCGAACAAACTTTATATGAAAATGGGGGTTTTGCCACCTTTTGAATCCATCCATGACATTTGTTTGGCCTCAAACTACTTCAAAAATTGGTGACCCCCCTATTTTCTTAGGAACACCCCAAAAAAACACTAGATCTGATCTACCAAACCCTCATTCTTTCTTTTCTCCAAATACCAAACAAGCTATAGTAGATCTGGCTCTGATACCATATAGGATTTGAGAAAATATGCCATTCAAATCCATGAAGCCCAAGAATACCTGCATGAACAAAACCTATCATAGAGAAGAAAAAGACAAGAAGAGGCAAGGGTTTGATCAGAAAACATGCAAATTGTATTCAAATGAAGAAAATATTATTCAACAAATTCAATGAATTACAAAGAGATCAATCCTTAAAAAGGATATTGAAACCCAAAAAAGGGTAACCTAAAGCCTTAAAAAGCTAGGTTGCACAATATAATTAATATAAAATATTAATTATATGCACCTAAGAGATAGCTTAAGAAAACTAGAGTAATAGGAAACTTATATAATTAAATAAAAGTGATTTAATTAATAAGTGTAAACAAATAATTACTCTAATAGATGCAAGGCTTATGGAAGTCATTGTTCACTTGGAGGGGCCCACATAGCTAGTTGAATGGGGAAGTTAGCATAGATTTGACCACCCAAACAAAAAGTGACATGTGACATCATTCCAAGAGGCAAACTGTGAGATTAGGTGTTGAGAATAGATATGTTATGATGCTATAATCTCTCATAGGATCACGAGGAAAATAAAAAGAGGCTAAGATATTATGACGATGGCAAGATTAGTGTAAGATCAGGGGCCTTGAATATTAGAGCTACAAGATTACAACTATTGGAAGATCATAAGAGTGAAACTAGAGGGTTAAGATATTATGCCAAATAGGATTTCATAGGATCAAAAGACCTATGATGCTACAATTTCCAATTTCAAATGTTGCATAGGATGAAGTGGGGCCTGCCTGACTATAATGGATGAATGATGAAATGACAAGTGGCAACCAATGACTAGAGGAGAGGATAAAAAATAAAAATAAATTATTCAAAATCAAATATCCTTAGTATGAGCGCTCATTGTTTGACAATTGAAAAATTTGAAATGAATTTGATGATATTATATAGTTTTTATTTTTCCATTTTAATGGTATGTTCATGGCACGAACCTAGAAATTTAAAATCAACCTCAGGGGCACAAGTTTTATCCAAAATATGTAGTATTATATACCGTTAGAACCGGGAGAGTTTCATTTTTTCATTTCTAAAGACAAATTTTGTACAGGTCTTCACTAGAAGAAGCTACATGAGGTTTTATGATTTTGAGATATCCTTAGTGCAAATGTAGATTTGATGTTTCAGACTAAATAATATAGATTTGGATGATCTTTGGATAGTATTTGATAAACTAATCACTTTAAAGGTAGAATTGAATGTTTTAAAGGAAATTACAAGTGATATGGTTTTTTTTGATAAGATGCAGTTGGATTTTCATGGTTGAAGGAAAATGAGTACAAAATAGGATCATATTGAGGGCTTTATAATTCCAAATGTGACAATCTAATATTTTTTTAGGAAGGGGTTTCCTTATTAACTCTTTAAGGAGATATTTTCAAACACCCTGCAACAACATTAATCAGTTATTGATTCCCAGTAGATGAAAAAGGGAGATTAGTTTTCAATAGCAATAGGATAAGAAGTTTTAGTAGGACACATGTCAAATTTAGAATCTGATCTAGGAGCTTCTTCCCCTCTATATATTTCTCCTTTGCTCTCTTTGTAAAGGTTCCAATTTTGAGATTTTCTTACTATTGTGAGACCAATAGGGTTTCACTTTGATTTTCTAGTTACTGTGATACCATTTCTTAGCACTTTCTTTGTTATCAATAGTAGTATTGTACTTTCCTTTGAAACATTTGTAATACAAAGTCATTCCTTGTTATTTTTGAGTTTTTCTTATACACAATTTATTGATTTTAAATAAATGAATACAAAGCCTTATTTGAAATTTCATCCTAAAGTTTATCTCCTTTTCTATTGGTTTGTAGTTTTTTGTTAACTATGCCCAAATTGCATATTGTCCAATTACAACTTGTTATTGAAGTTGTATGCCACTATATATCTTATTGTTGGGTCAAGGACTTGAATAATTTTCTTGATATTCCATTGATAGAACTACAAGGATCATAAGAGGATTTGATAAGTATAAACTTTGTTTGAAGATTGATGTCTATATGCAAGGTAGATAGATAGATCAGATATCTAGATACATGAGTATATTTTAGATGTCCATGTGTGTGTTAAGATTCAATTGATGCCCAATGGATAAGGAACTGATCAATTTAGAGGTTACATGTGTTTGTTATTGCATACCTAGGATATGCTAATTCAACCATTAATCAAATATTTTTTCCCTTTCATTTTAAGAGTTGAAAAGAATTACCTTCATTTAGTTTATTGGACTCATGTGCCCTATTATTAGCTATTTCATGTCTATGAATATTTGTATAAACATAGAAGATTTAGGGGTTTTAATCTATTATCTAGATTCAGTTATATGCCTTTACACTAGTATCATATAAAGAATCTAAGGTCCACCCACCTAGGTCTTGCAAATTCTAAAGAAGAAGAAGAAGGAGAGTATAGCCTTATAGTTGGCCATTGTGTTTGAATAGGTGCATTGAGGATGGGAGTTAGCTACCCCTACGTGCAATTGTTCTTATCCCTGGGTTATTCAAAAGATGTTAATTTAGAAGCCAAAACCTCCTAACCAAGAGAGGAATTTTTTTTAATGTTCTTCTATCATAAAAATTTTAGACAAAGGAACCTTCACAATGATTTTTGACAACATATTCATCATATCAACAGGGTCATAAAAAGAGGCTTACATGAATTACCTTTGGTTTCTTGTACTCGAGCAGTAGAATCCTCAATTTTCTAGACAACATTAAGTCTTACTTTTCTTCCTTCTATATTTATCTTGACTACATCTACATTTTGAGTTTGCATCCACTTCTTGGGTTCCTATTTCTTAACTTTACTATCTTTGATCTTAACAACTATTTGATCCTCTTCTTTGTGGTCATTATTCATTTTGTGGGTTATATCTGTAATGAAGATTCCTAAATATTTAACAGTAGTGTTATTTACCATTATGTTCCTTAGGTTATAAGTGTTGTGAACTTGAGCAACCATCTCAGTAGTTATCTTGTCAACTTCTTCCATGGAATTTTTTCTCATATTCATGTGTTCAACCCCTAAGATCATGTTGCATGTTTTTTCGTCAAGTTCATTTTCATAATTTGAGAAAATCTATTGATGGTATACATAGTACATTCACATCCATTTCAAACTCTTCATTATTAGATTCTTCACAATCATCATAAGTCTTTTCTTCCTCCCCCTCTTTAGGTTGTGTCTATTGAGGTGTGGAAAGTGACTGGGCAATAACACAATAATCAAGACAATGAGGAGATTGACAAACAACCAAGGCATTTCTACCATCATATTTATAGAATTTCTTTGTAGTAGATATGGTGCATTCTTGTTATTTGTGCCTTGTATAGGGTTATTAATGGGCTCTCCATCTTTCCATTGTGTGTTGTATGGGTATTTATGCAATCTAGTTTTCCTATTATAGTTATTGTTAAATTGTAGTTTTCCTTAGGTTATAAGTGTTGTGAACTTGAGTGAACCTGATCTAAAATCTAAGAATTCAGACCTTAGATCCTAGTTGAATCAAGTAACATCTGAACTAGACTTTATTAAGATAGAACATGGTGAGTTGGAAAAGTACAACACTATTGTGAAAGGAGTGTTGACACAAGCCAAGTTGTTGTTAGAGAAGCTTTACACAATTTCTAAGAAAATTGATGAGCAAATATTCTTTCAGAGACCCTCTTATGACAAGATAGGTCTTGGATACCTTATTGGAGAAAATTTAGAAAAGAAAGTTGAAGTTAGGAAAGAACCAGATCCTATTATAGAAACCCCAAAGGAAACTGAGCATAATATAATCTAGTCATCTAAAGAAGTAGTGATAGTTGGTTTGTTTGAGAAATCTAATGAACCTAAGATAATAGAGAAAGTTGATCAACCTAAGAAAGATGATTCACCCAAGGAAATTACACATGAATTTAGAGATAGATATCTAATATGTAATAAAGTTTAAAATATAAAGAGAGATTGCATAGGTAAGTCTTTTAAACCTATTACTCATTTCTATTGTTATACTTGTCATAGTTATGGATATAAAGTAGTAGATTGTAAGAAACCTAAGTTTTAAGGTAAAAATGGGAATAGTAGAATATCTAGGAATATTAACCCTTTAGGGAATGAAAGTGGAAGATCCTAGAGCAAATCCAATGCTAGAGAGAGAACTAATGGTGAAAGGAAGCATATGGTATGTTACAAGTGTAAAAATATTGGACATAGTGTAGAGAGAGACCTGTATGTTAGTTATAAAATAACTTTGGACACACATCAAGATATTGTAGAATGGATAGAAGCAACTTCAATGGGAATCCTAATAATAGAAGGAAGAACAATAGAAAGGATAGAAGGAATGAAAATGGTAGTGACAATAGTCAGAAGGAAGAAATCAAGGAACATGTTGATGAATTCAAAGAACCATTTGTGAAAACTTGTAATCAAGAAAGTTCTTATACAATTTTTGAAGAATGGTACTTTGATGCACCTAAAGGGAAATTGAAGTCAGAGATTGTTTATGACTTATCATACCTGAATTAAGTAGTTCTAGAAGAGGCAAAGCATCAGTTGGTTAAAAACAATGTTAGAGAGTGATTTGGAAGTTGCACAGTTAATAAAAGGTAGAGGACATAGAGAGAGGAAGCTATGGTTAAGTGCACAAGCTTAGATATGATTGTAGTAAGTGAGAATTCAAAAAACAAGTTTATTGATAAACAAAGACAATATTTGAATTTGTGGTAGATACACATTTAATGTGTAGTCTAATTTGAAATCATTTAAGGATCATGAACACAATTTTATATGCCATTTGTTTATGCAAAGTGTCTAGAGAAAATTAGAGAGCAATTTGACAACAAATTGAAGTGCAAAACCAAGCTCTTGAATCAAAAAGTTGCAGAAGGCCTAAGCACCATTGTTAAGGTATTTTATGGGGTTTGAACAAAGGTTTGAATGCATATAGATAGAGATTCAATGGCTAGTTAGATAGTTTATGATGTTAGTGAAAGACCCAGATATGTATTTAAGAAACATCCATTTATTTTGCTTATGGATGACCCGCTAGGCACATTTTTGCAAATTTCGCAGAATGTGCTTCATGTTGAAGACATTAGAAGCTACATCCATTATAACATTGAGACTATAGGTGATGAATATATACACAAGGACTTAGGAGTCATGTGTAACAATGAAATAAATTTAAAGTTCGAGGATGTACACCTAAATAAGTTGAACCTAATAAAGTATATGTTCTATATTGAGTTTGAAAACCATGATTGGACTTGAATCATTCTTAGTAGAGTTCATGATGAAATGTTTTGGTTAGGTGAAGTGATGGTATAAATTGACAATGATCTAATTCATAAAGTCACAGGTTTGAGTAATGAGGGATGTAATCCTATAAATGACAAGAATGTGAAGATGACCTTGAGACCAACCTATTGACAAAATTTGATGGAAGGAAAATGAAGGTAGACATGATTTAGGATAGAGGAGTGAAAATTTTGAGTAAGATATTAGTGTACAAGTTTAACCATGGCTCAAGGGTTAACTTATTACCAACTAGATTCTTGAATGTCACATATGTAATGGCTTTTTAGGGAAGGAAAGTGAATTTGTGTAAATAATCAGATTACAGTTGCTCAAGCACCGTGCTAGTAACAGGATCTATGGTATCAAAAAGGGGCAAGAGCTGTTAACTGAAGAATCTGCCATCTCAGAAGAAGCTATTTCCTTTTTCTCTAGCCTTCTCTCTGAGGACCCATTGCTTTCCAATTTGGACCAAGAGGATTTGTTACACTGTATCCCTCAGCTCATTCAACCTATCCATAATAAACAGCTCTGTGCTATTCCTAATGCTTCGAAAGTTAGAGAGGCTCTCTTTTCTCTGCCTGCTGACAAGGCTCCAGGCCCGGACGGTTTTCCCACTTTTTTCTTCCAAAGGTTCTGGCCGGTGATCATGGGAGAGGTTGTTCAGGCTGTCCAGGAATTCTTTGGAGCCAAATCTATTCTCAAGGAGCTAAACTCAACTTTTGTGGTTCTCACTCCTAAATCCCCTGGGGCGGACTCGTTGGAAAACTTTAGACCTATTAGTCTGTGCAACTCACTCTACAAGATCATCTCTAAAGTTCTCACTTTAAGAATGCTCAAGATCTTGCCCATGATAATCTCGCAGCATCAATCGGGTTTTGTTCCAGGGAGACAAATTTTGGATTCTATCCAGATGGTGCACGAAGTCATCCACTCTCTTGAGGCATCCAAACGGGAAGGTATGTTTCTCAAACTAGATCTTTCTAAAGCTTATGACAGGGTGGACTGGTCTCTCCTTGGGAAGGTCCTCTCGACTTTTGGCTTTGACAGTAAAGTTTGCAAAATTATCTCTCAATTGGTGTCCACCTCCTCCTTGGCTGTTCTGGTTAATGGAGTCCCTTCTAACTTTTTCAAACCTTCCAGAGGCCTCAAACAAGGAGACCCCCTTTCACCCATTTTGTTCATCATTTTAGCTGAATGCTTAGGAAGGATTATAGACTATAGAAAGCGTGAGGCTTGTATCAAAGGGATCCTTCCCTCCTCTAATTGCGTTCCCTTCACTCATCAGCAATTTGTTGATGATACTATCTTGGGGGGGGAAGCTTCTGTCAAAGAGGCCAGAGCCCTGAAGAAGATTCTTGATACTTACTCCAGTGGGACGGGTCAGCTGATTAATTGGAACAAAAGCTCGCTCTTTTTCATCAACACCTTTGAGGTTAGACAAAGAAAAATCGCCAGGATTCTGGGTTGTGGGGTAGGCTCTTTCCCCTCTACCTATCTTGGTCTCCCTTTGGGATCCTCACCCCCGGAGTCTTTTTGGAATGGTATTTTGGACAGATTCAACATGAAGATGGCTGGTTGGAAAGGGGTCTCTCTTAGTCAAGCGGGGAAATGCCTCTTAGTCAAATCTTCTCTTCAAAATCTGCCAATCTACGCCCTGAGCCTCTTTGGAATTTCGGGGAAAATAGCTGAAAGAATGGAGAAAATCCAGAGAGACTTCCTTTGGAATGGTAATGAAGGGAAGAAAAGATACCCTCTTGTTGCTTGGGAGAAGGTTTGCCTCCCTAAGAGGTACGAAGGTCTGGGCATTAGAAAGATCACCCACCTCAATAAGGCTCTCCTAGCTAAACAAATATGGCAGATCTTCAGTAGCACCGGTGAATGGAGGGACACCCTGGTAAACAAGTACCTTAGAAGACCCACTCTTCTTTTCACCCTTTTTAATGAAGATATCCCAAAAGGATCGAACATTTGGAATGGGATCATGAAAGCCAGGGACCTGGCTAAGGCCAGGATATCATGGAAACTAGGAAATGGGAAGGACATCCAGTTCTGGTCGGATAGATGGCTTTCCCAAGATCCACTTATCAATAACCCTATTTTTGAGAGATGGATGCAAGCTTGTACTGATCAAATTGGGTCCAAAGTTTGTGATTATTGGAATGGCCAGGAATGGAGTGACCTATCCCTCATCTCTGAGGACTTGACTCCTATAATGCTTATGCTCAATTCCATGATTCCTATCAATTTGGGGGATGAGCTGGTCTGGAGGGATAATCCTAATGGAAGATACTCTGTTGCCTCAGGCTATAATTCCCTTTGGAGCTTAAAAGAGAAGGCCCCTTGGGCGGAGGCTTGGATTCCGGGTCTCACTCCAAAGATCAACATTTTTTACTGGCTGGCTCTTCAGAACAAAATCCTTACTCATGACAATCTCATGAAGCGAGGACATGTTATGCCCAGTAGATGTCCCTTGTGTAAGAATCAGGCTGAGACCGGAAATCACATTTTCATCTTATGTGACTATGCCAGGGAGGTGTGGAATGTTATCACACATGATAACGAAACCCTCTGGTGCAAACCGGATAATCTCATGGATTTTTTCCATCAGTGGAAAGGTCTTTGTAAGATTGCTGGTCGGCAGGATCACTCAGACTGGATTTTACCCCATTTTTGCTGGGGAATTTGGAAGGAAAGGAATAATAGAATATTTAGAGACAGAGAGGAGCCGGCTATAATCCTTGGCAGGAAGGTCTCGAAGAATATAAAGGAAAATCTGCAAGTGCTGAAGGAGGAAGAAGAAGAAGAAGGGGACAGAAAGATAGCTAAAGAAAAAGACAGGAACCTCAAAAGGCAGGATGCTAGCTGGCTTCTCCCCCTAGATGGTTTGTCAAAAGCCAACTTTGATGGGGCTTCTAAGGGTAACCCAGGCCCTTCAGGTTGCAGTGGAATCATAAGAAATAGCTATGGGGAGGGAATAGCTGCCTTTGCTTCCTCGCTGGGAATCCAGACTATTCATCTGGCTAAAGCAAGAGCTGCAAGTAAGGTGGTCAAGTTGGCTTTTGAAGACGGGATTACTAAACTTTGGCTTGAGGGGGACTCCAAAAAAATTATTTATACCATTAATGGTATTTCCCCTCCCTCGTGGACGATTGCGAACATAATTGCTGAGACTTGTGCCACTCTCACAAAGTTCGATAAGGTCCACGTCACTCATGTTTACAGAGAGGCAAACCCAGTCGCTGATTGGTTTGCTAATAAAGGGGTTAACGCCACCAATAATCTGACCTGGCATGTCAAAAAAGATTTTTCGGCGGAGGCAAAGTTGCTTATCGACCAAGATAAAATCTTGGGAAGGACGGCTCAAATCCAATGCAATTATGGATAATAAAGATTTATTAATAAATGGTAAGTGCCATTATTGGCATCATGATTTTCACTAGCAAAAGGGGTTTCCTCTGACATTTCGACACGTTCGAAAGGACGATACCATTATTTTCAGAAAGGGGTATATTCACGGGTATCATAAAAGAAACATCACCATTTTTTCGAATGCAAATAACTTGCACAGTTCAGAGTTCATGAGAATTGTGGAAGTTGATCAGGTAAACATGATGGGTGAGAGGAGCAGAAAGGAGCCAATGGGGGAAGTTCAAAAGTGGAAGAACAAGGCCAAATTTTGGAGAGAGCTGGAAAAGGGTGGGGTTACTAATTTCTTCGAGAAAATTCATGGCTCGGATCCTGAGATCACTAACAGCATGGTGAATTCGTGGAATAATGGTAAGGTTAAGGTGAACGGGGTCTACTTTCAAATTACTGAGGATGTGGTTGCTGAAGTCATGGGGATTCCGATGGAGGGGCATAAATTCTTCAGAGACAAGAAGATGTCTTCTAATGCAATCAAGGATTTTGTGAAAAACACTGAAGAGCTGAACAAGCTGGGCAAGAAAGAGACATTTTTTGTAACGGATACTATAAAGAAGCTCTGGAGGTATGTTCTCTACGCTGTCATTGAATATATAACCCTAGACCCCAGGTTTGATAGGGTTAGGACTCACCATTTTGTGATTCTGAATCATTTTCGCCATGGTAGTAAGATCTCCTTCCAGTATTATCTTTTTAACTCGATGAACAAGGCCATTTCTTGTTTTAAAAAGAAAGCTACTGTCAACTCGGCCCTGCATGAGGGTCCTCTGCTTCTGATTCATGAGCATTTCCATGCTCAAACCATTAGCAAAAACCCTATCCAGGGGGCGGATGTTGACAAGAGCAGCTCCAATTCTTCCCCAGATTCCGACAATGTCGAGAGCATCAGCTCTGATGAGGTTTTTGAGCATTCAGGTAAGAAGACTAAAAGCCATAAGAAGGATTACCCCTCTATCAAATTACCTAGCAGAAAGAGCCCTAGAGGTCATACCCCAGCTAAAACTGGCTCTGCTGAGGTGGAGGAGGAAATGGATACTGATGATTCTAACAAGGTTTCGAAGGAGGAGCTGGATGAGGAGAAACTGAGAAAAAGACAGAAGAGGGAGGGAGAGAGCATGGAGCGCTCCAGTAGTTAGGGAAAGGATTCTCTGCCCATTCCCCTCTCCCCTATACATCCTCAGCCTCCTTTGGAGGAAAATGACAACTCTGGACAGATTGAGGGGGAAGTGCAAGTTAATAACAGAAGGAAGGCTTGGAAGAACTCCAATGTGAGAACGGCCACTATGGGAATCTACAGAGAGGCGATGAACCCCCAACTCCTGGTGGACGACCTCGAGAAGCCTAGACTCAATGAGCTAATTAACCTGGCTATGGTGGCTATTTCTGATAATGCAAGAGAAACGGGCATGAATCTATTGAACAATGCCCGCAATAGCATGATCGACAACTTCAGATCAATTTGGCTTTTCCATGAGCTTGAGGATGTCAGAGATAGGGTTTCCCAAATGGAAAAAATCAAGAGCAAGACAGGTGCAGAAAGCCAAGGCGACTGGAACAGCTGGGAGACTTTGATGGAGAGGAGAGTAAAAAATATTGAGAACTACAATCACAACCTGGCAAGTCAAATGATCTCCCTCCTCGCTTCAATCAACGACAACATCCTCTCTCTCTTGGAAAATCTCAAAGACAGGAACCAGATGGAGGAAGATGATAAACAGAACAGAGACAAAGATAGGCTAGATGTGGATAAAGCCAAGGACAGCACTATGGAGCAGGATTTGATGAACGCCTAGGATCATAAGGTAGAAGAGCAACAAGAGTGCGCCGAAGCTGCCTAGACCATGCTCGAGATGGAGAAGTAGTCTGATAGGTTGGGTCTCTGTCCTTTGGTTTTTGTTTCTCCTGGCTTTGGCTTTTTGTCTGGTCTCTGTTTTTCTGGTTGGTTCTCTGGCCTTTTTAGTGGGCAGTTGTTTCGGGCTGGGCCTTTGGGCTTATTTTCAGCCGTAAGGCTTATGTTTTGGCTGGGCATTTTTTCGCTTATTTTCAGCCTTTCTTGTTGTTAAACTTATGGGTTTCAGGACCCCTTAAAACCTGTTTACCTTATCAAAAACATTACCAAATTGAATAAGACTAAGAATGCAGTCTTCATACTTGAGTCATTATTGACTTATTTTTTTTCTATGTAACAAGGAAGTTCCTAGAGATGACTAATTGGGAGAGAAATGAGTGTGCAATTAATTTGGTGACTCAATGCTATAGATCAAACATGGAGAATGTCAAAGATAGTGACATTGATAGAATGATGAAGAATTTCTAGATTGGGATGAAATAGAGGTACATTATACATCCTTCCATGGTGGAGAAGTATAAGGATGATATATTCTTCATGGTGGAAATTGATAACACTTACATAGAAGTTGTGGAACCAAGGGTAAATTTCATAGAGCCCATGGGATATGAGATGAGTGCAGAACTTATTAAAGGGTATGTGCAATCATACTTCAATATAAAAATGACACTAAGTGCCCTATGTGGGGTACTTATGAAGACAAAATAAGAATATTTCATTAAGAACTACAAAACAAGGAGAGTAAGAAGAAAGTGGAGAAAGTGATAGACTCTATCCTTAAGGTGTCAAGTATGACTCATGAAGAGTTTCATGAAGTCAGAGGCAAAACATTGGAAGCAAGTGGGCAATCTATAGTGAAAGAAACAACTATGATTGTTGTTTCAAGTCCTTCTAAGGGTGTAGCCATTACAAACCATGTGCATAGACCCCTATTTCACCATATGTCATAGTTGTACAAGTGCAACCAATAAGGACAACAAGTGATCAGCCAAGGAGGCAGTGAAAGGTGGAAACACCTATTGCACAGAGGAAGTCAGGAAGACTAGTGAAGGTTAAGCAAGAACCAACACCATCCACTAGGAAAAGGATCAAATAGACCACCAATAGATTAGGAAAGAGAAGGAAGACAATACAAGTCAGTGATTCTAAGGATGAAGCTAAAGACAAACTAGTAGAGAAAGCCATGTAAGAAGGCATGATACTAGTAGGAAAGAAAGCATGGAAGCCAAAGGTCAAAAACCTTGACATGAAAATTATTAATGATGAAAATTTTATATAGTTGAATAGATATTATAATTTTTATAATAATATGGATAGAAGGCAACTAGATAATGACCTAGTGAGGAACATGATTATGAGGTATAAAAGGTTTGACAATATTGAGAACAAGATTTCTGAAGACCTATATAATAGGTTATTAAATAGGAAGAAAAAAGTTATAGAGGAAGACACAAAGTTAAGAGAGACTATGATCAATCAAATGTGTGAATTAAACTCTAAGGAGGACTTAGATAGAATTTTGAAGGGTATTGAGTCCTTTTTGAGGAACAAAAGAAGAGCAATTCTTGTAATGGGAGGACACTATGAGGATGTAAGAAAGGAAATAGAGGAGGCCATTATGAAATACATAACCTCAGTGCCTATAGTAGTAGAGGTGAGTGGACAGTCCAAACTTGAGATCCCAACCTATGTACAAAACAAGTGCATCTTCTAGTGATGAGGAAGAAGTAGAGGAGAAAAAGTAGACACTCTCACCACCACACATTGTTATGGGTACTAAATCCATGCAACTAGACAATACACATATCATAGTAGATACAAAGGTGAATCCTTTTGTAGCATTTGGAAAATCCATTGTTGGCAATATCACAACATATACTAGCTTTGATGATGAAGAAGAAGAAGAGGAAAAGATGAAATAGGCTAAGGAGAAGAGAAAAGAAGAGGTAAAGAGGAGAGACGAAGAAAAGAGAAAGGAAGAGAAGAAGAAAGAAACATAGATGTTAGAAGAGAAAAAGAGGATAGAAGAGGAAAAGAAAAATCAAGAAGAAGAAGAAAAGGAAAAGAAAGAAGAAGAGGAGGACGAAAAAAAGAAGCAAGAGGAAGAGAAAATGAAGAGATTAGAAGAAGATTTTGAACTTAAGTAGATATGGAAGATTGTAATGCAAGAATCAAGATTCTTGCCCAATCTAAAACATGTGAAGTTAGAACTTGGCAAGGTAGTGTTTTAGAATGAGGCTAACATACCTTATGTATCCTCAACAATTATATTTGTTGTAGCACCAACAACTAGCCCATCATTAGAAGTTAAAGTATTATCAACAGTATCTGATGATGATAATGATTAGGAGGGATTGATGAGCTCATTGAAAAATTTATTTAAGAAGAAAAAAATTGTGAAGTCTTTGGAGAAGACTCTAGCTAAATTTTTGGAACAAATGAAGAAGATAGTTACTACAATTGTAGCTAATTTGGACTTCCAGTCAAATGCCAAGGAATTGATGAAGCCCTTTGATAAGGAATTCACAACTTTAGCTAAGGTAGCTTCAGTGTAAGCATAGGACAAGGATGATGCAACACTATTTGATATAATGTGCACAAATGTGAGAAACAACTTGAAGGCACTTGATGTAAGCATCAAGGTTTTAAGGAAACACATTGATGAAGGTAAGAAGTTGTATGGATAGTGCACACTATCATACAAGTACCTAGTTGTAGATGCTCAAAAATGGTTTGCATCTATGGTTTCATCACTTCTTCACACTAACTTGTCCTATTTTCTAATTTTCCTAATTCTGATCTCCTGGCCAACTTGATCATCATTTGATTATATCTCAACAATATTCTTCATCATTTGTATCCATTTTCACATCATATCAAATCACCTCGAAATCATATCAAATCAACTTGAAAGTAGGCCAAATCAACCTAGAATCACCCAAAATGAACCATAACCAACCCAAAACATGTTAGACATCCCAAATGAATCATCATCTATCCAATCATAGGCATTGTTATGGCTTTTAGTCCCTCAAAAACCTATCAATCTATCAAACTTATCAATCTAACCTTAGTACTGTCAGAGCTCTCAATGCTAGGTCAAACAATCATTTTTGTCATTCAATCATTGACATTGTTGAGTCCCTTAGTGTCAGATCACAAAATCATCAAACTATTTTAATAACATTGATAGTGTCCAACAATGTTATTGTGATCAACCATATCAATCAATCTCAATCCTATAGCATTTACGATATCGATCAAATGTTACATGTCCTTAATTCATGTCATGTGTCCTTAGCATGTTATCAATTTTAATCAATCAATGTATTTGACCATGGCTTTAGTCCACTTTTCATCATCCTAGTCAATCTTCATAATCATCATATTTTCATCAAAGGATACTGTTGCACTCATTTAATCAAATTGCCCAATCATCTACGAATTTTCTCTATAGGATTAAATAACCCATAATTTAATCCTATGTCATTTTACTATTTATTCTTTCTAAGTAACATCCTTGATTAATTAATTAAATTAATTAATTGATTCTTCATTCACAAAACCATGGAAATTCACAATTTCCTAAGTCATATTTTCCACCATTAATTCCTTTTTTACTAATTCTATTTGTGTGGAATAATGGATTTTTAACTCAAATATTCCACATAATATTGACATCACCATGGCACATGGGCATGACACATCATGGATTCTCCATTTACACTTGGATAAGATATGTCATAATCCATATATTCTTATTCCCTTACACATGCCTATATTTGACTTCCATTGTCATAGATTCTTGGCTTTAACTAGGTTTGAGGTGTCACATAATGTATCATAGATCCTCTTCCATTTATAGCCATGTTTGACTTCCAAACATCATACAATCCTACATTTGGCATCTTGTGTCATTTGTGTCATGGATTCTCAAAGGAATCTCTTGCCAAGTCACATATCCAAGGTGACAAGTCTAATACTCTTGTCTTGTATGTTGATTATAAATTGAGCATTCTTCCTCTCATTTCTAGTCCCTTGGTCCCTCAAGTCCTTCAAGTCCCTTAATTCTTAACCTTCAAGCCCTAATTTCCTAGTATCTTTATGCTTCAAATCACCTCTCCTAGTACTCTCATATCATTATCATAGACTTTTTCTTCCTAATTATGTGCATTATAGGAAATTGCAGCTACATCATATGGAGAAGAAAGAAGGACATGGGAGCTACAAATGAAAGAGGGGGTTTTTTAACTTTGCGTTGCTTTCTTTGTTTATTTGGCTTTCATAGTAGACTAGAGGGCATCAATGTATGTTTATTGAGTTTTTGATTTTCTCAAATTATGTTAGATATTATCCCATTTTCTAGTCCTACAATTGGTGAACCTAATGTAAACATGCTTAACTAACTTGGGTTTCTTGTTTTCGTGCTTGTAGGTGCAAGGAAGGAGCTCACTTGGAAGGGTATAATGGCTATCATCACTTCCTTATCACATTTAGATTAATTAGGGGTCCTAGTAACATTATTATATGCTCTTATTTATGCATTCTATTAGCTTTCTATCCTAGGGTGCACTCTGCTCTGTCAAGGCACACTTGGGACCTCTAGGAGGTAGTTTTAGGGGCCTAGGAGTCACCATAACCCCCATTTATTATTTACAGCTTACCAAATACACTCCAAAAAAACCAATTGTGCCCTTCTTCACCCCAACTACACCATGGGAATATTCTACACTATTTGAGTGTATTTGGTAGGGTAGATTTCAAAATTTTAGTTTTTGGGTATTATTAAGGGCTCATTTCCCCACAATTTGCAACTGGTCTCCCAATTGTGCCTAGAAACTACCAAATATGTCCTTCTTGGACCCAAGTGTATCATGGGCATAATTAGCACTATCTAAGTGCACTTGGGGACATCTTAAGTCATTCTAGCCTTCTAGAGCACAATTTACTCTGTCAGAGCATAGTTGGTTCATAGAAAGCACATAATTCACTCAGAATATGCATCTAAGGTTTCCTATTTCTTTATAGGACCTAGATTAGATGATTTTTTGTTACTAATGGTCTATTTTCATCATGTGGAAATATTTGGATGAATAGATAATCATTACAATCTACTAATGCTTGTTTGTAAGACATTGTCAAAGATCCTACATGCTTGTCTAAACTATGTGTGTGGATTTCCTAGATTAGATAACACTTCATTTGGTGCACTAAAATGAACTTTCTATACTCCTTGGTGTCCATGAATTTTTAGAATCCTAGGAGTTATATGGACATATCCTCTCCACTTTCCATTTGTGTATATTGGGTGTAAGAGAAATCCATGTGACTTCTATAGATAAGCATGCCTTGGAGCAAGATACCTAATATTGGGTATGCCATAGGACTACTTCAAAGTGGTAATAGGCCAAATACAAGTCAAAATTCTGACCACTATATAAAACTCAATATGGTTAATGTCATGTTCATAGTATTTTTGCGTGATAGCTCTCCTCTAGTACCCATGTGGTGCATCAAACCCCAGTTCTTGGGGCTAGGAGACCTTCTAAGGAAGTTTATCATTCATTTGCCGAATGGAATAACCATACTAAATAACTTGTTTTAGAGGCCAAAAACCCTTCTATCCATTGGCTTAGGGGGTCACCCATGCCTATGAAGATATCCCACATTCTCACGATCCTTAGTAGAGACAATAGTCCCTTGGGAAGTCATGCCCCTTGGGAAGCGCATCTTGGTAGTCCCAAGAAGTGACTGCACTATAAGGGGGGGCCTATGGTGACAAGATTCTAAGTTTCCCACTTTGGATAATTGTGGCTAAACTTTAGTTCAACTAGGAATTCAGTGGCTATAGTCCTAAAGCCTAGGTTGTGGTGTGTATTTTCACTTTAACAACAATTATTCTTATTTTATTGTGTCTTGTGTGTGTGTGTAAAACATTAATCAAGATAAAAGACAAATTGAAAATTTATACCTTGGATACTATTCAAATCTTTTCAAAACATCACACCTCTTGTCAAAACTTTGCAAACTTTGGTCTAAAACATTCAAGACTCAGAAAACATGACAACTTGTAACCTTAGACATGCTTGGCATAACTTAGATTTCATCTTTGCATAGAATCCA
This sequence comes from Cupressus sempervirens, assembly GCA_028749045.1. NCBI lineage: Eukaryota > Viridiplantae > Streptophyta > Pinopsida > Cupressales > Cupressaceae > Cupressus > Cupressus sempervirens. The sequence goes on from CM053783.1 coordinate 398,391,450, forward strand.
CTTGTAATCACCATATTTTGACCTTCATACTTGTATCCTCTAGGTCTCACATTGCATCTTATTAGTTCTTATTTTATATCTCTCATCATTCATAGTGCATTCCTTAGGCTTCACTTTGCATCCCTTAGTCTTTGCATTTCAACCTCAAAATCTACATCTTGCATCTCCCATTTGCATTTTTACATTACCCAAACTTTATCTTGCACACTTTAACCATTATTTTAGGTTTCCTAACCCTCATTTTGCACCTTCATTATGATCATAGCACTATCCTCTACTATTTGGCTTACTATCACATCAATCTAGAAACCTTAGAACCCAAAATCACCTTAGTTTCAACCTAGCTTCCCAACTATGCTTTGAAACTACTAGTTGTGCTCTAACTGGCCCCAATTTTACCATGGCCATATTTGGTACTATTTGAGTGCACTTTATAGTCAAGGAACATAGTTTAGACTTCTAGACAACATTTTGAGACTTTAGAAGTGTCCTTAGGTACCTGGATAGGCCCCCCGGTCTTAGCATATCCTTATCTAAATTTTGCATGTGTTGGTCATCATTTTTCTTCACTTAGGGCTTCATTCCTTAGATCATAACCTTCATTCTACATCCCCTATCCAATCATAACATCATCCCTAGCATCCTATCTGTTTGGTATAACAACTTGGCAACCACCCAACTTAGGATTAGCAGACATTCAACCTAGTCTCCCAACTATGCCATGAAACTACCAACTACACTCAAACTAGCCCCAAGTGCACCATAGTCACAATTGGTGCTATTGGAGTGCACTTGAGTACCTACATGACCATTTGGGGCCTCCAAACTGCATTTTTGGACCCTAAAATTTCACCTTGAAGCCTTTGTAGGATCTCATTCTACATATGACCCAAAACTTCATTTTTCATCTTAGGACCTTTACATAATGCATATCTTATTAGCATAACCATCATTTTGATCACCCTAAACATCATTTTGAACCCAAAACCTTTGAATTTATTATGGACCCTAGAGTATTTCATTGTGTCAATAGATAATGGATCTTGACCATAGTCATTTTTGTCATTTTGATCTTTTCGCTTTTATCTCTTTTTGGTCAAGATCCAAAGGCTATTGTTATAATGTTAAACTCTTAGGTTAATACCTTTCAAATATTTCACCTTAGTTCAAAACCTACTCATATACCCTTGTCATAGCATTATCATATTCCTAGTCTCCCTAAATGTCATTTTAAATTACCCTAGTGGTATATCTCCTTCATCTTGCATTGTCCAAAACCCTATCTACTTGTCTATTAACCAACTTGTCTCCTTGATCACTTATCCTCATTTTGTGTACACCAAATTTCATTATCAACCTTAGCACACCATCCCTTGCATAGTCCACCTTGCATACATCAACTTGCAACATCATTCCCAAGTCCAAAGTCTAACCCTAATCATCATTTTTGCATACCATATAGTCATTTTCATCTCCTTTAGTCAAATTCTAAAACGTCACTTTGCATTTTCTTTTTCATAGTTTCCCTAGGATATTTTCACCTTGCATATCAAAACTCTAGCTCATTTGGTACTTCCTCACATTTTATAACATCCCTAAACACTCAAAAATCCAAAAAAACTCATATCTTGCATACCTACTTTTAGATTTCCAAGTTTTTCCCTATTTTACCAACTATACACTTCAGGTGAATAGTTGGTAGTTTCAAAGCACACTTGGTAATTAGGGATCTCTTTTTAGGTTCTAGAACCCTAATATAAACTTCCATATCTTGCATTGCACAACTAAACCTTGGAAAATGCTCAAAAACACTCAAATTATTCACATTTTGCATTTTAGTCACCTTAACACGCCTTTTTACCAATTGCATACATTTTACTTACCAACTACTTACCTTCAGGGCTCCAGTGCACCAAGGGCACACTTGGTATTGTTTGAGCATACTTGGTAGTATAGGTATGCACTTGGGATATAGAGAGTCCATTTAGGTTTTCCTTCATTGCATCTGCATCCTTAGGTATCATACTAGCACTTACAAGGACACAATAAGCTTAGAGACCCGAAGAACTTTATCAAACCTTGTTTTTTAAGGTGCAAACACAACCAAAACCTCATCCAAGACCAAAGAAGAACAAGAAAACACAAAAAACATTTGCAAAGACCAAATCAAATCATCTTAACCTTTACTTGTGGACCCACTAAGCATGTATCAATGAAACCCTAAAAATCAAGAAATGGTGCAACCAACCCTAAGCAACACATCTACTTTGAAATTTCCTTCAAAAAATTCTCCTACACATGGAATGGTTCAATGGATCCCTAATTTTTGACCCATATTCATGCCATTACCACCTAGAGTTGGAAGTGTACCAACCACACCCAAGGATGAACAAACACACTCCTTCAAATTCAACAAACCCAACACAAGTACCTTTGACACCTCAAAAATATAAGGTAATTTACACCTAAGTGATGATTCTAAGAAAAATTATGGTGTGAATGAAGGAGAAATGGCTAGGGCTTTCCAAGATAAGGCTTTCTGCAAAAACATCAAACTTTTGGCAGCCCAAGAAATTTTCAAGTTAATCCACACTTGGAGGGACCTAAGTCCAAACATCAAACCAACACAACACTTGAAAACATACAACCCATGATCAATTTGGACTTAGATAAGGGAAAACAAACTTTGGAATTTTCAAACACAATAATGACACCTATAAGGTCCCATCAAGAATCAACCATCGAAATCCTCCAAAGTACATTTGAACACATCAACATCAATTCCTTGTTTGATGAACCACCACCAATAAATGGAAACAAGAATCTTCCTAAATATCCCAAAAGGATGTTAATACTTAATCTTAATTACATAATGAAACTTCAAGATGTACCTGAAGGGACATGTACTCTAGGGATGCCAAGTGTACCTCATTTGGAAGAAAATCAACAAAGTGCATCCTTGCTTTTAACTTTACCAAATGTTATGATGTCAGATGTTATGGAGCCTCCCATGAGTACACCATGTGAAACATAAATTTAAACAACTCCTATTGACATACAAAGGAAAAGCCTCATATATGTTTCACCCATTCCTAAAAGGAACACATCTCATTGTCAAATCAATATGATGTCCCAAGGAGAAATATCTAACACACAAAGGTACCAAAAAAACAACCCAAACATGATGTTTCTCAAGGACATAACCAACTCCCATGAAAACATTAACTTATAGCGATATAAGGAGTTAACATGTCCAACCCACAACCAAGTTTAAATCCACTTAACACACATTCAACATATCAACAACAACATCAACCACAACAACAACAACCTCAAGTGGTGCAAGAATCCAACATGCCTAATATGCAATCCAATGTAAATCCACTTGACTTTCACACAATGTATCAACAACAATCCCAACAACAAAAAGCCATATTTGCTAAACAAGAAGAGCATTTAAACAATAGTTGGAATACCAAAGATGCATCAAACAACAAATTGCATATCAACAACACTTGTTGCAACAACAACCTTAGTAGATAACTCTACAAAAATAGTCACATACATGGTCTCACATGCAACCAATAGAGGTATCTAAACAACAACCACAACAAATGGCACAACACCAACTACAACAAGTGATGAAACAACAACACATGGTACAAAAATTGTAGTCAATACCACAAAAAATACCACAACAAGGACCCTTTTGTCTTTAAGGTATTAACATACCTCCACCACCTAGTGACACATCACCTAACTCTTTAGACATAGAAATGTTAGAACCAGGTAGACATAGTTCTTGCCATAGAAAACAATCTACTCATAGACATAAAAGACTTGAAGAGACAACTATCATGCAAAATCCTAATAAAGAGTTGCTACAACAATTCAAACAACTATCCAAACAAGTCAAGGCATTGGGAGTCTAGAAGACATAGGCTCTATATACAGAAAGGGACTCACATCCTAATCCATTTGATAAAAGTTTGTATATGCCTCCATTCCCAAAACACTTTGAGGCTCCAAGATTCAAAAAAAATGAAGGAAAAGGCAACCCTGTTGCTCACATCAGGGAATTTTGTGCCTCTTCTACCAAACTCAGTGATGAGCCCACCTATCTCATGAGATTGTTCCCTCATTCTCTAGGTGGGCTCACACTTGAATGGTACTCCAACATTCTTGGTACAACAAAATCTTGGTCAAAACTAGAAATCAAATTCATCTCCCACTTTTCATTCAACATTACGAATGAGGTGACACTCTCTAATTTGTGCTTAGCTAAATAGAAGATGGGAGAACCATTTATCACATTCTTATTACATTGGAGGAATTTAGTCAGTCAATGCTCACTACAAATTCTTAAAGAACAACAAGTTAACCTATGCATTGAAAACTTAGTACTCAACTTAATGTATGAACTAAAGATCAAAAGTCCAAGCATCATTTCCAAATTGATGAAAAAAGGGGCTAGTGTTGAAGATGCCCTCATTCATAAGGGAATTCTTAAAGCAAACAAGGAAAAAACAAACACAAAAACTACAACAAACTCCCAATCAAACACCACCTCCACAACTAAAAACTAAGAGTTCCACATAGGACAAACCTTGAAGATGTCCTAGAATCAAAGACAAGAAATTCAAACCCTTGGGGAACCCTCTTGAGACTATACTACAACAATTACTCAGTAATAACTTCTTAAACTTACCCCCAATCAAAGATGAACCATTAACTAAAGCAGATTGGTGGGATAACAACAAATTCTATGATTATGACTGCACCAAAAGAAATATGACTCATCATGTTTCTAGCTAAAACATGCAATACAAGACCTTATTGATGACAGTGTGATCATAGTTGATCCATCACTATTAGCATCCAATTCTGATCATACTATTTTTAAAGATTCTTTGCATAATCATGACAAAGTAAAAGCCTCTAGTTCAAACTCAAGCTCACAAACTAATGTGAATTACATAGGCACTAGATATGACTACACCATCAATTTCTTCAATGAGTTTGACTCATGCATATCCACATTTACCTTAAAGGCCAAGGACCCTCATTGTGCTATCATTATGTGTCATACCAAGATTACTCTACTTAGAGCTTCTTCTAGACCTATGGCCCCAACTAGACCTAACATCTCTACTAAACCTATGGCCCCTAGTAAACCTATTGATCCCACTTCTTCAAATTATAGCCTTTTAGACTAGCTTGGTAAAACCCCTACACAAATATCCATCTTGGATCTACTGCATGCATCCCCCCAACATTAAAAGATCTTGCATAAAGCCCTTAAAGAGTTAGTAGTCCTAGATAACATTGATGTTGCTAAGTTCTAGGCCATGGTTTGGAACCTATCTGCATTATAACATATCACCTTTTCCCCTTAAGATATTACTAAAGAAAAACCCGACCACAATGATTCCCTTCATCAATAAGTAATACACTTTAGTATATATTACTTAATCTCTAAATTAGGTGTGGCTCTGGTAGATGAATTGAAACTTTTAAGAATCATCACCATGGATCAGATTGGTCCGTTTGTCTCCTCCTTGATAACTTTTACCTTTTTGAACACTTTCTCATACAAGCCTTCATCTATTCTCAATCTAGGGATTTTTAGAACTAATTCCTTACCCTTTATAGTTTTATTAGTCAAGTTAGTCAATAATTCAAGGAAGCCATCATGGATGTTCCTATGTTGATAGTCTTTCTTTCTAGAGAAATTCCTTCATGGAGGCAATTTTCAAAACTACTATGATTCTAAGATAGAATAGCTTTTACTAAGAAAAGAAAAAATATTACTAGTACTTCTTGTGGATTGAAATTGTAAGAAATTTTTCTCTTATTACAACGATTCACAAATCAAATAAAATAGAAGAATTAGCTTTGTTTGCTATGCTCAAATGATTACAAATTGTGCAAAGTAAGGCAAAGAGCTATATATATTATTTTTAAATTATTCACATGAGGAGAGTTTAATTTATCATTAATGTCTACAACATTTGGATTAGGGATGTAATGCAAAAGAATTTAAAAACTAGTGGCAACCTCTTGCATTATCATATGACCTAAATATTGTGCATCATTAATGAGTGACATAGTGAGAGCCATGGATCATCTAATAATTGGATGATCAAGAATAAATGTGATTATTTTAGTGGTTCTTCACATAGTAGGCCCACTGAGAAACACCTATCACTATCTCACTTACTCACTTTCATTAAAGATCCATCACATTCCTTTGGTGACTATGTGACCATCACTAATCTGTTTCATGCTAGACAACCAAGATCTACTTAATGATGTACTATATCACTAGACCACTAGGACACACATTCTCGCAACTTTGGGTAACAACATAGTGATACTAACTGATTTGATTTTGATCAATGACTAAGAAATAATGCATCTAATTTTTAGGGTGAGGCCTACTTGGGACACATGTCTTCATCTTATTATATTGCTTATCTTTTGAGCATCTTTTAATTGTGATAAAATGGCTGCCATTGATCCATCTTCAATCTGATGGTTTGAAAGTCTTCAATTCTATTCCTTCACTATAACCCACTAGGACATGCATCACCATGTCACATAGTCATTATGATTAATGGCCTTGATACTCCTTATGGAGACAAAGTGAGGATCATTGATTTCTAATTTAATCAACAAATAGGAACAATGCATTAACAACTACATAAAGTGAACCATGGGTGAACTATAACTTGACAGATGTTTCCTTCTAATGGTGTCATTTTCTTTTGAAGCTTGCAAGCCACTTGGTCACACCCTACCCACCTATCTTTACATCACTTTCTCCCTTTCATTAAAAATTATACACCTTCCTTTGGAAAATTTGCAACCACTATAGATCTAGTATGCATCCAACATTTGATATTCCACATTGATATCACTACTCTCATGCAGAGCCACTAGATACGTGTCAAATAGTCAAATTTTCACGTTATTTAAACAACATGTAGCTTGAAATTGTGATAATGTGACCATAGATGATCTTCTTTTAGATCAAAAACTAAAAAGTTTTAAACACTTTACTATCTCTTTGGGACCCATAGGAACATGTGTCAACTTCTCACATTCTCTCAATGTTTAAAGCTCAAGTACTTCTCCATAATGAGAATGTAATGTTTGTGGACCTTGATCTTGATCAACAATTAGGAAGACATCCCAAAATATGCTTGGCCTAAGATGTGAACTGAACATAGCATGATAATTTTCTTATGATGATGTAATTTCCTTCAGAGGTACATGGACCCACCACATCCATGTGTCATGCTCTCAATATGTCACAATGGTTAAAATAAGCACAAGTTTCCATAACAAAAAGGTGACAATCATTGATTCTTTTGGCATCTAATGGCTAAGATTGATCGTTAGAATTGTTGCACTTCTTTGGTCCCATTGGATAGGTGTTACAAGCTCTATTTGTCATAGAACTTAAAGAACTTTCACCTTTTCATAACAAAAATGTAAGAGCCATAGATCTAAGATGAATCCAGTGGTTGTGAATCAACTCCTCCCTTTGGTTAACACAAAGCAATTAAATAACATGTAGGCCAAACAAGGTGTAAATGTAGGTAAAATAAAACCAAGGATAAAAGAAAAGTAATCCAATGCATTGAAAAAAAAAAACCTAGGTAAAGTAACAACCTTAACAAAGGATTATCAAAATGAGAGGGGTTTAAAAAATTATATCACACCTTAGGGTTTATTCTAATATTATCTCCTAGATGAAAAAAAAAATACTATTGTAATTCAAAATTCAAAAACATTTTGAAAACAAAGGCACTCAAAGAAGGGCTAACAACCTTAACTACATTTTAATTATTGTATTATAGAAACCCTTACAGTATAAATAGGAAGTAGAGTTCTCAATACCCTTTTTATTACATTTCATCACCAATATTTCCATTGGCTCCTCTTATGGCATTTACAAATTCTTTGATTCTCCCACAATATTGCACAATATTTTCACCTTCCATCATTCTCATTTCGTCAAACTTACCTCTCAAGCTCTCTAATTTTTCTCTCAAGACATTATTTTCTCCTCCATAGATGGTCTATAGTGTGTCCCACATCTCTTTAGTAGTTTTGTATCTTTTAATGTCCTCAATCTCGTCATAGCTTAGTTGTGTTCTTGCTTCTCTTTTAATTATTGAGTTGCTAGAGGAACTATTGTTATCACCACATATACATTGTCTACAAAATGTATTGCACCATCTCTAATTCCTTCTAGATGTAGCCTCATCAACCTTTTTCATTCAAATAAGTTCCCTTTTATTGAGATTATGTGTGTTGCACACACTGAATAATATTGTTATATTATATTATTTTATTTTATTATGTAATGTTACAACTAGGAGCACCTAGATAGACATGCAACATGTAGAGATTCCCTTGGAAATTATGATAATATTTGATGAAATTGTTTATTATTGGGGAAAAAATAATTAAATATACAATATTAAATGTGGGGTTATGGGTTAGGTAGCACACGGTTTATGTAATACCACTTGGTGGTTTTGTGGGGCTTACTAATATATAAGTAGCCACAAGGGTAGTTGTAGAGATAAGACAAAAGGAAAAATGGAAAAAAGGAAAGTTGAGCAAGACAAGGCTTGATAGGTTATTCAAAGGGAGCATTTATCTATGTCACATTTCTTTTGGTTATGTTGTCTATTCTCTTGCATGTATATTTCAATAACATATTCATTTTAGATCTATTACAGGTTAGGTGGAAGTGGTTATATTATTTTTTGCAAGTTTCCTTACAAGTGGCATTAGAGCTATGGTTTTATTTTTGTAACCTTAGATTGAATCCATGAGAATTAATGAGAGGATAAAAGAAGTGACAAGATATGTGGATTTCATAGGTTATTTATTAGAAATATGAGGGTTTTTAATTTCTTGTTATAATGGGATATTGACATATCTTGGGCATGTGAAATTGTTGGTCAAAATATTTTTTTGGATATTTCATTAAAATGAAGGTTTTGGGGGGGATCTAGCAGAAATGATGTCCTCGAAAAAAATAAACCTCACCATTGGACCTGGGTTGGTTTTTCCATAAAATTTGATAACATGACAAGAATCTAAACAAGAAATTATGGGGTTGGTTTTAGCATCTTGATGATTCATGGGGTTCTTGGTAAAGGTGTGGTTTATACTTTCATTTGATACATTATCCTTGGTATTAGGATGGTTTCATTATTATGTCATTGTAAACTCTTGATAACTATTTAGAGTTTGATATGCTATGGTATGTTCATATGGAGCATGTTTTCTCTTTTGAGATGGTTAGCTCATGTTGTCATGTTTATGTTCCTGAGGTTATGGTTGTAACTTTCATGTTGATCTTGGTTTATTTTCTTGAGTATTGAGTACATTTATCATTTTTTTCATACTTCATTATATTGCTATGTTTCATTTGGATTTGGCATGGATTGATTAATTATAGGTGCTGATGGATACTTAGAGACAATGGTGATGCTGATTTCTCTTGGATTAGAGAACTATTTGTTGGGATGATTGATGGTTTTAGAAGGAAGTTTGATGGGAATTCACCTAATATGCACTTGAGAGGAGATTATTCTTAGACGAGCCTTGGTTAGAGACTTGGATATCTGGATGAGAATTCTCATTCCCCAGTCTTGGTCTAGTTGATGATTTTCCACTTTAGATATTTATCCTATTGTTTCTCTCAAGTGCATTATGTTTATTATTATCTTTAATTGATATGGATCTTGAGCTATGGTACAGAGTTAATTCTAGAGGGCTCATTTGAGATATGGTTTACCATTGGTTATCTCCATGTGCATATGTTGTTGCTATATTGGTTTTGTTTGGGAGATTGTTTTATATTGGGCATATTCCTTGGATTAGGAATGGTTATTCCTTGGTTTAGGAATGGGTTATAATTTTGATCTTCTTGTGAGAGGCTTGCATCCATGATTATTCATGGTATGATTTGGGTGTTGTTGTGGCTTCATTTTTGGGGTTTTATGGAGGAGATCATACTTGCACAATTTACATTTAGAGGTGTGTGTGTGTGTGTGTGTGTAGAAGGATAATGGTACAAGTTATTATTTTCATGGTTTCCTTTTGGTCTTGGTTATCTTCCTAGATGTTCAATTTCACTTACATTAGATTTGAGATTGGTTAGAGATTATGATCACTAGTTTGTGCTCATGTATGTCATGTGAGAGATGACATCTTTATTCCTTTATCTCTTTCCTTTGTTGGTTATGGAGAACTTGGGAGAGTATTGGAGACTTGTTATGAGAGTTATTCTTTTAGATTATCAATTTATGTATTGTGGGTGTCCTTGATACTACATGGATTCACTACTATGAGATGTTGTGAGTGGATTGGTTACATATTTGACATTATCTATTGTAATGTGGGCTTCTTGGTATACATGTGGTAGGTATTTCTCTTGAGACTTGTGATTATAGGTTACATATTGGATATGTTTATGATGTGAAATTCATTTGGTATATTTTTGGAGGTATGGATGTGTTAGCACTTTTTATGGGTGTTATTTTAGCTATGGAGTTTTGACAATGACGTATGGAGGGAAGAAGAACTAGGGCTAAAGGTATGCCTAGCTATCCAATCCACCTACACAAAGTTAACATAGTGGAAACAACAAAAAATACCAACAACTTGGGAGATAGAGAAAGAAAATGATTTCATATATATATACATCTATGATCAATTACATGTTGAGGTGTAAGACCTTCTAGGTTACGACCACATGCATCAATTCAATTACAATCTTCAATGATCAAATTTCACATCCTTTCTATCCTCTCTCTCATATCTGTCTCTAAGATTCAAACCAAGACCTCTTAAATACATGCATGGATACAAATCAGCCTATTGCAATAGAACCAAATAAAACTCTTATATTAAATGTTGAGATAAGGTACAAGTTGGTTCACAATAGTTATCTATCAAAAAATTAAATGCAAAGGCCAGCCTCAGCAAGAAACCACACATAGACAACTCAAAAAATAAAGACTCCACAAAATACTGGAACTTGATATCCAAATGAACTTAGAAACCACACAAATTCATCATCCAAGAGAACTTAGTAACCACATGAACTCAACACCCAAGTGAACTCGACAACCACACAAACTTAGCACCCAAGTGAACTCGGAAACCACATGAACTTGGCAACTAAAGAATGACTTGGAAACCAAAGAAAACTCAATAGTAACTATGAACTCAACATCAATCAACAAGTTTTACATCCACTAAATGCTCGACAACTACTAAGAACTCATCAATGGAAGACATTGCAACTAAGCAGAAACTAAAATAACTAAAAACTTGTAGAATAGTAGTGCAACCTAGGATGCTCCTACATCAAACAATTGTGGTTGGAGAAAATTATTCTCTTGGATCATTGAGATGTCACAACCCAAGTTGAATCCAACTTAGATTGAGAAATACATGAAGTATCTTCACTAGGTCTATTTTTCCATTTTACCAAATACTCATAGTAGTCTTTGCCTCTTGTGCTCTTACCAACTCGTTGCTCCAATATTTATTCAAATTCTTCAATCTGCTTCTTTGGATAATCATTTGGTACATCCACTTCATCATCTAACTCAAGATATTTGTATAAATCAACAATATTGAATATATGATATATATCCATGTTATTAGATAACTCAACTTCATAAGCATTACCACTGTCAAACTTCTTCAAGATCTTACAAGGTCAAAACTTCTTAATTTTTAGCTTACTATATGTTCCACCAAGAAATCTTCCTTTCTTCAAATGAACCATCATTTCATCACCAACTTTAAAATTATGATGGCTTCTAGACTTATCATAATTCTCCTTATATTTCTAACTACTTTGTTCCAACCTCAATTTCACTTCCTTATCCAAAGACCTCATAAAATCAAAAAATTCTTCTCCTATAGCACTTCTCTTTTCTTCACCAATAACATCCCTCAAATTTGATACTCCTCTAAGTTACATTCTTGTAACAATCTCAAAAGGTGTTTTCTCTATACTCCTATTCATAGTATTATTATATGCAAACTCATCTTGTGCTAATACCATCTTCCAATTACTTGACTTTTCTCCAACTAAACATCTCAATAAATTACCCACGCTTCTATTCAAAACCTCTATATGTCCATTTTTTTGTGGATGGAATGTAAAACTAAACTTCAACTTAGTACCATCTTCTTCCACAAAGTCTTCCAAAAGTAACCAACAAACATACTATCTCTATTAAAAATAATAATTCTTGGTAATCCATGCAATCTCATAATCTCTTTAAAGAAAAGTTTAGCAACATGCTCAATATTTGACATTTTCTTACATAGTATAAAATGATCTATTTTAGAAAATCTATCCACAACCACAAATATAGAATCATATCCCTTCACTATTTTAGGGAATCCAAGAACAAAATCCATACTAATGTCACTCCAAGGTTTCTTAGGAATAGTAATAGGTGTATACAAACTAGTATTCTTACTTACTCTTTTTGTAACTTGACAAATGCGACAACTCTTTCCAAAATTTTGAACATCCTTATACATTTGAGGCCAATAATACTTCTCCTTGAAAAAAATCAATGTCTTATAAATTCCAAAATGTCTAGCCAATCAGCTACTATGTTTTTCTTTAATCAAATTCAACCTCATAGAACTTCTAGGAATACACAATCGAATACCTTTGAACAACACACCTTCTTGAATAAAGTAATCATCATACTTATGTATGTGATCTATTAGATTTGGTTCTCTACACTCTCTCCACATCTTAGAAAAATTAGGATTGGTATCATACAACTCTTTCATTTCATCAAAATCAAGAACTTCAACCTTCATCTTAGTCAACAAAGAATGTTTTCTACTCAATGCATTAGCAACTCTGTTAGTAACTCCACTCTTATGCTTGATAAAAAATGTGAAACTTTGCAAATACTCAACCCATTTTATATGTCTCTGATTCAATTTATGTTGACTTCCCAAGTACTGTAAAGCTTTATGATTAGTATACAACACAAACTCCTTAGGAATCAAATAATGTATCTACTTCTTTAATATTTAAAAAATACCATAAAACACTTGATCCTACATAGAATACTTCCTTTTAACATCATTCAATTTCTCACTATAGAAAGCAATAGGTTTTCTTTCTTGACTTAATACAACTTCTATTACACTAACAATTGTATCACACTCATGTTGAAATACCCAATTGAAATCAGGCAAAGCCAATATAGGCAAATCAACAAGCTTTTATTGCAAAGTCTCAAAATTGTTATCAGCTCCATGTGTCCACCTAAATTCCTTTTTTATCTCCTCTCATTGTCTTAGTCATAGCATTACAAACAAAATTAAAATTTCTTATAAACATCCTGTAAAAACTAGACAAACAATTAAATGATCTTACCTCACCCACATTCTTAGGTATAGGCCATTCCAAAATTGCTTTAATATTCTCTAGATACATCTTCAAACCATAAGTAGAAATCAAAAATCTCAAATACACAATCTCTTCTTGCATAACAGAACACTTCAAATTAATCATGAAATTCTCTTCTTTTAGTCTATGCAATACTTGCCTAATATGCTCAATATGTTCTTCCTTAGTTTTACTAAATATTAGAATATCATCCAAATAAAAAATCAAAAACTTACCCAAGAATATTTTTAGAACTTCATTCATCAACCTCATGAAAGTACTAGGTGCATTTGTCAAACCAAAAGGCATAACCAACCATTCATAGAAATCATCTTTTGTCTTGAAAGAAATCTTCCAGTCATCACCTTCTCTAATTTAGATATGATGATAGCCACTCTTTAAATCAATCTTGGTAAAATAATTTTCTCCACATAAACAATCCATTATGTCATCCATCCTTGGCATAGGAAACCTATATTTCACTGTGATCTTGTTAAAAGCTCTAGAATTAGTACATATTCTTCAGTCTACATTCTCCCTAGGTGCTAATACAAAAGTTACAACACATGGACTCAAACTTTCTCTAATCAAACCTTTCTCCAACAACTCATGCACTTGTCTATTAAGTTCTTCATTTTCTATAGGTGTCAATCTATATGGTGCTTTGTTCAGAAAATTAGCTCTAGGATTTAAGGAAACTCAGGTGTAGAAACAACTTCCTACACTAATCTCTTAAGGAAAGTATTGTGCAAGCTCCTATTTAAATCTTTACAATTTCAAATTCAATACTATGTAAACAACAATATTGCAGCCAACCATGAATACCAAAATAGATAGATAAAGAAAGCACAAACACAAAGATATGCTGATGGGGAAAATCTTTTGATAAAATAACCCCACCCCTCCAAAACCTGCATAATGTATTATCTTCAACTAAAAGGTTACAACACACTTGCAATGCAAGCTCTTTTAGGACATGAAAGACTTATCCAATAGCAACCAACAATTCACTACTCACACATCCACCACTATCTATAGCCCTCAAAGTGCTTATATAAAGTGTTTTCCACTTTTTAAGGTATCTTCCAAAGATAGCTCTTATGTGTTATAGGAATCCATTAGACGAATCAGTCATAACCGTTTCAGTCATGATTTCCTTACACATAATTAAATCTTCCAAAAATAGCTCTTACATGTGATAGGAATCCATCATAACCATTTTAGTCATGATCTCCTTACACAAAATTAAATATTCCAAATATAGCTCTTATGCATCATAGGAATCCATCAATCTGTCATAGGAATCTATCATAATTCAAGATGCCAACACATGCAAGTGGAGTGACACATCAACATGCCAACTAGACATGTACACACACACACACACACACACACACACACACACACACACACACACTTAAATACATTATTTACAAAAAATGCATTTACAAAAACAAAAAAGGAATAGGAATTATCCAAGGTTGAGACACCTTATTCCTAGCATTCTCCCACTTGTCGAACACCTTGTAAGAGCAACAAGAACATAACAAGAACTAACTGCTATAGGCCAAAAGGCCCATAGACTTCAAACACCATCTAAAATTCTCTATGCTCACTAGTTTCATCAATGCATCTACAATATTCTTTATTGTATCTATCTTCTCCAAATTTACCTTTCCATCTTCCACCATATCTCTCACAATGTGAAACTACACATCAATGTGCTTTTTTCTGGCATGGAAAGTTAGATTCTTTGCAAGGCAAATAGCACTCTGACTATCACACCAAATAGTAATTTGTCTCTTGCATCAACACCAATATTAGAACACAATCTCCTAAGACAAATGGCTTACTTACAAGCATGAGTAGCAGCCATTTACTCAACTTCTATAGTGGATAAAGAAACCACAAGTTGTCACTTACTCATCCAACTAATGACACCAAACACATAAGCACTAGTGGATCTCCTTCTGTCAATATCACCTACCCAATTTGAATCCACAAATCCATGAGTACAAATTAAATGCGGAGCTCTAGAAGAGTTACCATGATAACAAATGGAGTAATCTAATGTACCCCTCAAATATTTGAATACTCAATTAACTACATCTCAATGTACCCATCTAGGATTAGCCATAAACTGGCTCAGAACTCCCACTACTTGGGCAATGTTTGGTCTAGTATAGACCATAGCATACATAAGACTACCAACTGCACTAGCATAAGGTAATCTACTCATGTCCTCCATCTCACTAGGATATTTTGGACAATCATCTATAGATAACTTTGTTCCCATAGAAATAGGAACACACAATGGTCTACAATCTACCATGCTAAACCTTTCCAACACAGACTTCACATACTTACTCTAACTTAACCAAAGTTTTTTGTTGGAGATATCTCTATTAATTTTCACACCCAAGATGTACCTTTCAGCCCAAAGATCTTTCATCTCAAACTGTACTGAAAACTAAGATTTAAAATAAGAAATCATGCCCTTACTCTTCCCAAACAACAACATATCATCAACATATAATGCAACAATAAGAAGGCAATTATTTTCAACTCTGAAATAAACATAATGATCTAATTCTGATCTTAAAAATCCAATTGACAACACAAAGGCATCAAACTTAAGGTATCACATTCTAGGAGATTTTTAAAACCATACAAATACTTCTTTAATCTACAAACAAAAGATTTTTTACCTTTAACAATGTAGTGCTCTATATATGACATATAAATCTCTTCCTCAAAATCACCATGAAGGAAAGTTGTTTTCACATCCATCTATTCCATCTCTACATCATATGATGTAGCAAGAGATAACATAAATCTAATGAATGTCAACTTTGCAATAGGAGAGAATATTTCACCATAATCTATTCCATCTACCTATGAATACCCCTTTGCAACCAATCTAGCTTTGTACCTTTCAACACTGCCATTTGCATAGAATTTCTTCTTGAACACCCATTTGCTACCAATAGGTTTTCAGCCTTTAGGAAAATGTACAAGATCCCAAGTTTTTTTTTAATCTAATCAAGCCATCTCATCATTCATGGTCTCAATCTAGGAATTGCATCTTCCATACCCAAAGCCTCTTTCATAAATCTAGGCTCATCAGTGTTAGTAATTAAAGAAAAGGCAAAATTGGAATATAAAATAAAATAACCAAACCTTTCTGGCTACTTTCTTACTCTTGTGGATCTCCTCAAGTGATGAGGTTGAGGTTGTTCTTCCTCTTCTTCTAAACTATTAGAGCTAATAGACCTCTCCTCATCATTAGACCCAACATGGTATTTCTATTCAGTCTTCTCGGGGGTAGAAGGTGACTGAAAAATATCTTCTTTCTTTTCTTTTTCATTTGGTTGTAGCACAATAGGAGAAGATGTTAACTCTAAAAATAACATTTCTTCTCTACAACACTTACTAGTTATAGGGTTCCAAAGCTTGTATCCTTTCATACCAACACCATATCTAATGAAAACACATTTCACAACTTTGTTTTCCAACTTAGATCTTTTCTCCTTTGGAAGATGCACATAAGCTTCACAACCAAAAACATGAAGATGTATAATTGAAGGCTTCTTACTAGACCACACTTCCATGGGTGTCTTACCAACAAGGACTGATGTAGGAGATCTATTAACTAGATAGCAAGTAGTGGTTATAGCTTTAGCCCAAAACCTTTGTTCAAGACTAGCTCCACTAAGCATACTCCTAGCCTTCTCCATCAATGTCCTATTCATTCTTTCTACAACTCCATTTTATTGTGAGATATAAGGAGTTGTCTTATGCTCTTGATACCTCATTCTTTATAGAATTGTTCAAACTATATTGAGTAAAACTCACCACCATTGTTAGTTCTCACATACTTAATCTTCTTACTAGTCTAATTCTCTACAAGGGCTTTAAATTCCTTGAACCAACTAAAGACTTGTGTCTTACTTTCTAGGAAATAAATCCATGTCCTTCTACTATAATCATCTATGAAAGATACAAAAAATATAAACTTGGAGATTGAAAGAACTTTTACATGACCAAATACATCAGAAGATTTGTGAGAACAAGAGTAAAATTGAACATAATTTTATTTATCATAGATACAATGTTCATAGAAGTCAAACTCAAAATTACAATCATTTAACCCCTCAATGAGGTTCTTGTTCTTTAGGGTTCTAAGACCCTTCTCACCAATGTGGCCAAATCTTATATGTCACAACATTTTCTTTTATGTAGGAAGCTTTCCTTCCAATGTGTTTGCACCCTTAGGTACACATGTTGCACTACCATCAAAACCAATAACCACAATCTTCTTTAGTACTTGTTTATATGGTGGTGATGAAGTGATAGCTTCTCTCTTCTTTGAAATAGAAGAACTATTGCACTAAGAAATGCATGCATCAAGCTGAAATAGAGTACCTCTCCTAGTACCCTTAGCAAACACCATAGCTCCTCTTATCATCTTACATCCATCTTTAGAAAAAAAAACTTGCACACCTACATCATTTAGCATACTTACAAATAATATGTTTCATGCCAAACCAAGGATGGGCATTACCCCATTGATCCCCTTTACTCATCCATCAGGGAATCTGATAGTGACCCATCCTCATCCAACTATCTTTAGGTGAGAATCATTACCCAAGTACACCTTTCTACCATCAAAAAATTCATACTTTGAGAACCAAATTTGATAAGAGGTCATGTGGAAAGAAGCACCCAAGTATATCAACCACACATCATCAAATGCATGCACTACCAAGGCTACAATGAAAGTATCACCATCTTCTTGAGATTTTTCTGAACCTAAATCTAAGGCCTTCTTCATCTTATTTGGCTCTTTATAGTCTTTGTAGAAGTGCCTAGTCTTATCATAGTTCCATCATTTTGCCTTGGACTTTCCAAGAGTCTTTTATTTTCCACGGGATTTGGATCTACTCTTTCTAAACTTATTGTCATTTTGCTTCCCTCCATTGTTAGATCTATCATGAATAGCAAGAGATTTCTTAGCCAAATCTAATGACTTTCTCCTCATCTTCTTAGATAATAGTGAAGATACCACATCATCCATTCTGAAAGTGACTAAAGTACTTCCAAGAGCCATCACAAGATGGTCCCATGAATTTGGTAAGGAACATAATAGGGTCATACATTGATCCTCCTCCTCTATCTTGACACCAGATGATGTCAACTATGTAATTATAAAATTAAAAGCATTTAGATGATCTATAATAGATCTTCCTTCCTCCATTCTTAAAGAATACAACTTCTTTCTTAGGAACAACTTGTTCACCAGTGCTTTGGCTTGATACATAGACCCAAGCCTTGTCCACAAATTATTTACGGTCTTCTCATCAAGAACATTTAGGAGAAATGAATTAGCTAGATAGAGTCTAATGAGACCCTTAACTAACTAATCCTTGAGGTCCCAATCTACTTGAGATATTGTTGTGGGTCTCACATCAAGTGAAATTTCCTCCCATAGATCACAATCTTCATGCAAGTCTTCCATCTTGAGTTTCCACAACTCAAAATTATTGCCATTAAATTTCTCCACCTCCATTTTTCTATATGATGAACTAGCCATCTTAATCTACAAATAAGATTCAGAATGCTCTACACAAAACTCCTACTCAACTTGAGATTAGCTCAAAAGAACCTATCCAACAACTAGGATCAAAAGTTGATCAAGCTCTGATACCACTTGTAAGGAAACTCAAGTGTGGAAATAGCTTCCTACACTAATATCTTAAGGAAAGTATTATGTGATCTCCTATTTAAATCCTTACAATTTCAAATTTGATATTATGTAAATAACAATATTGTAGCAAACCATAAATACAGATATAGATAGAGAAAGAAAACATAAACACAAAGATATGTCGGTGGGGAAAAACCTTTCAGTAAAACAACCCCACCCCTCCAAAACTTGCATAATGTATTATCTTCAACTCAAAGGTTACAACACACTTGCAATGCAAGCTCTTTCAAGACATGAAAGACTTATCTAGTAGAAACCAACAATTCACTACTCACACACCCACCACTATCTACATCCCTCAAAGTGCTTATATAATGCACTTTCAACTTTTTAGGGCATCTTCCAAAGATAGCTCTTATGCATCAAAGAAATCCATCATAGGAATCTGTCATAACCGTTTCAATCATGATTTCCT
The DNA here is from genome assembly GCA_028749045.1 of Cupressus sempervirens. NCBI lineage: Eukaryota > Viridiplantae > Streptophyta > Pinopsida > Cupressales > Cupressaceae > Cupressus > Cupressus sempervirens. The sequence continues at coordinate 398,411,100 of CM053783.1, forward strand.
TACACATAATTAAATCTTCCAAAAATAGTTCTTACATGTCATAGGAATTTGTAATAACCATTTTAGTCATAATCTCCTTACACACAATTAAATATTCCAAAGATAGCTCTTACATGTCATAGGAATCTATCATAGGAATCCATCATAATTCAAGATGCTGACACATACAAGTGGAGTGACACATCAACATGCCAACTAGACATGTACACTCACACTTAAATATATTATTTGCAAAAAACATATTTACAAAATAAATAATAAGAATAGGAATTATCCAAGGTTGAGACACCTTATTCCTAACATAGGAGTCAGATCCATACAATGAATTATGCTCCTTACTAATGGTAAACCATCAAGTATATCCTTTGTAACAAACTCTTTATACTTATTCAGCAATTCTACAATTTCTACTAGCACTCAGTCAATACTACTAGTTTTTGATGTCACTTGGTCACCACTAACTAGTACTTGGCTACTACTAGCATAACTCAGTCTCCTCAAGATTATAGTAAAACAAACATGATTCTTCTTTATTTCCTTTTCAAATTTATTTCCATTGACCATGAAAATTCTTATAGTAGTGCATTTGACTTCATCTAGACTTTCAATCAAAGGTAGCAATATCTGCTTTCTCCCATTCACCCAAAGAGTATATTGATTCAATCTTCCATCATGTACAACATATCTACTATATTTTCAAGGTCTACCCAAAAAAATATGACAACAATACATAGGAATAATATCACATAGAACTTCATCAAAGTAATGTACAATCTTGAACTTCACAAGGAATTGCTCAATTACATTTATCTTATGCTCATCCTTGATCCATGAAACATGATAGGGTTCAGCATGCTTCAACCTCTATAGCTACAAATTTGTAGCCAACTCTTCTAATGCCAAATTTTTAGAACCTCCACTATCAATGATCACCTTGCAACATTTTCCAGCCATCTTACATCTAGTTTTGAAAAGACTTCTCCTTAAAAAAAATCCTCATCACTTCCCTTATTACATAAGGTTCTTCTCACCATCATATTCTCTCTAGCCTCAGGTCCACTCAATGCATGCTCATCATCTCCTTGAATCACAACATTTCTATTACCTTTCCCTCTTTTAGAGGATCTACATTCAAAAGATCCCTATCCCTCTTTACCACATCTAAAACAATTACCATGAAAACTACCTCTAGAATAAGAATTACTTCTTCCTTGGTAAGAACCTCCTCAATAGGAATCACCACCTTTCCACTTGGTCTTTCTTTTATCATAATTATTCCATTCATATTTTCTCTTATCTTGCACAAAATTGTCAGATCTACCACCTTCTCTATAAGATATACCTTTACCTCTCTAGAATATACCACCTCTACCTCTTTCTCCTTGCTCATGCTTCTTTGTCAAGATTTCCTTAGCTTTCAAGGCATATTGATATGCTTCCTCCACACTTTCCAATTTCACAAAACTTATCTCATCTTGAATCCCAAATCCCAATCCATTTACATACCTTGTAATTTTCTCAACATCATCATCCACATGTCTAGATCTAATGTCCAATCTATAGAATTCCTCAGTATACTCCTTCTTAGTCATGTCTCTTTGTCTCAAATTTTTCATCTTCCTCAACAAACTAACTTGATAATCAGTAGGCATGAATTTGTTCTTCACCTTGTTCACCATCTTTGGCCAAGTATTGATCTTTTCCTTTCCTCTCCTTTATCTATCAGTTTACAAATGCTCCTACCATAGTGAGAGATGTCCTATCAATATTGTAACTACAATTTTCACCATCCTATTATCAAGGGAATTTTCATACTCAAAGAGCTTCTCCATATTAGAGATCTAATCCAACAAAACATTGGTATCCAATTTTCCATCATAAGGAATAACTTCAATAGTAGGTCTTGAATTTGCTTGAGACAACACTCTTAACAACCTTGCTTCATCTTGGTCTTCTTTAGGTTTTGGATTAGGGTTTAGTGCTATTGGTTCATCATCACTTACATCATCAATATGGGCTCCTCTCTTTTGGACTATCTCTAGCTACAATCTATCTCAATGTATCCAATATTGCATTATCAATATTTCCTCTACCTCGAACCAACTTTACAAATTAGGTTCCTACAACATCATAACCCTCTGTAAGGTGCAGGTCAAATCCTTATATTTGCAACCCCACAACACAAATTTTCTTATGGTTCTACATGACTCAAACTTCACAAGGATGAACCTACTCTAATACCACCTAATGTAGGGTGGGAAGAAGAACTAGGGTCAAAGGCACACCTAGCTATCCAACCCACCTACACAGAGTCAACATAGCAAAAACAACAACAAATACCAACAACTCAAGAGATAAAGGAAGAAAATGCTTTCATTCATATATACATCAATGATCAATTACATGCTCAACTATAAGGCCTTTTGGGTTATGACCACATGTATCAATTCAATTACAATCTTCAATGATCAAATTTCGCATCCTTTCTATCCTCTCTCTTAGATCTATCTCTAAGACTCAAACCAAGACCTCTTAAGTACATGCGTGACCACAAGTCAACCTGTTGCAATACAACCAAATAAAACTCTCATATTAAATGCTAATATAAGCTACAAGTTAGCTCATAATAGATATCTATCACAAAATTAAATGCAAAGGTTGGCTTCAATAGGAAACCACACATAGAAAACTTAGCAAATGAAGACTGCATGAATTTTTGGCACTCAACATCTAAACACACTCAAAAACCACACAAACTCAATATCCAAGAGAACATGGTAACTACATGAACTTGATACCCAAGCGAACTCAGAAACCACACAAATTTGACATGAAAGAAAACTTGGCAACCACACAAACTTGGCATGCAAAGGATGACTCAAAAACAAAAAGAACACTTGGAAGTAACTATGAACTCAACATAAAATAGGAAACTCCACATCCACTAAAAACTCAGTAACCACTGAGAACTTGACAATGCAAGATATTGCAACCTGGCAAAAACTAAGAAAACTAAAAACATGGAGGATAGTAGTGCAACCCAAGATGCTCCTGCATCAGACAAGTATAGAAACATGTGATGAACATTGGATTAAGTTTTTGTTCTTGATATTTCAATTAGTATAGGATTTTATGATTCATAATTGACAAATTGGATGACTTTATCTTTGGATGGCTTCTATATGTGTCCAGTGGTAGTGATATAATAGGAGGTGGCTTCATTCATGTTTGAGATGCTGGATGCTTTGATTTTTTTGTGGGTACCGTGATGGAGCACATGGTGTATTTTGATCCATGATCATGGATGTGCTAGGAGAGATTGTTTCCTTATTCATTTATGTGGCTAAAGATTGACCCTATGCAATATATACAACAATTGAGAGATTGTTGAGATTATGTGTGGTGCATACATTGCATAATATTGTTATATTGTTATATTTTATTTTATTATGTAATGTTCCACCTAGGAGCACCTAGATGAGTGTACAACATATAGAGATTTTCATGGGATATATTTGATGAGTTTTATTGTGACATTGTGATAATATTTAATGTAATTATTTAATATTGGGGAAAAATAATTAAATATCCAATATTAAATTTGGGGTCAATGGTTAGGTAGCACATGGTTTATGTAATACCACTTGGTGTTTTTGTGAGACTTGCTACTATATAAGAAGCTACAAGGGTAGTTGTAGAGACAAGGCAAAAGGGAAGTCAAGGAAACAAGCCTTGATAAGTTAGTCAAAGGGAGTATTTGTGAAGGTTGGAAGCATGTCATGGTATGTGTGGATACATGTTTGTTTACATGGATTTCTTAGTGGTGGCTATGATTTGAAGACTTCCATGGTTTTATTGCAATGGTTTTTTGTTGAATAATACATGGTGATAGTCGCTTTGGGAGGTTGTGGTTTTCCTTTAATGAGGATTTCCCAAGGTATATCTTATGTCACATTTTTGTGGGTATGTCATTTATTCTCTTGTATGTAGATTTTGATTGCATATTTATTTCAGATCTATTATGGGTTATGTGGAAATGGTTATATTATCTGTTGCAAGTTTCCTTACATCTTTGTTCAACCTTGGCACCTCCTTCTTGTACATCCTTATCTTTAGTTGTAAGTACGTTCAAACATTTCTCTACAAGAACCAATTTTCTGATACCAATTGTTAAAATTTTTAGAATACCTAAGAGGGGGGTAAATTAGTTATCCATCATCTAGATCTACCAATTAATCAATCAAACACCTAAACTACTTTAGATATGAACATCCATTAGCTCAACCTCTATAGTAAACTTTCAGTAACATAAACTAGCAGTCCACTATCCTAAATAAAATAGACTTGTAGAATGTAAAACATCAATAATAAATTATCACAAGTAATATACATGCAAGTTTGATAGTGGGATTTAACATGGAAACCTAATTTGGGAAAAACCACCAGTAACATGTCACTAATTTTTTCTCACTTCTGAAGTAAGCTCTATTAGGAGCCAACCATGTTAAAGGTTACAAAAAATATTATTAAATGTGACCTTGTTAAAGGATCTAATCACCCTATTAGAAGTGACCTTGTTAGATGACTTTAGAACATTCCATTAGAATTTCACCTTGACTAAAGAATTTACATATGACTATTAGGTCAACCTTGATTAAAGGATTTTAATACTGGCATAATGGTTAGAAAGTAATAGGCAAGTTTTGATCTAGAAAATATGAGTCACTTTAAAAATACAAATCTTAGTTCGACTCAAATGTTCATCCACTATCTGGCTTTCATTGTCATCTCAGAATCTGATTCACTTGGCAACCCTTCAAGCAATCACACTTCACCTCTTCACAACTCTTTTCAACCTTCTACTTAAGTTCACCAATAAATAGCATCAACAACTGCTCCAACCTCACTAGTTTAGCCCTTTTACCTCCTTAAATATGTAATTCTAATCTTTTTCCACTTAAACACCATTGTATATCTTAGGGTTTGGTTAGATTCATTGAATCCCTTCAATATTTCACCTCCTCTATTCTCTTCAAGAAACTTCTCCAAACTTCTCCTTGATCATTGCATAGAAATATGCAAACATGGCTTTTCTTGATTTAAATGTTTGGGGTCATCTATCCTTATCTTCAACATGCTTTACATATTGCAATTAATCAACTCTATCAGCTAGAAAGCATGATCTCCTCACAAACTATCAAAATCTTGTCCCTCAGCCAACATTGTGTTATGATGCTCAATCATCACTAGGTCACTCGGACACTACCAAATTTCTATTCAACATATATAATGATGCTCAGTCAACACTATTTATTTTCAACATATAGGCTTGGTCGACACTAGCATCACTCAACATATATTGCAAATTTCTTAATATTTTTCTCTATTTTTTGGTCAAGCCTATGCATTTGGTCAATATTTGATCACTTATTCAAGGCTTTAGTAACACTGTCTTCTTAACTTGTAGCATGATTAAACAATCACTATATCTTATCAAAGTTGTAGTCTCTTCTCACAACTCAATCTTTCCTCTATGTTCTATTGTTATGTCCAACTCCTAAAACCCTCTTCATCAATCATCTAGACATGACACTTAAATCAAATAAAAAATTCTCTCACCAATAAGGTTTGACATCAATGACAACATAACAATTGTTCTAGTTGTAGTTTCCAACACAACATAGTACCAAAATCATATTAGAATATAAATATAACCCTTAAGAATTTTATAAAGTTGGCTTTAAAAGGGTGTTAAAAATGAATCACATTAATTGGTAAAACTCTCCAACTTCAAATAAAAGATCTTATATTTAACTCACAACTAATTATGAACCAGTGAACAATAATGAGAATTAGAATAAAAAGAAAAATCCTAACTAATTTATGAACTGATCAAAAATAATGAGAATTAGAAATTAAAAACATGGATTATAAAAAGAGAAGCATGCATACTTGATATGCTCCAATGAGATGATAAACAATGCATACATTGGAAATGTCGATGAGCCCAAATGGCTCATAAAAGCCAAACATAGTTAGGAAGTTTCCTAGATCATTATTCCTAAAAGCCTCATATCCAAGTAAACAACATAACATGTAAAAGGTGGTGATCACACTCATTCCAATTTTTGTGACTTTCTTCATTGTTTGGTTCTGTACTAGAGGTGATTTTATAGTGTCCTTCACCATATTGCAACATTGGGACTTTCAAAAAGATGCAAAAAGATTGAAGTCATGAATGAATGAAATATGATAATGAAGGTTGGGAATTCATACTTAGATCTCAATCAAAAGGTATGCGTATGAATAAGCAAAAGAAATATTTCCTAGAGCTCTGAAGACATCCCAAACTTTTTGGGCTACAATGACTATACCAATGGGCACTCTTGTTAGAATCCCATGGAAGTTCCCTTCTATAATTTCACATCATATTATGATTACTTAGTGTATTTAATATCAAAGGTCATATTTTCAAACAATTCAATTGATATTTCAAAGGTATACTAAATGAAGACATACCTTCAAGTTTTACAATAGCAAGGCCAAGTCCTATCGAAGAATAACTAAATGACATGAGTGCATCATTTATAGAATGCCACTAGAGTTTGTCAAAGTTAGGAACATGACATAAAACAAGTTGTACTATTCCAAATAGTCAAATCATAAAAAGGTTGTTGTTGGAGTTGCATGAAGCTTCCTTTCCATTATCATGGAAACAATTAGAGCACTTGATAGCCCTACAATTTTTCAACAATGGTGTAAGTATTTTTTATCGAATGTTTTGAATAAAACTCTATGATAAATAGAAATAACAAGAAACAAAGTGGGTCATAGATCAATCTAAAAAAATCTCATACTAATATATTTTGTTTGAAAATGTAAAAATAAAGTCTTATGTCATGTTAATAGCTATCATGATTGTATAGCCAATAGAGATTCCATATAGATTGGCATACTGCATTAAGCCACATGGCCATATTTGTGTGCTTCTTGAGATTCAAGAAATAAAATTCAAATGGTCAATGGATTTTTAAGTGCATTATACTTATTCTTAAACAACACATTCTAACTTTTGACTTGTTTATATAGTTTATTTGAAGTTACATTAGTATAGTATGATTTTAGATTAATTACCTAAAAAAATAAAAATAAATTTAAAAAAATTGAAACTAGTTTGAGCATCAACACACTTTATTGATGCACCTAAATTAGCTTTGATGGTATCCATGTATGTGTAATTTTGGTTTCCTTTAACTAGATCAGGAGATTTATAACAATCTATGAGTAAGCTAAAGGTATAAAAAGTGACAAAGGAAAAAGAAATGAGAACTAGGGGTCCAATCACCTATCCCAATTGATTTGTAGCTCATGAAAGTGATAAGACTCCAAATCCCATGACAACTATGAGCACTTGTAGTGCATAAGGTTCCTAAAAAGTATATATTTAATTTCATAGATAATCTTTTGAAATGATAAAAAAAAAAGAAAAAAGTTTGATATGCCACTAGCTAGGTGTAACTAGTGGTAGAATAGATCTAGTGGTTGTTATGTGTTTGAAAGTTCCTTCTCCTTCATGGTTACCCGATTTAAAAGCTCTTTGGTATATTGTTTTAATATATAGAATTAATTCTCAACATAATCCCATCAATCATTTTCAGTCTTTGCATGTTATGGTCTTAAAAAAAATGATTTGAAATCTTAGCACTAATCGTACAAAATTTATGGTTTTCATTTATAACAAGCATCCTACAATGAATATGATTAAGCCACAAAATGAAAGTAACAGAAGGTTGATAAGCATTGAAGAACCTAAATTGTAACCACACAACCTCCAATAGTATATGAATATTTGTGGCTCCAATAAAGTAAAGAATTAGTTTGATTGGTGCAAAATATTTTACATCTTCATCCTATTTAATTGGAATACAATTAGATATTAACAAATTCAAATGAGGCATAGTCAAAGTACTTATCTAGAAAATCATTCATGTAATAATGCAATGTGGCTATATAATTCTAGACAAAATTAAATTAGAAAATTTTCAAATTAAAACCCTTTTTTTTTAAATGTATATTTGTGAGAGAAATTGTGTTATCTTCTTCTTGTTATACAGGGTCCTTTTCTTGTATACAACTACTCTTTTGCATAGCAATCTTCAATGATTCAAATCTCTTGCTAGTGCACTTTGAAGATAGACTTTGTTTAAAAAAATTAGAGGCTAATGAAAGATTTTGAAACAAATAGAGGCACTTTGATATGGATCCATTAGCATCTAGTTGTTTAGACAGAAGGTGTTCTTCAAAGAAGGTTGCAAGTTTTACCTCCAATGAATGGGCCTTGGCCATCATTACCTACAATTTTTTTATCTTGAGTATTCTAATACATCATTCAATCACTCATCTAGGAAAGAAATAAAATAAATATGATCCCTGAGCTCTACCCCAATCTAGATAAACCTCACACAATCTATTATTATCTTCAACATTCACACAGCCTTCAACATAGCAATTTCTAGGCCTATTCAAAATTTAAAAGGATCATGCTTGTACTTGTTGTCAAGCACAAATTATATTGAACTGATGAAGTGGCTTTGAGGTTTTTAGGAAGCCTATAAATTTTCTAGAAGTAGAATAGCTAAGAAGTTAAAACTTTAAATATTGACAAAAAAGGTGTTAAATATTGCCAACTTTTTAAATTTCCATTTTCCAACGTTCACAACCACTTGGGGTCAGTTTGAACTATTTGGTTGGGCATAAATATAATTATTGGTGCAATCAAATTTGGAAGAAATATACATAAATATTCATTTTATCTTTTTTATTACTAGTTTTTCTATTACTATGGACCTGTATGAATGCATGTGAAGGAATGACTCTCATACGAAGTTAGGAAATTCAATCTTCTTTCATTTGAATCAATTTTGAGTCCATTTGGTAGAGAAATAAGGGATAAAATGCATAACACCAACTAAAAGGTTGGAAATCTATGTGTAACTAGGGTACTACATTCTCCTCTCCATATCTCTCATTGTCACCATGAGAAAAATCTAAATCCTGGTGATATAAGAGATTAGAAAGTGTACTCTACAAGTATTTGGTTTTAAATTTGGAGGTTGTAGGATATGTGAGAAAGATATAAACCCTTGCTAGACATTTTGATGTGATTGGCAAAGAGACATAGGCATTGTCAAGTAAAATCCCCATAACTTCTAAAGTGGATGGAAAGGATATAATAGAAGACATAGTAGTGGAGGACCAAATAGAAGACTTGGATTATTATAGAGCTATGTTACATAATTAAATCAAATAGGACATACAAGGAGAAAGTGTTGAGAAAGGTAAAATTTATCAAGGAGGAGACAAAAAGACCAGTCTGATCCATGGTGATAATTCTTAAAAGTTTCAATGCATCTATCAGAGCCACACCTAATTTAGAGATCAAGTAATATATACTCAAGTGTATTACTTACTAATGAAGCATTTAGAGTAGAAAAAGATAAAACAAAATAGGGCACTAAATATGCCAAGGGAACACAATTGAGAACACCATTATCTTACACTGCATCCTATATCATCCCCAAATAGATGGAAAAATACAGGTGGTTAAGAGATCTTTGGGAAATTAGACAAAACATCTCACAAGGTACCATGACTAGAATTGGTATGTAGTAACTAGTATAGAAGAATTTCCTTATAATCAATCCATGAAAATGAGTATAGGGAAGATTCCTTTCAAAAATTTATATGGTTTCCATCATAGGAGACTAATGGATTCAAGGGGATTTTCATGAGGTGGATAGAATGAGTGCACACTAGGAATATTTTGTAGCAACCATGAAAGACATAGATGATCAAGTTATGGATACACTATTAAAAAGTGTAGAGAATAAAGTGGAGCATTAAAGGTGTTGGACATGTGTATAACCCAATCAAAGGGATTGAATGGTTCTGTAGATGCTAAAGAGCATAATCTAACCCCATTTTCAAATAGAGAAGTCCCAATTATTGGTTTTTTTAATAAGGTGAAGGTGGATAGTTGTGAATTATCTCAAACAAAGGTAATAAGCCCATGCAAACTATAATAATGTCTGCATATTGACTCAAGGTGGGGTCATGGGAATATAGAACTACTCTTCTTAAGAGTGGGAAGATTGATTAATAAGTATAAAAATAATATCTCTTTCGGTAGGTCTTGATTGGCTTAGTTTGAGCTTCACTTGGTTTCTAGAATACATTAATATTCTCTACTTAACAACTCCAACCACATGAATGTGGAAGCTCATTTGGCCCCTCCCCCACCTATAATCACTATAAAACTACCATTAACATCTAATTACATATTCCCTTCGTTCATTCATCCATTTACAAACTATAACATTAAATCATTTTAATCACATAACATTTGTTAAACTATAATTTATTAATACACAATATTCATTAATAATTTATTAACAAATCAATCACTATAATCACATAACATTCATTAACATGACATAAATTCATTAGTACATAAAATTCATTATTAATTCATTAACACATCAGTCATTATAATCACAAAACATTCAATAATATGACATAAAATTCATTAATAAGCAACATAAATCAATAATTCATCAACGCATTCATTAAGACAATGTTCTTTCATCATCAAACAATGTTTTATAAAAATCATTTCCTTTTTAGATTTTTATTTGATTTTTGAAGGTAAATGCTACTAGGAACATCAATATCTTTGGCATTCTCCTCATGTTGTGGTTCCAATCTTATGATATGACATCTCCTTGTCTTTTTTGGAGTATGAGGTTGTTATTTCAAAGGGGGTTTCATTGCAATAACAAATATATGGGTTAAATTCACAACATTTTTTTATTAATTTTACAAGTATTTCATTAATTAAAACAACACAATAGATATTTTTCGTTACCTAACAGTGCCACATCATCTACAATCACATTTTGTCCAAACTGAACATGCTCAACACTATCATCAGGCTCCATCCATCACCATGGAGTTTCGCATGGTCTAAAATATTTACAAGAAGGTTACACCAATTTCAATTTAAGATGCTAGATTTTATTAATAGTTACATAATTAATTTTCAATAGAAAATGAATACCTACATCAATGTGATGCACATCAAAGCCTTTTTCATGTGTAGAATACATGCTAGGATTAGAAGGTTGCAATGAAATATCATGCACATTGTTATCATTGTTTGCTTTATGAAACAAAAATAGTCAATTTATGTTCAAACTTAATGATCTAGGGGATAAAAATCAATAACATTTGAAATGTCCCCAAAGCTCCGAGAATTAACATTATTGCAAAGTGTTCACAATTTTGACTCCAACACAACTTGAATAGGCGAAATCAGATTTTGGATGCACAAGTTATGGCTAGTCAAAGTTTGGTCAAATTGAGAATAAAGGTTGTCAAAAAATGAAAAAACTCATCATCTCCAAAGTGGTCAATAGTCGATTTCAAATTAAAGAGCTCACCTAGAACTTTCCAACGATGTTCATTTTGTCAAAATCAGAGTTCATATATGAAAGTTGTGATAGTTTGAATTTGACAAAAAAAGGGGACCCTAATGACATTAGCATGACATCATCATGCTAACATCACAGTTGGAAGTTAGTTGGAAAAAAGGACTCCCATGAGGTTTGAACCCATGACCAAATAATACCAACAATATTGCTTTGCATTGGAGGGAATTCATTTTTTAACCTTTACAAGTCCACCAAGGGAGTATATAGGGGTTGGTGGGAGTTGAACCCTTAACCACTGACCACCCAAAATTACATATGACTTCTATGCTATTAGTAATGCTTGATGTTATATTTGGGTATTCTATATTTAAAGATATGGAATCCCACCTTCACTTAGTTAAATAAGGGTATATGGTTAAAACAACCTCTATTTATGGAGCAAAATCAAATCCATAAATTGGTAAACCTTTTATCACAAAGATTTAATTAGCTGAAAGAGATTATTTTTGTAATTAGTGGTTTTAGCCTAAAATTGGTTAATTTCATGTATTTAAGAAAGGGTTGTAGGCTTTTGGAAGGGATTCTGGTGATGAGAAGAAGAGAATGCTTTGGAGATTTTTTTGTCAATCCTGTACTTTAGAATATTGTGATGGTGTTGTACTTGAAGGGAATGATCTTGTAAACACTTGTAATTGATTCTTAGAGTTAATCAAATTGGTCACCTTATTGGAGAGGGACCTAAAGAATCATGCCTATGTTGTGTCCTCAATAATCCAAGAACAAAATACATGCTAAGATCCTCTTATGACTTCTCTAGTACATGTAATGGCTGATACAACCCTATATTTTGCTTCACTCATTTTGCCATCTGACATACTCTACAACTCTATAAAAACTTCTTCACATCTTTCTGCAACTATGGCCAGTAATAATTCTCAACAACCAAAGCTATGGTTTCATCTCTACCAAAATGTCTAGCCAAACCTCCACCATGCTTCTCTTTGATGAGATTCTCTCTCATTGAACTTCTAGGAATGCACAACTAGCTTGCTTTGAACAACATATTGTCATGGATTATGAAATCCAACCACTTTATCATGTAAAGTGTAACAGGTTTTGTACAATCCTTCCATGCTTCACCAAAATTAGGATCATCTAGATACAAAGTACTGAGTTCCTTGAACCCAACCACTTCTATCTGCATTTTTGTTAGAAAAAGTTGTCTTCTACTAAGAGCATCTGTAACTCTATTAGACTTCCCACTCTTATTTTTTAAAACAAATGTATAACTCTACAAAAACTCAACCCACTTCAAATTCCTTTGGTTTAATTTTCCTTGAAAATTCAAATATTACAAAGCTTGATGATCAATATACAAAACAAACTCCTTAGGAAGAAGATAGTGTCTCCACTTCTTCAATGCTTGAACTAAAGCATAAAATTTCTAATCATAAACAAAATATTTTATTTTTTCATCATTCAATTTCTCACTAAAATAAGTAATAGGTCTACCTTCTTGGCTCATAATAGTTCCTATTGCAATACCACTAACATCACAATCTACTTGAAACACCTTTTTAAAATCAAGAAGTGCTAAAATAGGCTACTTAGTAACTTTGTATTTCAATATATTAAAAATCTTATCTACTCCTATAGTTGACTTAAATTCTTTCCTATCCCCTCTCATTATTTTAGGCAAGGGTCCATAAATACTACTAAAACCTCTTATGAACTTTTTGTAAAAACTAGCTAGTCCATGAAAAGACCTTTACCTTTGTACCACTCCTTGGAGTAGGCCACTCAAGGATAGCCTTCACTTTCTTTGGGTCCATTTTTATACCTCTTGCTAAGACTACAAATCTTGGGTACACCAAATCCTTCTTTACAAAATTTCACTTCTCCAAGTTTACCAACAACTTTTCTTCCCTCAACTTATCAAACACCTAGCAAATATGAATCAAATGCTACTTCAATTTCTTACTAAAGATCAATATATCATCTAGGTAAACAATGAAAAAATTACCCAAAAACACCTTTAGTACCTCATTCATGAGCCGCATGAAAGTGGTTGGTGCTTTGGTTAGCCCAAAAGGCATGACTAACCACTCATACAACCCTTCTTTTTTCCTAAAAGAAGTCTTCCACTCATCACCTGAGACATGATGGGGTCACTACTCAAACTACCCTAGGTGTCTGATGTGGGAGCATCCTGGGTGTAAGAGAAATCTTGCATCACTCAAAAATATTTTATTTTCAACCTTTTCTATTTTAATAAGGACTAGTAGACATGGTGGTTACTATTTATGGGAACTTGCTATTTTTAGTAAGTTTTTCATATGAGCTCAAAATGCTCTCATTTTCTACAAGAAGGTCCATTTTGGACTTGTAAGCCTACCATAAAAATATCATTGCTTAAGCAAAAGTATCAGATAAGTTATTGTAGATTTTTGGTGGAAAAATTTGCAGAAAAATCTTCAAGCTCACCATTGGAGGCCTTAGAGTGCCTAGATGAGGTCCAAAAATTTGACAAAATGGCACTAGTGTAGTTTTGAGCCTGTAAATTAGGAGCTAGAATTTTTGAAAAGTAGTTATAATAGCCAAGAAAAGCAATGGTACACCTTCATGTTCCCCTAGTAGTAAATCCACATTCACCAATGGATGAAAATTGTTTCCCCCTTCAATGTGACCATGTTTCCTACAATGTTTCGCTGCAATTGTGATTAGATGTCTTCAATTATTTAAGCCTTTACAATTTTTGCAAGGACGATAAAAATCTCCATTACCTTTTCATTTGAATTGAGACTGCAATCTAGCAATTGTTGTAATACCCCAAAATTGGCTCATTGCCATGATACCAATTCTGGTCTATTTTTTAACCAATCCTAAAGACCTATTCTAATAAGCAATTCTCATTCTGCCATTTGCTACTTGACTTAACTATCAGATGCAGAAGACCCTAATCTGCATTCATCATATTTCTTATTTAATTCCTATAGTACATACTCATGTTAGTCGCATTAAACCTATTAATTAATATTTAATTTAATTACTAAGTATTTATACTTTAATTAAATTAAATTATATCCTAAAGGCTAATGTACTACGGAATTAAGTTTATTTAATTTAATAAATGTGCCTATTTTAATTAATTAAACAAAATTATTTAATTAAATGTAGAACTTACTTCTAATTAATTAAACAAAATTATTTGATTAAATGGGAGATCATTCCTAATTAATTAAATGAAGTTATTCAATTAAATAAGAAAAGTGCCTCTAAATTAATTAAAAGATTATTTAATTAAATAGAAAAGGTAATTATGAGAGCATATCTCATTTTATTAAATTAAATATTTCACCAAAATCTTTCTTCAGTTCAAAAAGGGAAATTTCCAGTTCACTATTGATAAAAAATGAGTTAAATCAGTTAACTCCTTTTTCTACTCAAATTGAATCAGTTAACTCCTATTTTACTAAAATTAAATATGTTAACTCCCTTTAATTTTGGAATCTCCCTTTATGACTGAACTTCACCTTTAATCCTGACAGTTGATTGAAATCGATCTCAACCGTTGATGGATTCCAAAAAAGTCTATTTAAGAGACCCTCATCTCTTCATTTTGGAGGAGGTTGAATGAGTATTTGCATCAAATTGCTGCTGGATTGTGCATTCATTTGAGCTCCTTATTTTCATAAGATTTTCATTGTTAGTTTAATTCTCATATAGATTTAATATGCATACATTTTAGCATAGCTTTCTTTTACATGTTCTTAGATTAAATGTGCATACTCCATTCTAGATTAATTTGCATTCTCATATAGATTAGTTGCATTTTCTTTCAAATCCTTCATTCTTATAGGGTCTGGTTGCTTAAACACCTCAAATCTGAGGATATCTAACAAGCAATTCCCTTTAGATAGAAGGCAACAGGTTTCTTTGTAGGTTGATTTTCAGATGAACAATCCAATGTTCATTCCAGGATGAATCTGCATACAATGACCATGTTGAAGTGTGTGTGTTAGCAGAGGCCACATATTCACGCATACATTTTTGGTGCCCACTGTGGGGCCCAAAAATCAAATTTTCTAGCCTCTTTCTGTATTTTTTTAATCATTTTTTTGTTCTCCATCCGTACTATTCCATACAGATTCAAGAATCTTCATGCGAGACTGTTCATTTTTGTGCGAGGATATAGAATCTTCGCATGAAGATTCTTTCTGCATCATGTGAGAAAGTTCTTGGGCATGCAAAACTTTGTGCGAAACCTATTTCTTCGTGTGAGCCGAGTATAATTTCGCTCAAGCCGTAAAACTTCTTCGTGCAGACTTTCAAGAATTTTGCACGAAACTCTGCTGATAGAGGCAATTTTTTGCATTGAGTTTTGTGTTTTCTAGATATTCTGCTGACTGTTCATGGTTTCTAATTTTTTTGTGTTTTTTGATTTTTTTGGAACAACATAACAATGGTTTGCGGGACAATTGGAAAAAAGTGATAAAGTTGCTAAAAATAGGTAAAATCTACTAAGCGCATTGCAAGGATCATCAAGTAACCTTCCTTAGCTGATAACACTTCATTTGGATCTAAAACAAACATCTCTCATCTTGAGCTTGTGTGTGTTTCCTTCCATATTTTCATTTTACAACACATGCATAATTTGATACTAGGGTGTGATCTCTGTTAGTATTCATTTAGCAGGCTTAGGTACTAGTGATAGATTTAGATAGCTATTTTGGGTTATTGGACTCGCTAATCCACTGGCCCCTTATTCCACCCTATGGTTGCAAGATCAACACCACGTTAAAAGGGAGGGGTCTACAGGATAGAAGCATTAAAGGCTCCACTAGGCAACCCTTTTGTGCTTTCTAGAACTCACTAGTTTCTAAGTTGTGGACTCGTGTTAGCTTATGTGAGGGGTTAAATGTTCCACATCTTTGGACTCACCTCACATTAGTTAAAACATTAAGAGTACCACCTTGTGCTTTTTTTATTAATTTTGGATAGATTTGCTTTCGAAAATTGACATCTGTACACACATAGTAATTAAGCCCCCATGAACACTATTCATAGATCTTGAGAGAGTGGGTTCCTAGTGAAACTCCTCTCTAAGATAGATTCCTTGTAGGTGGGGAGGATACTTCAAGCATCTCACAGATAGATGAATCTTCAACTTGTTGATTAAGGCATCCTTTCTCCGAAGAGGTTGATAGATCACTCAGAAATGATATCATAGATCTTTAAGAGATAATCTTAGTTTAGCATGTCAGATTAATCTATCTGCTTTGATTGAGCTAAAGGTGAAAAGGTGTCAAAACCTTGAATCTGGAAGCTAAGTCCCCTTGTGGTATACTATTGTGAGTCAGTCACCTTTAGAGAGGGTTAACCATAGTAGACAATCCCTCTACAGGGAAAATTGTGATGACGGAACCTCAAGCAGTAGTAGCCATTTTCACCATGATAGTGACAACTACTATATAAATGTCCTTGTGGAAGAAATCTCCATGGGTGTGGTTCATTGTGGGTTGTCAGATCTCCCTAGTAGCTCTTGAAGATTAAGTTCTTAGACTGTGTCAAAACCTCGGTGCGCCGAAATTGGAGGTCACCCCTGTGAGTCATAAAAGTTGTAGAGTCAAGCCATTACTAAAAACCTTAGAGAGGCCAACTTTTATTTTCTAGGGATGTATGTGTGATTGCAAAAAAAACCTTTTGAAAACATATACAAATAGCTCTCCTAGGGATTAGCACAAAACTAAGTCACTTGATTGTTCATGCACAAGGTTGCTTTTGCCCTTGCTCATTATTTTTAGACATTTTTGAAATCACTTGCTTGCTGTTCTACGTGCCTGTTTATCTGCCTGGTTACTGAAATGATCAAAAAATTTATCAAAATCAGTCACAACTGTAAAATTGGTCTGCCTTTTTGCATGAAATCATTTTAGTTTCGTGCAAAATTATATTCTCCTCGTGCAAAATCAATTTATTCTCGCATGAAATTAAATTGGTGTTGTGCATCTTCACGCGATCTTGCAAACTTCTTTGCATGAAATTAAATTGCTATCACTGACTTTCATGTGAGACAGAAACTTCTTTGCGTGGCCTATAAAACTTCTTCACGTGACCCGTAAAAATTTTTTGTGCGAGACTTTGTATCAGCATTACCAATTTGGATTTGTTTTAGCTATCTGCGGCCTACACAATGTCCTTTTTTGCATTCGTTTATCACTGTTTGTTTGCAAATAGTCCTAAAATAGCGACACTTCTCTTAGCTGAAGGCTTGTGTCTTATGCCTTGACTAGTCTCATCTCATTAGTATTTTTTTGGTCTTTGTCTCTATCCTTTTCCTACTTTGTGTCGCAGTGGTCATAATCTCTGGCTATTCTAGCCTTTAAATCAGACCTTTTGTGCCTTAGTGAATAGCATTCTTGCTATTATCTTGTTCTTTTTGAGACTCAGTCTTAGTGTAGTCCTTGTTCAGGTTCTAGCTTCTTGTCCTTGCCTATGACTGTCACAACCAAAAGCAGCAACATGTTTTATCTTGATAACCTTAGATGTGGTCATCCTAGGGGTTGTAATCATGGCAGAGGTCGCTTACCTTTCATTACGCAATCTGTATCCAGTTTGGCTAGTGAGGCATCTTCACAATCTTCCTCACCTGCTAGAGCATCTCAAATTCAACAAACATTTTCCAATTTGCAACAAATTAGAAATCCTTTTTACTAAGAGGATACTAAGATAGGTAGAGGTCCTGCATTCCCAAATATAATGTATGATCCTTTCTCCACAGACCCTTTTGAAACACAACATACAGAAACTGAACATGTTCCTATAATGACTAATCATGAACCTAAACAGGGTAGTCATAGTCAATATCAAGAACCAACTAGAGAAAGAGAAAGAATATGACACTGATGAGGAACAGGAAGAGGTGGAAATCCTTCCTGAACACATAGCAAAATGTTGAAGAGACAAAAACTTTCAGAAGGTTATGGGAATCCTACTCAATAAAGAGAAAGAAAAGTACTTTCTCAAACTTGCCCAAGAGGGAGCTAAAATACCTACACATTTCAATGTGGAGACCATTATCACATGTGAAGAAGAAACTGAGACCGCTAAACTCCAAAAACAACTAAAAATTATGCAAGACCAATTGGCTCAGATGATGCATGAGAAGGAAAAACCCACAAAGACATACACATTGGACACTCTTTGTTCATTCCCATTTGACAAAAGTATAAACATGCCGCCTTTCCCACTATATATACTAATATGTTAGCAAGAAACACTAATCTATTAAGAGAATAAAGCATTAACTAAGAAAGATTAATATAACATACAAGAGAGACTAAAGAGGAACCTCTAATTAGGAATGTGAGCCAAATGAATGGACTCTCCCAATAGGAATTAGCTCATTGTTTGGTAGATGAGTCTAAGTAGAGGATTGGTATGTATGCTCAAGGCTTCTCAAACTAGCTTCAATAGTGTTCTTGATGGATTTTGGCTTGGGTGAATGGATTTGATGTAAAACTTGCTCTTAAAATGGCATTATAACTTTAACTCAAAGATTATGATGAAATGGCTTGGGAGGGGATTCAATTTATAGGCAAAGGGCTTGAGGGTTTGAGGGCTAAGATGAAAGGATGGGAAAAAGCTCATGGAGGGCTCAGATTGCATGAGAGGAGAGCACATGGATTGTGCTTCCTTACCACCAATTAGGAAGTGACACATGTCACAAGGTAAGAGGATGAAGGAAAGGGCAAGGATGAGTCAACAAAGGAGGCTCAAGGGATAATATCTTCATAAAGACCCTTCATAAATGGCTTGTAAGAGCAATGAATGAGCTTGTAAAAGTCTTTATGGCATTGTAAGAGCATTCATGGTTGGGTGATTAGGATATTTTGGAGGGAGTTGAGATTGTTGACTTTGCTTGGCTTACAAAAGTCTTAAGCTTGCTTAGGGAATGTGACAAGGTTGGGGGGGGATTAGAGGTGATTTAGGAGTAGACTAAGTTTGTTAGTGATATGCAAGTGGATGGCATTCAATGAGGGTGGGTGAGTTAGTAGCTAAGTTTGGTTAGTATGGGTGGATGGGGTGGATTAGGCTAAAAAGGGGGTTTAGGGATAGGCTTAGGGTTAGGATAAATAAAGTTTATTTATCTCATAGGTTTGGTTTGAGGAGATATTTATTAAAACATTTTTAAAAAATATGAGAATTGATATTTAACCTTAGTTAAATATTTTGAGTTGGGATTAGGGGTAGAAAATGATGGGATTAGCCTTTAATCAAAATTAAAGAAGGATTAGAAGATTTTGGAAGAGGTTAGTGGTTTTAAGGAAATTGGCCAAGTTTTGGGCAAAACATAAATTAAATATTTATTTTGGAATTTTTGGTCAATTTATTAATTAAATAATTAATAAATAAGGAAATAATGTTTAAATAAAATTTAAACATTTTTGGGAGGGATTCCTTAATTAAATATTTTTAATTAAGATAAAGGGATTTAATGGCATTAAAATAAATAAATAAATAAATTAATTAATTAATTAATAATGATGTCATCAGGGACTTTTCAAAAAAAATACTTTATTTTCTAAAGGATTTTTAGTTGTCTACATTTTACCCCTCTTTGATGTGATGCCGCAAGTGGCATGGCATCAAAGATAAGAAAATAAGATGCCCAAGGCTAGAGTAGAAGAGGAGAGAATGGACTGCGAGATGCCCCCTCAAGAAGGTGGTAGGAAGAGAAAGTGAGGCTCGACGCTTCTTAAAAAAATACAAGAATCCGGGATGAGTAAGGAGACTCAGATTGGCAAGGAGAAGGGGCTGAATTAGCTCAAAGTCTCACTATGGGAGAATGATAAAGAGAGGTCAAAGGCACAAGAGGAAGCAAGCTTAAGACTTTAGGGAAGGTGGAGGATGAAGGAGTGGAGTGCCATAAAAAGGAATCTAGGATAGGGAGATGGATGATGGGATTATAAAAGCTAATGCAACATGATTTCAAAGAGTCAGATTGGCAAAAGATGGGTTTCAGAGATCCCTAGGACTAGGATTGTGGATCTTGAAAGGTGAGGCTTGGTGGATTGATTGGATTGGTGGATCCCTAAGACTAGGATTGTGGATCCCTAAAGCTAAAGGTGATGATTGATTCAAAGAAATACTGATGCATAAGCTAGGGTAGGAGAGACAGATGCTGGATACGGATGGGGGATAATGGAGATGAAGGGCTTCAATTGAAGCTTATTGAGCAGGGGGATACTTCAAAGAGAAGTACCACCATGTAGTCTAGCACTAGATTTTCTATAGGACTATTGGTTAATTGTCAAGGTTACCAAGCACATCAAGGCCTTTTCACCAACTATCTAGAGGACTGACAAACTAACTCAAAAAAAACACACAAGGATTGCCCCAGCACCACACATGAAACCTAGAGGAAATAACATGGAAATGACATTGGGTAACCCACAAGCAAAAAAGAAACAAATGAAAGACTTGATCAAGACCTTACGCTCAGATTGCCCCATTCACAGTATACGATGATATAGAAGATCGTGGCAACCTTGAGGAGGGAACAAAAGGATTTCTTGGAAAAGATATTTCAAGAAACAAAAGGGAAGATTTCAAATCAAAAGAAAGTTAAAATCTAAAAGAGAACCGTTTTCCAATGAGATGGGTAGGACGAGGTACTAACATACCAAGATCAGACATGAGAAAAGCTATATCCTACAAGGATCTATCGGAGAGCACCTAAGCTGATGGATCTGGATGAATGATGCTTCTGGCAAGATAAACTAAGAAGGATAACACATTGGTGATAGGAGATCTAGGTAAAGGATGTATTGGAATAGCTAAGCAAGGGTTGTGCGATGTGTGCAAGATTCTAATCAAGGAGGAACTGACACGAAAGCTAGATAGATACAATGGTACTAAGCTAAAGAGGATGTACAAGCTAACAGACCAAGATATGTTACAAATGTACAAGGTTGTTCCTATTTAGGATTTGTGAGATGGAAATGGTTGTGAAGGGTGGGATGTCTGTAATAGTTGATAGGCAGATAGGTAGATGGTTTTGGAAAAGCTTAAGGAAAATGGGATTCTTTGTGTGCATGTGATAGGATACAAGCTAGGTTACAAGATTATTTACACGTTGGAATATGGTACAAGCTTTGGACAAGATTCAGATATACAAGCTATGATACAAGATTTAAAAGGGGGATACAAGATTTACAAGCTTTGGTACAAGATTTACAAGCTGAGGTACAAGATTTACAAGCTGTACAGGATTTACAAGTTGTACAAGAGGTATTTAAAAGCTTCATTAGATTTTAGATATTTGGTTGGAACACCAAGGGAACAAGCAGGTGTGTTATGGGATGGTGGGTGAATGGATGAGGGATAGGATAGTGATAGATAATGGATTAGTCTTAGTACACAAGGTGCCTGAATTATCAAGTTTTCACCAAGGTACCTATTGAAGGTGCTTGAATTGCCAAGTTTTCACCATTGGACTCTTATTTCTCTTTACTATTTTTTTTGTGTTTTTCAAAAGTTGGGTATACCAAGGATTTTAAAGCATGGAACTTCTTGAGATGAATGATGTTAGTAGGATCATTCAAGAGTTCTCCTTCTGGTGTAGATAGCTGATAGGCTCTGGAGCCAAAGGATGTAGTGACAACATAAGGACCAAGCCAAGTAGGTTCAAACTTTCCTTTCCTTTCTTGATCTACTTGGACTTTCATATTATCTTTGAGGACCATGTCACTTGGCTCAAAGTGTCGTGGGAGCACCTTTTTGTTGAAATTCCTTTTGAGATGAGTTTGATAGACTGTGAGATGATCATAGGCTTTTTGTCACTTCTCATCTAAGAGATCAAGCTGGGTGAGCTAAGCTACTCTATATTCTTCATCTGATATTTGCCCGCACAAAGATATGCACAAGGAGAGAAGTTCAACCTCTATAGGTAGTACCATTTTGGCAAAATAGACTAGGGAGTATGGAGTTGTTCCTATGAATGTACGAAAGGAGGTTTGATAGACCCATAGGGCTGAATTTATTTGTAGGTGACAATCACGGCCAGAATCATTGACAAATTTCTTTAGGATTTTGAGGAGGGTTTTGTTAGTTGCCTCTACCTAGCCGTTACCTTGTGGGAAATATGGGCTAGAAAAGCGATGATGGATGTGGAGGGAAGTGCATAATTCTTCCATTTTGAGATTTTCATAGTTACCTCGATGGTCAGTGAAGATGGTGGATGGGATGCCGAAGTGGAAAACAATGTGGTACAAGATGAACTTGGAGACCTGAACTCCTATAGCTAAGACTAGGGGGACTTCTTCCACCCATTTCGTGAAATAGTCTGTAGCTATTATTATCCATTTACGTCCATTAGATGAGAGAGGTGTGATAGTTCCAACTAGATCAAGGCCCCAACAAGCGAAAGGCCAAGGTGGTGCAATAGGCTGTAGATCCTATACTGGAGTGTGCACAAGATTTGTGTGTTGTTGACATGGGAGACATTTCTTGACAAAGTCATAGGAGTCTTCTTCCATGGTAGGCCAATAGTAGCCTGCTCTAAGGATTTGTCATGCTAGGACAATACCACTCGTGTGGGCACCGCAAAGTTTAGAGTGTACTTCTTTTAACGCCATCACGGCCTCATTTTCATCTAAACATCGAGAGAGAGTATTGTGATAACCCCGAAGATATAGGGTATTGGCTATGATAACATAGCAGGATGATTTTTGGATGAGGTTTTGGCATTAGGTACATGTGAGGTGAGGGGATATGATACCATCGTTAAGGTAAGCATGAATCTCATGGTACCAAGGGGATTGGGGACCAACCAAGATAAAAACACGGTTTGAATCCTCATTCGGATAGGCGGGTGTGAGGAGTTGCTCGATTAAAAACTCATATTGTGTAACCACTTGGGGAATTTCCAAGAGCAAGCCGATAGTAGCCATAGCATCTACTGCTTTGTTCTATATTCAAGGCACTTGTGTAAATTGAAGCTTTGTAAAATGTTGGGTTAGTTGATCAACTAGCTCTTTGTAGGGTAATAGCTTTTCATCTTTGGTTTCATATTCGTTTAGGGCTTTCTTGATGATGAGCTGAGAATCGCCAAAGATTTGTAACTTAGTGATTATCCATTCTATAGCTATCTTTAATCCAGCTACGAGAGCCTCATATTTAGCTATATTGTTGGTGCTAGGGAATTGTAGCTTGAAGGCTTTTGGAATGTAATCTCCTTGAGGTGTGACCAACAATACTCCTGCCCCTGATCCATGAGATGTGTATGAGCCATCAAAATAAAGTTTCCATGGGAGTTGTTCTTCAATTAGATAGATATGCTCATCTGTAAATTTTGTGATCAAAGGATATGCATCTAATAGAGGTGCATTAGCTAGGTGATCTGCTATAGCTTTTCCTTTGATTGCCTTTTTGTCCACATACTAGATGTCAAATTCGCTAAGGAGAATAACCCATTTGGCCAAACAGCCTGTAAGTGTTGTTTTGGAGAGCATATACTTGACAGGGTCAATCTTGGAGACTAGTTGGATGGTATGACTTAGCATGTAGTGGCAAAGCTTTTGAGTTGAGAAAACAACTGCCAAACAAGCTTTTTCCATAGGAGTATAATTGAGTTCATAACCAACTAGGGTTCTACTGATGTAGTAGATGGCTCTTTCTCTTTCATAGTCATCAAGCTATGCTAGAAGTGCCCCTAGAGAAATAGGCATTGCTGATACATACAAGATCAAGGGATGACTAGGAACTAGTGGAACCAAGATAGGGAGATTGGTGAGATACTGCTTGAGTTGATCAAAGCCATGTTGACATAAAGGATCCTACTTGAAGTTTTCATCCTTCTTCAGTAAATGTGTAAATGGCGTACACTTATCTACAAGCTAGGAGATGAAGCACCAAATGGATTGAAGCTTTCCTTGAAGAGAGTGAAGCTATCATAGTGTTTGGGGAAGAGGCATGTCTAAGATAGCCTTGACCTTCTTGGGGTCGATCTCTATACCTTGTTTAGAAACTATAAAGCTTAGAAGCTTGCCAGATGTGACCCCAAAGACACACTTCTTGGGATTCAGCATGAGATGATATTTGGCTAACCTATCAAAGACTTTCTCCAGGTCAGCAAGATGATCCATGAAGGTATGAGATTTGACCAAGATATCATCTGCATCATCCTCCAAAATTCTATGGATAAGATCATGAAAAATGGCTGTCATAGCTCTTTGATAAGTAGCCCCAGCATTCTTTAGGCCAAAAGGCATCATGTTGTAACAAAAGGTTCCCCAAGGGGTAGTGAATGTTGTCTTGTGTTGATCCTCTTCTGCAATTGTGATTTGATTGTACCTAGAAAATCCATCCATGAGGGAAAAAATTTCATGTCCAGCTATAAGATCTACAATCATATCTATCTTGGGCAAGGGAAAATCATCTTTTGGACAAGCTTTGTTAAGATCTCTGAAATCAATGTAGATTCTAATGTCACCGGAAGGTTTAGTGACGGGGACCATGTTGGAGATCCACTCTGAGTAGTCGATAGGCTAGATAACTTTAGCAGATAACATTCTTTCTAATTCCACTTTTACCAATAATGCCACCTTGGGGTGCATTTTTCTAAGCTTTTGTTTGACAGGCTTGATCTTTGGATCGACTACAAGATGTTGAACTACAAGCTTTGGATCAAGCCCTAGAATCTCCTAATATGACCATGCAAATCGGCCAATGTTCTCTCTTAAGACCTCAAAGAGGAGGTCAGCTTGGTCTTGTGATAGGGATGCAGCAATGTGAACAAGTCTAGGGATTTCTGGAGAACCGATGTTGACTTCTCTAGTATCCTCAATTAGAATAGAAGACACCTCTGGTCAATTATCTTGAGGAGGCAATGCTAAATCCTCATGTTCTACTTGTGACTCTAGATTTTCTTGCTAAGGGGTTCTCTTCACTTCCTTAGCTAGTCTCAGATTCACCTTAGTTCCAGTTTTGGGTGTATTGGAACTAGGTTGGGGATTTTCTCCAAAATACCCCTTGGGATCTAGCTTATAGATATAGGCAGAATCTGGCTTTGTTTTCTTGTGAGGTGTTTCAGCTCCCATGAATCTTAGAAGTGCTTCCTCTAATGTGAACTCATCAATGTGTATGATGCTTGGTTGGTCCCAATCTATGAGTTGTGGATGGGCAAGTTGTAGATCAATGAGGTGGATGGATAGTTCTTGGAGAATAGAGTCTCCGAGGAAGATTTGGTCTGGGATATTGTCATAGGCTCTCTTTTCAACTTCCTCGAGAATGTCTTCAATTTTGACAAGGTCTCAGTGAATGTTCAAAAAAGTGTGAGCATTCTCATTGGTGCCTCTAGTTGTGGGTATGCCAAAGCCAAGACCTGACTTTGATTCCCACTTGTGTGCGTCGATGGGGCACTACATGCCTCTTTCTTCTAGTCCTAGACCACCACCTTGATAGTTCCATTTGTCAATTATGAGCTTATGTTCTTGGGGATACTTATGGCTAAAGTGATCAAGGCATGCTTGATTTCTTGGAGGTGCATCCTTATGTAACCAATTGTTGATATCTAGAGTGAGCTCCTCATGAAGAGGGATTTTTGAGGGTACAAAGGTTGTTGGGCCAAATTGTTTGTATTGATGAGGAAGAGTCTCCTTAGATTTGTGATATGTCAGTCATCCATGAGTGTTTGGATCAAGTGGGAGTGCCTCGATAGCAAATGCATCTGATAGACTATACTCTCCACAACCTTTGTTATTGATCTTCATGGTAGATAGGGTGGAGGCGAGGATGGCTTCTGGGTCATTACAAGTGTGGGATGAGCTAGCGATGGCTATGCTGATATCAATTCTAGGGAAATGGTTTATATATGAAGCTTCAACCACATTGCAGTAAGCAAACGGTTCTGGATCGACATGGATGGTTACCTCAGTGCCCTGATGCAAAAATTTGACACACTGATGGTAAGTAGATGGAATGACTTTCATGGCATGAATCCATGGGCGATCGAGGAGGATGTTAAATGGTAGGTTTAGATCAATAACATGGCAAATTATCTCTTGGATGGCTGGCCCAACCTTGATTGGTAGCAAAATAGTTCCTTTTGTGGTTTTTTCCAAGTTGTCATAAGCTTTGATGGTGATAACCTCACTGATGATATCGGCCTCAGTATACCCAGCTTGTTTTATGAATTTTAGGGTGCAAATATTGAAGGCTCATCCATTATCTATCATTACTCTTTTTACGACAAAATTAGATACCATGATGGCTATGCGAAGTGGAAGGGTGTGATCTGGCTCGACCACGGGTATGTTGGTGGGTTTGAATGATAGGGCACATGAGGAGGATAGGTGTCCAACAAGATTACAAGAATTAGTAGCATTGATATCTAAAGGGTCATGAGATTCTATTAGAGCACTATCAAGGATGGTTTTGTACATAAGACTAGTGCAGAGAAGATCTAAAATGGAGATCTAGGCTGGCATGTTCCCAAGGTGTTCCAAGATATTGTACTGGCTTTTTGAAGGAGCTGATGGTGCTGGTGAAATGGGTGGGCCTGTGATGTTAAATCTCGCTCTTCGAGTGGTGACTACACACTCATTATTTGGTCCTTGGATATTGATAACATTAACAGAAGGCTCTTTTTTAGATATACAATCGATGAGGCTACCATAGTCTATATAGGATGAAGTGTGGTCATTGTTCTTCCCATGCTATTGGTCTGGCTGGCGATTTTTGGTGTTGTTGTTGTTGGTTTGGATAGGTGCTTTTCAGGGATTTTGGTTGTTGTGAGGAGGAAAAGCATTTTGATAGATCTATAAGCCTGCATTGGGAGAGGTTTGGGCACCAATGGTGATTTCTTTCTGATTAATGAGGTCTTGCACATAATCTTTCAGTTTCATGCATCTAAGGGTGGTGTGACCTTTTACCCTATGAAATTTGCAGTACTCATTGTCTTTGTACCATGTAGCTTTGGATTGGCTTGGGTCGATTTCCTAGGTAGGAGGAAATTTGATGAGGTTTTCCTTGACTAATTTCTCAAAAATGACATCCAATGGCTCACCAAGGGGTGTATAGTTTCTAGGTGTAGGTTGGAATCTGGGCTTTTTCCCTATAGCTACATTGATGGCATTAGCTTGGTTGCTAGACCCTTGAAAGTTGGGTCTTGGATTGTGGCCTTGATAGCTTTGGTGATTCTGGTGTTGGTAGTTCATAGTTTGTTGATTTTTTGGTTGATAAGGTGGTTTGGATTGATTTTGGGAAGGACCAACAATATTCACATGTCTGGTGTTAGTGATGCCATCTATTGCAATGTGCTTGTTTTTGTTCCAATACCTAGACTTGTCATTAGAATTTGATTGATTTTGGTTGGCTTCCTTGTAAATCTTGACCACACCATCTTTAATGAGACCTTGCTCAAGGATCATTCCTTTTTCTTTGATATCTTTGTAGGTCTACAAACAGTTCATGGTCATGTGGTGAGCCAACCTGGGATGGGCATTATCAATAAACATTTTCACCAAATGGCGCTCTGGTAAGGTGCAAGATATGTGGGTGGTAAGGGTTTTCCATCTTTGTAGATATTCGGGAAGGCTTTCTCCACCTTTTTGCTTAGTGTGGACAAGATCAACTACTGATAGCTCTGTTTCAACAAGATGGGCATATTGGGCTACAAATGCCTCAGACAATTCAAAAAAATTATTAATTGTGCCATATGGTATTCTATAAAACCATTCAAGAGCTGGTCCGACCAAGCTTTTAGGAAAGAGATGCAAGAGGAAGACGTCATCGTATGCCACTTCTTGGCATTACATGTAAAATTGTTTGATATGTGTGATAGGGTCTCCTTTTCCTCTAAATTTTTTAAATTTGGGTGTCTCAAAATGCATGGGAAATGGTGTCATGGTAATGGCTCTGTCAAATGGATAAGGACACACATTCTCAAACTTGAAGGTTTTTGGATCATTTCCCTCTTGGATGTTCTTCAAAGCTATCTTCATGGCTTCCCATTCTAAATTAATGGGTGTTGGCTGGGGTGCACCCAATGCAAGAGTACCATGAGGTAGGTATGTGCTAGATGGGGCAATGGAATATGGATGGCTTTGAGGTATGGGCTGGTAGAGATTGTGCATGGCTTAGGCAACTAAATGGTGGATGATGGGTTGCTGAGGTGGAGGTGGCACATATTTCTGCATGTGTTGTGAGGCTTGCTGCTGATATTGGATTTGAGGTTGGGATTGAGGAACATAAGCAGGCTGTGGGATAAATGGATTGCTTTGTGGAGGTAAGGTATAAGATGGTTGTGAAGCTTGGGGAAAGGATCGGGGAGCTTGTGGAACTTGACTTTGGATTTGAGGAGTTTGACCAATATATGTGGGTTGTACCCCCATCTGGGAAGGTATCTACATGGAAAAAGAGGCCAAGTAATTGGTGGTTGGTGGTGGTGGATTTCCTGCTAGAAGTGGCATAGAAAAATAGTTGGTAATAGGAGGTAATGGATTAGTTGGTGGTGGAGGTGGTGGGAATTGAAAGCTTTGGAATGGAACTGATGGGGTTTGATAGCTTGGTGGCTAGATTTGAAAGCTTGGTAGAGTGGTGGCAAGAGCTTGGGTCACTTGAGAGATTGGAAAAACATTGGTAGTAGCTTGTTGGGTTTGATAGCTTTGTGGAGTGAGGGTAGTAGCTTGTGGATTTGTGGCTGATGGCATTGAGCTCCAAGGACCTAGTGGAAATGATGGAATTGTGTTCTAAGATGATGTAAACAAGCTGGGGGTGATGAAAGGTTGATTAGTTGGCCCCATGGGTGGCATCCCTGTTGTATGTTGCTGAGGTTGGCCAAATATATTAGCACTAATTTGGGAGATGGGTGGATTTGGAAGGCTAGGTTGGAGAGCAGCAACAACAATAGTGAAGGGAGTGAATGATGAGGTGTTTTGGGTGAAGGGGATTTGGGATGGAGTGGTATGGACCAATGGTGGAGTGGTGGTGGCTGGATTGGCTTATGGAAGGGAGATTTCAACTTGAGTGGAGGTTGGTATGTTTGGGTCTGTTGGATCATATGGGGTGGGTTGAGGCTCTTCTTTCGGCACATATTGAGGATAATTCAAATCATAAGAGCCTATGGGTGGCGAGAGTTGTCCAAACAATGGGTGTGATGCTTCTGATAGGGGAGGAGGTCTTCCAAAGTCGAAGGCTCCAATGTTGTCCATTCCAAAGTTAGGTATGATTGTTTCTTTGTTCTTGTCTATAATGGCATTCACCAATACTGAATTTCTTGGTTGGTTCATGAAAGCTTCAATGTTAGTAGGTGATGGTATGGTATATGCCTTTGGGAGAACCTTTGGATGTGGTTTACAAAACATTGCTACAACACAAGCTTATCTCACCAATGGATAACCCTTGTCCCAATGATCCACAACCATGTCCACTATGGTGGAATGAGACCTCATTTTGTGAGTATCACTAAAACAAGCGACACAAAACTAGCAACTGTATAAACTTGTGTCATAAATTCTAGGACATGATTGATGCTGGTGAACTTATGGTAGATGGACATAACAAAAACTTGGACCACAAGGCATTCGAAGAGCCTTTCCCAGCTTATGAAAAAGGAGAGACTTCGAAACCAGAACCCTACAATAAGGTCAACTATACATATTCCAATGATGACAATGCCATTCACATGGTTGAACCTTTAGATTTTGAATACTGTGACATTATTACCATAAAGGGGAAGCAAGATAACGACAAACCCAAGACACCATTTGTCTTGAGAGGCCCTACTTCCAATAACATGGATAATGCATGTTTGCAACATTGTGCTAACACTGTTACTCACTCTCATGTGCAGTTGGTGCTCAAAGGCCCTGCACCTCCTATTTCAAATCTTGAACAACACAAGGAAAAAGCCCTTTCTAGTCCATCCGATAAAGTTACAAAACACATGACCAACTTGAATGCAACCAGTTATAGTGTTCTAGATCAGTTGAAATGAACTAATGCTTACATTTCCATATTTGAGCTTCTTAAAATCTTGCCTACTCACAGGCAAATTTTGGACAAAGCCCTCACTGAGGAAAATTTTCCTCAAGATCTTGATCTTGAGTGATTTCAATCCATGGTAGGTCACCTGACCTCACCTCATCTTATGACCTTCTCCAAGGAGGATGAAAACTCACTGAATCACCCACACAATCAACCTCTACACATTGAGGTTATGATCCACCAAACACGTGTTCGTTGGGTACTCATTGACAATGGTGCTGGCCTAAATATTGTTTTTGCTACTCTGCTTAGACAATTGTATTATTCTAAGGAATCTATTGATCCTTGATGAAAGATCACTATTAAAGCATACGATGAAGTAGAACAAAATTCACTAGGTCTTGTGACTTTACCAATTCGCGTTGGTCCTATCGAAAGGGATGTCACCTATCAGGTGCTTGACATTCCCTTAGCCTACAACATTCTGTTGGGATGGCCATGGATACATGAGATGTGTGTTGTGCCATCCACATACCACCAATGCATTTAATTCTCATTTCATGGCTCCGAAGTTACTATTCCTACCACTACTAGCTACACCTACAATATGCTCAAAGCTGTTGATTCTTTCATCCCTGCTAACTGTGAATCTACTGATTGTCACGACAATAAGTTGAAACAAATTGAGCAGTCATTTAAACTAAAAGAAACTAGTATGGGAGAGTACCACATGGAACAAGTGTTGTCATTATCATCTATTCCAGAGTCCCCTCGACATTATGGGAGACCCTCAGAAGCAAAGAAGCCATTCATGTTGACACCTCAGACCAAGTTTAATGACTCTTTTGTCAAGGCTACAGTTCCCTTGGAAGAAAAAAGTGAAAATAGAGCCATTGCTACATGGCTTTACAAAGAAGAAGCTCCAGTGGACCTAACAGAACAAGCTCGAGAAATCAATCCTAAGAAATATGGACATGGTCTTAAGCTTATGAAGCATTTTGGTTACAAGTGAACTGACCCTATTGGGTGTAATAACAATGGTCTAATAGATCCTATTAAAGCAACAGCTCAAAGCAAAAATACACAACTAGCCTAGGGTTTAAGAAGGTCCCTTTCCATTTGGGATCCAATAAATTCATACCCGTACTTGAAAGTTCATCTAAAAATGAGTCACAATCTGAGTCAGGTACTTGAGAAGAAGAATCTGATGATGAGGATTCCTACCCTCATCATATTCCTTATGATCTCGTTAAATTCTTTGCTAAGTCAGATGACTTTTTGCCACATGTTAGCACTGTGGATGATACTAGTGATTCTTCTAAGGACAATACTGAGCAACTCAAATATCATTCAGAAAAGGGAGAATCTAGTCAGTCATTCCATATTGAGTATTTGTGTAAAAATCCAGAGGCTAAAGGAGATTATGTCCGTATCACTATTGGGGAGTTCTATAGTCTCTCACCATGTAGCACCGATTCTCATGAATATGAGTTTGACAATATTTTAGAAGTGATTACTGATAAAGACATTGACCAAGTGCATGTCTATGAAAATCAAATTGAAGTGAGTGAAATGTCTAGGGTTAGGTCACAGGGGCCTGATCCAACTAGTGTCCTAGAGTCATCAATTAATAATGTTCATACTCTGAGGCATTTGAATGCACTTGTGGATGAGGTCGTTGTAGCTCTCAAATTGCTGGTCCACACATTTAATTACTATAATGTGAATGCCATTGAACCAACCACTACTCTCTCACTCCCACATCCTGAGCTTATAGACTAGAACCCCAATGCATCTAATGAAGTCCCCACGTTCTAGAATGACTATGCTCTCACCTATTATCTAAACGCTATTGAACTTATAATGTCTTCCACCAATGAGAAGAGTATCAACATGACTGAGGCTGACATCAAATATCTCAGTCACATAATTAAAAGAAAAAAATGCAAGAGGTCCGATGGTGAAAACCACATTGTAGCAGTGTCAGATCCCAAAAAAGTAAAAACAAAAGACGTATCCAAGGGTGAAAACCTCTCTAAGGTGCTTGTGAATGAGATATTTGATGTCCTTCCCAGTCACTTTTAGGAGAGATCGTCAGTTTTAATAGAGCCAATGCAGCCAATTAACCTAGGCACAGAAGAACATCCTCATGTGATACATCTGGCGCAGTCACTATCACCTGAAGAGAAGGAACAATTCATTTCCTTTTTCAAGGAAAAGAAAATAAATTTTGCCTGGACATATTCTGACATGCCAAGATTGGATCCTGATCTTATCATGCATCACTTGTCCATAGCACTTGGCATAACACTATTTAAACAGAAGCTTCAGAAAATGCATCCTCATGTTGCATTGCTAGTCACAACAGAATTGGAGAAACTTCTAAAGGTTGGTTTCATCTATGCAATTGATTATGCTGAATGGATATCCAATATTTTTCTTGTTTCCAAGCATGATAAATCTATCAGATTTTGTATAGACTTTCATGATCTTAACTTGGCATGTCCTGAAGATGACTTTCCATTCCCTAATATAGATATGATCATGGACATGATAACTGGCTATGAGATGTACTCACTTATGGATGGTTTTTCTGGATACAATCAGATAAAAATTGTGCCAGAAGATCAAGAGAAAATGGCTTTCACATGTGCATGGGGAACCTTTTGTTGGAATGTGATGCCATTTGGTTTAAAGAATGTTGGAGCTACATATCAGTGGGTTGTTACTACAATTTTCCATGACATGATGCATAGAACCATGGAGGACTACGTTGATGATACCTTGGTCAAAAGTGCTAAACGCAATACTCATCTACAAGATTTGGGTCCCATCCTAGATCGTATGGAAAAATTCAGTCTTTAGCTCAATCCTAAGAAATGAGCATTTGGTGTGACATTAGGAAAATTGTTAGGATATATTGTTTCTGCAAAGGGAATTGAAGTAGATCCAAAAAAAGTACAAGCAATAATGGACATGCCACCACCTCAAAACATCAGTCAGATGAGAGGACTACAAGAAAGGCTTCAATCTATTCATAGGTTTATTTCACAATTGGTGGATAAATCACAACCCTTCACAAAGACCTTACATAAGGTTGTGAAATTCAATTAGAGCTAGGATTATGAGCAAAGCTTAACATAGATCAAACAATATCTTGTCAATCCATCAATCCTGATGCCTCCTATGCATGGAAAACCTTTTCTTTTATACATTTCAGCCACTAAAACATCTTTGGAAATCTTGTTGGCTCAGGAAGACAATGATAACAAAGAAAGAGCTATTTATTACTTGAGCCGAACATTGGTCTCTTATGAGAAAAACTACAACATTATTGAAAAAGGTTGCTTGGCAGTTGTCTTTGCTTCCCAAAAATTGAGACACTACATGCTTTCCCACACTACATGGCTTGTGGCTAAAATAGATCCATTAAAGTACTTGCTCAGTAAGGCAGCTCTCACAGGAAGATTGGCTAAATGAGTCATGATA
Source organism: Cupressus sempervirens (assembly GCA_028749045.1). NCBI lineage: Eukaryota > Viridiplantae > Streptophyta > Pinopsida > Cupressales > Cupressaceae > Cupressus > Cupressus sempervirens. The sequence continues at coordinate 398,445,068 of CM053783.1, forward strand.
CTAAGTGAGTTTGACATTCAATACGTTGAATGCAAAGCTATAAATGGATAGGCAATTGTAGACCAACTGGTTGAGGCACCCATACAGAATCTTCTACCAATAAACATTGATTTCCCAGATGAGTCAATTCTAACACTCACTCACCATACATGGGTTATGTTCTTCGATGGGTCCTTCACGCAACAAGGATTAGGTGTTGGATTACTCTTCATTACACCACAAAGATACTCATTGCCCAAAGCATACAAGATTCTATTTCCTTGTATAAATAACATTGCTGAATATGAAGATTTGATCAATGGTATGAAAATTGTAGTTGAATGGAGAGTAGATCAGTTGGACATCTTCGGTGACTCTCAGCTTGTCATCAATCAATTAAATGATGTGTATCAAAAAAAGGATGAAAAAATAATTCCTTACAAATGCATGGTTGATGACTTGATGAAATATTTTTCACACATCACCTTCCAACAAGTTTCATGCGTAGATAATAAAGTAGCTAATGCCATGGCCACTCTGGCCTCCCTTCTACAAATTGCAGAAAATGATCTCTGACATGAGTTCTTGGTGGAAGTGTTACACTACCCAGCCTATGACACACCTGATTCCAAGATGATCTATTCTATTATAGGACAAGAATCATCCCACTACCATCACATCTATTCCTACCTTTATAATCAAACCATTTTGAAAGGTCTGACCCGGAATGAGAAACGTTACCTAATCCATAACGCTTCACATTATGTCATTATTGCTGATGATCTGTATAGGAGAGGTCTCGATAGGACACTCCTTAGGTTTTTAGAACCCGACGAGTCCAAACATGCACTAATTGATGTTCATGAAGGCATTTGCGGATCTCATTCCAATGGCCTTACACTAGCTCGCAAACTTCTTCGTGCTGGTTACTACTGGCCTAAAATGGAGCAAGAAGCTGTTAAGTATGCTAGGTCCTACAAACAGTGTCAGTTACATAGGAATCTCATTCACGCTCCACCCAGAGAGTTGATTCCATCTACCACAACATGGACATTTCAATAATGGGCCTTCGACTCGGTGGGGCAGATTCACCCAACCTCTTCCAATGGACATAAGTTTATTATCACGGCTATAGATTATTTCATGAAATGGGTGGAGGTAGTCCCTCTCACAATTGCTGATGGAAAACCTGTAGCACTCTTTATCACAAACTACATCATCTGTAGATATGGTATACCATCCTCAATCATTACTGACAATGGAGGACAGTTCAAAAATAAAGACCTCAAGGAACTGTGCAAGAAATTCAAGATTACACAACATTGGTCTTCCATTTATTACCCCCAAGGTAATGGCCAAGCTGAGGCATCCAATAAGGTGATCCTCAAAATTCTTCATTGCACAGTTAGTAAGTTGGCAAGAGATTGAGATCTCCAGATCAACCCAACCCTATGGGCATATAGGACAAGCATTAGAACTCCAATGGGTATGACTCCATTTGCATTGGTGTATGGAGCAGATGCTTTTCTTCCAATAGAGATCGATATTCCTACCTTGAGAATCTCTATGAAAGGCCTTATCATTGATGATGACTACATGATAGCTCAGCTTCAAGATCTTGTGTTACTAGATGAATGATGACAAGTGGCATGTGATCATCTACGAGTATATCAACAAAGAATGGAACGAAGCTACAGTCAAAAGATCAGGCCACATAATTTCCAGCTAGGTGACCTTGTTTTGAGAGAAAACCCTAAGAATCAACAACAACAAATGCAAAAGGGAAAGTTTGAACCAAACTAGTTAGGTCCATACATCATTACTGTAGTATATGGATCTGGCGCTTATCACCTTTCCACAACCAAAGGACTAGTACTTAAAGAGCCTATCAACACTCTCCACCTAAAGTGGTTTTATAGTTGATTTAATCTCAGCAAGCTCTTTGTACATATCTGTATGTCCTGAAAAAAATCTAAAAATCAGAAAAAGTCTTGAAAAAAAATTGTTACCTAAGTGAAAGCCTAGCAATAGGTGCCTTGGTAACACCAAAAAAAAAATTTGAAAAACAAAAATAGTGCCATTGATGAAAACTTGGAAATAGGCATCATGGTAGCAAAAAAAGAGAAACTTGCCAAGAAGGTAAAAACTTGTTAAACAGGCGCCTCTTGTTCCCAATGCCTCATCTTGCAACATATCTTCTAGTTATTTTGTATAGTCACTTCCATGCTTTCTCTTTCCTACTTCTTACTCATGTATCCATGGATTGAGTCTTGTCACAGCTCGGGGGCATTCCCCCTTAGTGTCACTATTTTTGAGATTCTCATAGAATCTCCTTCGCGACAGTCACCTGTCGTTCTGATTGCGTCTACCTACTATCACTAGTGTCACTCTTTTTAAGATTCTCCTTGTAGAATCTCTTTCACAACAGTCACCAGTTGTTTCAGCTATGTCTGTCTATTCTTGCTAAGTCATGTCTCCAAATTCCTTTATGGAAAATCTCTTGCGTCAGTCACCAGTTAAACTGGCTATGTCTGTCTACTATCGCTCAGTTCGTCTTAGATTCTTCACGGTGAAGATTCCTCTTTGACCTCAGTCACCAGTCAATCTGACTGCGTCTGCCTACTATTGTCACCCTACTAAAGAGATTTCATTCAAATGTATTCTTGACATTGACACTTGACATCAATCCAAAACATTCAATTCAAAAAAAAATGATATATTTGTTTGGATATGCTAAGCTTTTTCTTTGTTTGATTTATTTTTTTCTTTATCATATCTCCTCGAACAACTCAATGATGTCATTTTGAATAGAGAAGCAATGACTGGGGGCATGATCTTTTTGTGGCTTTCTGTCTTTGGTTTAGTTCCAACAAGTTGATATGTTCCTATAAAAGAAGTGTCCACTATAAGAGCCTCCATCTTGTATTGGATGGCCATGTGTACCTCGACTCCTTTTATATAGATACATCAATGACATTAGTTCTTCTCCTTGTTTGTTGGAGTGAACTCTTCATGCAATAGTACGTACTGATACTCATCCTATTAAGTGAACGTACAGGTCACTACGAGTATATCTAGCACACTTCTGTCTCAGGTTACGAATGTAAGGTTCATTGCAGACAAAATGAATACTAAATACTTAGCATAAGAGGGATCTCCCATGTGTTTGGTGTGCCTATCATGCAAGCAACATTTAGGTCATCCTAGCATTTATGCTCTGATGCTTATGTTAACTTGCTACATTAAAAGGGACAAATATTCTGGTCATTCTGGCTTCTTGTGCCTCAAATGCTTACATTTAATCTCGACAAACCAATAATGTATGTTATATTAATATTTCCATGATTGCAATGTTAGCGGGAATTGTATAATATACCGGCTTCATTTTATATCCAGTGATGATAAATCATCGAGGCTTGGTAACTAGACCTAGGGTTGCATTTAATATAGTCTTGCATTACATACTTCATTTGCATAACTACACCATTTGATGGTCATTCTGTTCATACTCCACATGCATCAAATTTCTCCACGACTGCACAAGCGTTTTGTTTGTCGATTCATGCTCCTCAATGGAATACCTATGACTATCAAGCAAAAACACGCAACACTATGTGAGATGTTAGTTCATACATATGTATCCTATCTAAGTACAACATACATCTCATATACCTCAAAGTAAAACAAAATAGACAATGACATGTACATAGGAATATTCGGCTCAAAATCTCGTATATATATATATATATATATATATATATATATATATCAAAGAATGGGTTAGTACAAAAATGGGCGCTACTCAAGCGCAATCGATCAAAAATGATACATGTGGTGCTGGCACACCAATCGATACATAGCCAGGGATCAAAATCAAAAATTAGGCACAGAGCATCTAAGTCTATCTCAAACTCTCACCTCCAGGAGGAGCAGGGGTAGCAGGTGGCAGAGGTGGTGGTGGCATATCTGGCTTGATAGGAGGTCATGCACCTCCAGACTCTCGTGCATACTAAGAGAATCATTGAACCTGCAATGTCTCATTCGGTACCACATTGGTATAAATAGCATAATAATAAGCTACTCATGCTGACTGAAAATGGATCTCATCAAGTGCCAGCTCCAGCCTCTGCTCTGTAGTCTCCGTGTGCTCCCTCTGATGATCTATCTCCTGTTGTCTCTCTACTAGCTGCGCATCCCTAACTGCTATTGCAATCTACAACTCTCCCAACTGTCGAGAGGTCGCATGAACCCGCTCTCGGTACCTTTGCACCATGTCCTACACCCCACCTGCTGGCTGATCTGGCATGTCCTCATCTACCATCTCTGCTGCCTGCTGCTGTGGAAGTACTTGTGCCTATGGAGGCACCTGCTAGTGTGGCACCTCCTACTGAGGGGCCTACTCCTCTGTCCTCTGCCTTTGTCGTCTACTGTGTCCTATCCCACTGCCCCAAGCACTTGGGTTTGATCCCATCTAACATGGGGGAATAGGCATCTACTGTGCTCGATGTTGGACCTGTGGAAAAATCTGTGGCTGACCTGGCAGTTGTGGCTGTGCCTGCTACTATTGGGGCACCTATCTCTGTGCCTTCCCTACCATCCCTAGTGGATCTATGAAGCTTGGGAACGGATGGCTAATCAAAAATTCCTGATATGCAAGCATCATCCCTACATCTACTACCTCTGGTAGGTAGTCCCACTAAACAACAGCTAGACTATGAATATCTATCATGGATCACCTTAGATCCATCCGTGGAGGCCATCCCCACTCAATATCCTTCTGCACCTTGGCATAGGCATAGTACTCATGTGAAATTTCCTATGGTCGGCCATACTGCCACCACACTCATGAGATCACAAATCTCTCTATGACAGATGTAGTCCTGCTCGCCAGAGGTTGAGAACTAAACATCCATGGCAGCTCTATGGGGGCATCATCCTAGTCCTTTGTCTCTCTCTAGGGTCACCATACAAAGAACACCAAGTCATCAAGATGCATTTTCTAGTGCTCAGTCTTACCTAGGTGGGCCTAGGTAATATGCCCTTGATATTTGCATATGTAGGGCTCCATAGGCTCCTAGGCATCCTCAAAAATTGGCCTACATATGAGAAGATGCTCCCAGGCCCAAATCTGCAAAACATAAACTCTCACTACCATTGTCTTCTTCTCATGGAAGACAACCTCGTGCATCTCATGAAAAAGGTGAGCCAGCATGCACTGACCCCACCTAAAGATCTCGGGTGCCTCTACCATCTTATAGAGCATGACACCCCACCCACACTCCAAACCATGATGTCCTCTATCAGGACATAAGAAACAGCTGAGGAATATAGTGAGCACAGATGCCAGCCTATGTGTTGGTCCATATGTGTGCATGAGCTCATCCTAGCTGATTGCCCTACCTCTTGGTAGCTCTCTCCCGAACACAACTGATAATGCTTCTTTCCCTGCTCGAGGCATTGTATCATAAATGACTCTTGCACCATGAAAGGGAATCTGCAAGATCCTCTAGATGTCCTTTGGAGTGATGGTCATCTCACCCATCGGCAAATGGAATGTGTTCATCTCCAAACGGAAATGCTCTACCAATGCAGTGAGAAGGCCGTGATTCACCATCATGGCTGGAATCTAACACAAAGAAGACAAACCCAATCAGGCAATGTGTGCTCGATCTACGTCATTCAGACTTTGTAATAACTCTCCACATGGTGGATAGTGTGATCTAAATGAAACATCTCCAAAGACCTACAAACACAACAAAAAAATGACAAACAAATGATCAGTATCAAGTTAAAACAAAGCATCAAAACAAACTAAAATGCAATTTTTAAGTGCGAAAATCAAAACTGTCATGGAATTTCGCATGAAATCCATGAAATCTCGCATGAAATCCTACTAGTTTCGCACAAAAAATCATGCATTCGCTTGAAAAAAGAGTTGCTCACATGAAGAAAGCAATGTCTGTTCAAGAAAAGAGGATTTCGCCTAAAAACTAAATCACCTCGTGCGAAGAATCTATTTCTTCACATGAAATGAAATGCCTCCCGCACGAAGATCCTCATGCTGCACGCGAAGAAACAGACAACCTTGAATCTTCATGTGAAGAAAGATGATCTTTGCACGAGAAGAGATCGATCTCGCGTGAAGAAAGATTGAATAATCCTAAAAGCATTCTAAAAATACAATAAATGACCTCAAAATGCATGAAAACAAAAGTACAAAGATGGGAAATCGATGACTCACCAGTGGTTCATAGTTTGCTGGCTGGCTGTGTCGTCTGGAGTTCTCAAAATGATGATATCTCACGTTCACTACCATGTCTCTATTAGAGCTCAAAATTACTACAAGACAAAAGCACAAATGAATTGAAAATGACCCTTCGAGCCCTTATATAGCTGTTGACCCAAATTTTTCAAAGTGCTCAAATTTGCGCAAAAATCACCCCCTGGCTAATTGGACCATTCGAGATCCATTTTCGGGATCAAATTCAAAATCTGACACACCTAAGAGCCTCAAAAATGTGTTTTAAAATTTTGGGGACCAACACAATCTAACGCTTGTGCAGCCCAAATCTTTCTGGTACTTTTTGATTCTTGGAATACTTTCAAATTCACATTTTCCATATTTTCAAAATTCATTTTGAAAATAGTCAACTCAAGTCAACTGAGGCTAAATCTGGTCAACTTTTGGTCAACCTTGGTCTTTGCGACATGGCAATCCTTTCAAATCAATCCTGAATCTTCTTCAGATCGTTTTGATCTCTTTTAGATGCTGTTGAATCTCAGATTTCTTCTACATCTCATGATATATTACTTCAAATCATATTTTTTGGTGTGTCATCTTTTGATTTCGCTCCCGAGGAGGTAGGATGATTACATCATTAAATACTTATTGCTCGAGGCATCTAGTTCCCATCTTATGTTCTTATCATTTGGGGCATCTCATCGCTCGAGGCATCTTGTTCCCTTCTATCTGGCATCTTTTCTACCTATCTTATCTTTTCATCGATTGATCAACCTTATAACAACTCTTCTCAAAGTTCGATCGACAGGTACTGGGATAGTCTAAACCCCGACTCCTAAGGATCAAGCTCCATTCTGGGGATGATTCTATGACTCATGATTGGACCTTGTTATCTTATATCAATCTTAGGTATCTAGGTGTTCTATCTAGATCGTTGAAGGTTAACCTACATTCTGGAGATAATCTTCTAAATGCTATCAATCTCAGGTATCTAGGTGCTATATGTCATGGTTGACCACTTCTTTGGTTTTACTACATATTGGAAATTTGTGGTTATAAGTTTTTCTCTGATATTATATTCTTTTTATCTGTTGAACTTGGTGATAATGTCCTTGGGACATGTGTTTATGTTTGAATATTTAGTTTGTTTTAGGATTCTATATTTGAATTCTCTTATTTTACGATGCACAATACTTTTGGATTAATATTAGAAAGTTTTACTTTAGTTGTTTTGGAAAAACTAGGTTGTAAACATTGCGGGTTATTTATTGGCCAATGTTAAATTCAGGATATGCTATATGAATTTTCTTTGCCTAGGAATAATTGTTTATAAAACAGTTCTATTTGATGTTACCAGCTTAAGGAAATATATATATCTACATTCTTTTGTTTTAATAAGGTTCTTTTTTTGAAATATGGCATCAATATGTTTTATGTCGTGCTTTTGAATGGGGCTTGAACTCGTGGCTATTACCATACTCTAGTGGATTAGGACATATCAAAATTTTTTTATTGATGTTATGAAATGAAGTTTAAATAACACAAAACCTAATGGATTTTGCATGCATTAATATCAAAGGGATACTTGCTTTGATCATAGCCAAAACATGGCGGAGTTAGTAGAACTTCTGTATACTTGGCTCTGTGATGAGTATCAGTGCATTGAATGCATGTTAATGAGGATTTAAGGCACATAAGTCTTTATCGACCAATTTGGTTGTGAGTTGAGTTTTTTTGTTGAACTTGGGTCAAAATCTTGGCCGCATTGCTCTATTGGTTTAACTTCTGTGACCCTTATTGCGGGCGTATCGACATTATGAAGGGTTTTGTTTAAATAGGATTTGTGCTTATGAGGCTGAGCATCGTTGAGTTGCTCATAGCTAGTCTATTTGTTACATTTTATTTGGATTTTGTTGTTGATTACCATATCCTCTGTTGCAAGCTAGTATTTGGGTCTCTACATTTTGGAAGTGTGATATTTAAATTGGGTTTTGGCTATCATGGCGAGTTGCTGAAATTCTTGGTACTGAGCATTTACCCTCTACTATCTGTCAAGTAGGGGCAATTTATTACCCTATTCTCCCTCTCTTTATAACTGTATTTGTATTTCAATATGTTTTTTAATACATGGTTATCAGCGATATGTTGAGTATCTAACACTTAAGCATGGGTATATGCAAAGTTGGGTTATATGTATCTCACAGCTCTGTATATATCCATAGTTAAATGTGAGGTATGGTGATATATTTTGAGTTTTGTTGTATATATATATCTACTATATACTTGTGAATGTATATCATTGCATGGACCAAGGGTTAGAGTTTAGATGTTAAATGGTTATCTATGAAAACTTGGGAACAGTCATTACATCAAATCGTTTGCATGAATTAAAGTTTAGATGTTAAATAGACTTTGTCGGCTTAGTAGATATAGGGAAATTTGGGCTCAACCATTAAATGGATTTCAGTCAATACTTTTGTGATGAGAAATCTGTAGGGTATCAATTTTGATACAAGAACATATAAGATTGTTAACAATTAGTAGTAAATGTTGACATCAACATTTTGGTAAACAGTTAGCATTAACTTGTGCATTCAGGAATTTTTGAATGAACATTCATGTTTTGATTGATATGTGATGTATTAAAAAAAAAAAGAATTGTAGCTTATCATCAATTTAAGGGGGGAATGTGTTTTTGGTTGTAGTAGCTAATAAAGAAATTATCGATATTAAAATGTTGTGAATTTACCTTTGTATAGTTGAAATAACATGTTTTTGAAATATCCATGTTCTTGGTAGCAAGATTCATTAGATAAGAACCATATTTTTCCTGATTAGAATAAATTATAAAACTATACATAACCAATTTTATAAGTTGCATTAAAATGTGGAAACTTTAGTTATTATAAGGCAAAAGAAAAATAAATGAAGTTGGTCTTTGTAATATGAAAATGTTAAATGATGTCGAATGATGATGTTGTAAGTTGAAAAAAGGGAATGATTTCATATGGAGAAAACATAGTTCCAGCTATTAGTTACCATGCATAATGATTTTGTTGTAAAGGTTTTGTAAACTCAGAAATTTGAATGTGACTAGAACTGAAATCACAGTAGTTTAAATGTATAGTTAACATGAGTGGCAACAATTATTATTGACCCTTTTGATCAATCAATAATTGAATTTGATTATGTGAAAAACTATCTGTGGTGATAAGAATTTGTTACGAAGAATTCTAATTCAGTTAATAATTGAAATGAATTGAAATTCTCTTACTTTAAAAGTTATACTCTATTATTTAATGGGTATTAGAACTGTTCTCCGGTTACTTTTGAAATGGAAAATTGATTTCAAATTAGGTTTCGGTAATGATATATGTTGATGAAATTCATTTTTCAAAATGAAAGTATTATATGTACTTGATCTTACTATCTTGCTATTCCAAAGGATAAGTATAGATTGTTATGATAGCAGGGTTAAATAGTATAGTACTAAGATCAGTAAATATCATTAAGTTAAGACGTCAGTTGAATTGTATTTACAGGTTCTTAATATTATAGTATTTGATTTTGTTGTTATAGTAGTCTAAATTTACCTTGAAAATAGACAAAGTTAAGATGTGTTTGAATAGATTAAAGGATGTAGTATCATGTTGAATATTGAATTATATCTGTACCATGAACATTCTTAGAAAATATGTTTGATGTGTATTTCAAGATTAGTTGTGATGAATGTATATCGGGGTGGCTAAATTTTGTTTATCCTATTCAGTTAATTAATTCAGTGATAATTATAAAATGAATTGGGTGGGTTAATTACATATAAAAGATAGTTGGCCTTACCTATGACTTAAACCTATATGGTTAAGTATGGAGAACAAGGCATATCTCTATTCTGTCATTGACAAGTATAATAGAGAAACCTGTTATGTGTTGACTATGAGCATACCATACATGATGCAGTATCTTAGTGCCATAAAGATGACACCTCAGTATATATATGTTCCATTTATGTTTTATTCTTAGTGCGAGTTTAATTTTGCAATAATGACTAAAGGTTTACTTCTTGCATATTAATTTTGGAACTGCACTATGTTATAGTGAAATAGATATCTCCATTATAGTTTTGTATATATTTGGTCTAACATGCATGCAGGTGGATTGTGCTTTTCAACTTAGTGTGTACTAAGCCCTCTTTTGTTTTGTGTTGCATCCTGTGTATTTCAAGGTGCTTCGAGTTTACAAGTAGAAAAGGATGCTTATTGAAGTTCTTCTTGAATCATTGTTTATTTTCTTGTAGGGTCCATATTTTGAACATAGGCATTTAAGGATGAGATTGTACTTCATTATTGTACTGAACTCAATATGTTTTAGAATATTTATGGAATCATATTTGGATGATATTTACTTGTAGTTTGAGGTTTTTAGATTGAGAGTGGTTCAATCTGTGTTCTTGTACTTGTATTAACTGGAGTTAAATATAAATTTTTTTATTGCATTCTTTGTACTTGTTATTGGATTCATTTTATTGGTATTGTTGGTAGTAGTGTTACATTTTGGTATCAGAGCATAGCTAGAATAACTAGGACTCTTGGGTTGTAGGGTTTAACCCATTATCGATGCATATTAATGGTTTTTGTTTGTAGGTTGCTATCATGCCTCCTGTCACCAGAGGAACTTGAGGATGTGGTATTCCAGAGGATAACCTCACTGGCAGAGGCTGAGGTAGAGGCAGGGGCCATGGTAGAGGTCCTAGGCACTAGAATTTTGTTGGGAATGATCAATTTGATCAGAATGCTAGGGTTGGAAACAACCAAAATAATCAGGTAGATCAAGCTATGGTACTTTAGAGGATACTAGAATGTCTCGATAATATTGAGGCTAATAACTAGATTCTTGGTGGGGGAGTGAATGTTAGGAGACCTCTTGTGCAAGGTATTAACCTTCCTATGGAGGAAGATCTAGTGGCAAGAGCTCAGCTCAAGGATCTTTCCAAGATGAAGGGACCATTATTTTACGGTACAAAATAGGGTACAGCAGCAGAAGCTTGGCTGCTGAACATTGAGCGATGCTTTGTCTTACACCATTACTTGAGTAACATGAAGGTAAGATGGACAATTATGCATTTGAGAGGATTTGGTTCCTTGTGGTTGGAGCAGGAGTTGGAGAAACTGGGCATTGATATCTCTCTTGCTACTTGGGAGCTCTTTGTAGAGCGATTCAAGGAGAGGTTTATGTCTGAATATTGGCGTCAGGCCCATGCAGAGGAGTTCTTTTAGATTATGTAGTCTGGCTCTATAGCAGAAGATTATGAATGTAGGTTCTATGAGCTTAAGAATTTTTTCGGGTGGACTGAAAATGATAAGACCATGATACAACACTTCATCAGAGGAATTTTGCCCAAGATTGGGGAAGAAGTGAGAACTTTTTGACCTTTGTCTATGCAGGAAGCTTCAGAGCAAACAAAGTTGATTGAGATGAAGTTTGGATATCATGGGGCTTCATACAAAACCAACATGAATCCACCTACTCTGGATGTTAGTAGGAATCAAAAGCCTCCACAAGGAAGTTCAAAAATAGGATTTTTAGGTGGGAATTTCAAGAAGAGAAAGTTTGATAAGAACTCCAAGGGTTCAGAATAGCATAAACCATCTCAACCACCTCAGAGTACACAGAGTAATAAGCCATTTCCTAATCCTTCAGGTCAAAACATGGGATTCAAGAAATTTGTTGAGTGTTTTCATTGTGGTTAGTTGAGTCATTACCAATCTCAATGCCCTAATTGGGACAAGCTGAAGGTTGGACCTAAGCCAACTAGGTCTGAAGTGACAGTTGGTGATTTTTCCAAGAACCACTGTATTTTTGCAACCCTGGATCAGAAGCAGGCCGAACACTAGAACATGATTATTGAAGCTTAGGGTAATACTCAAGGTATGAAAGTATCTATTTTATTTGACTCTAGAGCTACAAACTCATTTATTTCTTCTGCTTTAGTTGCAAATAGTGGTATTCCTGTGGTTAGGGCAAGGGATAGATGGCAAGTGGAGTTAGCATCACGATCCAAGGTGAATATTGATTTTGTTGCTCCTGACTATAAAATTCATATGAAATCTTTCACTACATCAGTGAACCTTAGGGTTATACCTTTAGGATCGTATGACATAGTTTTTGGTATGGATTGGTTAGAACAACATCAACCAGTTTTGGATTGCAAGGATAAGTCAATCAGATACTGTGTAGATGATCTTGGATTAGCTAGAGATATTGTGGGAATCAAGAGATCCATCTCTTTGCGAACAATTTCTACCAAGCAATTGGCAAGGTGTGCTCAAAAAGGTTGCAGTTTGTTTTCCATATCAGTAAATGAGATTCCATGGATAAAGGGTCTTTTTATGATCATCTAGTCTTACAGATTTTTTTGGATGTATTTGTTGAAGAGATTCTGGGAATACCTCTGAGAAGAGAAATTGATTTTCGAATCGATTTAGTGCCAGGAATGGAACCAATTTCCAAGACTCCATATAGAATGACATCTCAAGAGTTGGTTGAACTTAAATTTCAGCTGGAGGAGCTTTTGGAGAAAGGTTTGATTCATCCTAGTATTTTTCCTTGGGGTGCTTTGATAATTTTTGTCAAGAAGAAAGATGGTTCTTTGAGACTTTGCATAGACTATAGATAGTTGAACAAGGTCACTGTTAAGAGCATGTATCCTTTGCCTAGAATTGATGACTTGTTTGACCAGGTCAAGGGTGCCTGAGTCTTTTCAAAGATTGATCTAAAATTTGGGTATCATAAACTTAGAATCCAAGAAGCTGATATTCATAAGATAGCTTTTCGCACTGGGTATGGACACTACAAATTCACAGTAGTACCTTTTGGGTTGACAAATGCACCTTCTATCTTCATGAGCTTAATGAATGTGTGTTTAGAACTTACCATGAAAAATTTGTATTGGTATTTCTGTATGACATATTAGTGTATTCTAACTCTGTTGAGGAGCATGAGCAGCATTTAGGGCAAGTTTTGGAATGCCTTCGTAGGAATAGACTGTATGCCAATCCTAAGAAGTGTGAATTCTTCAAATCAGAGATTTGCTACCTAGTACATATCATTTTAGGTGATGGAATTTTTGTAGATCCATCCAAAATTTGGGCTATTGTTGATTGGACAACACTTACAAGTGTGTCTGAGGTTCAAAGTTTCATGGGTTTAGCAAGCTATTACTGTAAATTTGTGTCAAACTTCTCTAAAATTGTGCATCCTATCAAATCCCTTCAGAAAAAAGGGAAGAAATTTGTGTGGACAGAGGAGTGTGAGGTAGCATTTCAAAAACTTAAGGAATGTTTGACTATTGCACTAGTCCTGGCAGTCCCAGATTCTGCTAAGGAGTTTGTAGTTTGTACTGATGCATCTTTGGATGGCATAGGGGTAGTGTTGTTTTAGGATGGACATGTTATTGCTTATGAATCTAGAAAGCTAAAGAGTCATGAGGTGAATTACCGTACTCATGATCTCAAACTTTCTATGATTATGCATGCTTTGACTAAGTGGCAGCATTTTCTTTTGGGTAAACATTTTAAGTTACATTCTAATCATTGAAGCCTTCAGTATCTTTTCACACAACCAGACCTCAACGCTAGGCAGCGAAGATGGATGGAGTTCCTATGTGAATATGACTTCAAGATTAAGTATGTGCAAGGGAAGGAAAATGTGGTTGCTGATGCGCTTAGCAGAAGGTGACATGAATTATCTTCTTTGATCTTAATAGTGGATCTTAGGGATAAGATTCTTCAAAATCTTTCTACAGATCATTGGTTTCAGGATGTTAAGACTATTATTAGTAGCGGCATCATCTTAGAAGGGCATTTTGAGGGGTATTCAATGAATTCTGAAGGTTTTCTGCTATATAGAGGGAGTGTTTTTGTTCTTGAGTTGGGTGATTTGAGAAGTCTAGTTATGTTGGAGGCTCACAAAGCACCATATTCAGCTCATCCGAGTGTCAAGAAAATGCTTGCTGACCTTAAGCAACATTACTATTGGCTTGGAATGAAGAGAGACATAGCAGATTTTGTGGCTTGATGTTTGGAGTGTCAATGAGTTAAAGCTTAACATTAGCACCTTGCAAGACTATTGCAGCCACATAGTATTCCAAAATGGAAATGGGACACCATTTCTATAGATTTTATAACTAGATTGCCTATTACAGCTTGTAGGCACGATGCTATTATGGTGGTAGTAGACCAATTTTTGAAGGTTTCTCATTTTATTCCAGTTAGATCATCGTACAATGCATCAATGGTTACCAAAGTATATATGGAACAGATAGTTAAGTTACATGAAATTCCTAAAAAAATTATTTCTGACAGGGATCTAGTGTTTACTTCATCTCTTTGGAGATCCATGCAGCAAGAGTTAGGTACTCGGCTAAATTTTAGTTCACCTTATCACCCAGAGATGGGAAAATTGAACGTGTCAACCAGATTCTGGAAGACATTCTTAGGATGTACATAATGGACAGATAGAATAAGTGGGAGGAGTATCTACATTTGGTAGAATTCATGTATAATAATGGATATCACAATTCCATAGGTATGGCACCATTTCAAGCATTGTATGGTAGACCTTGTAGGACACCTCTCAGCTAGGACAATTTGGAAGACATGACTCTTTTAGGATCTAATATGTTGCAAGATTTGGAGCAGCAGGTGAAGAGGATCAGAGAACACCTTATTACTACTCGGGATAGAAAAAAGAAATATGCTAATAAGCATAGAATTGACCGTCAATTCTTGGTTGGTGATAAAGTGTTTCTCTGTATAAGGCCATGTAAGAGTCCAATTCGATATGGAAAGGGATCCAAGTTAGCACCTTGATTTGTAGGTCCATTTGAAATTCTGGAACGGATTGGACCTATTGCCTACAAACTTGCCTTGCCACCAAGTCTTTCATGAGTACATAATGTATTTCATGTTTCAGTATTACGTAAGTATATACCTAATATTGCTCATGTGCTTGATTGGAAAATTTTGCAAATTTTGGATGGTCAAATCATGCTGGAACCAGTACAGATCATGTAAAGTAGAACTTTGAGTTTAAGAGGAAGAGAAATAAAGCAGGTAAATGTTCTATGGGATCCCAATGATGAAACATCTGCTACCTAGGAGGACACTGGAATGATGAGAGCAGCTCATCCACACTTGTTTTCTGACTTCCAAGAGAAAGTTGAATCCTAGTGGGGGAGGGTGTCATGCCTGACCACTTCTTTGGTTTTATTTCATATTGGGAATTTGTGGTTATAAGTTTTTCTCTGATATTATGTTCTTTTTATCTGTTGAACTTGGTGATAATGTCCTTGGGACATATGTTTATGTCTGAATATTTAGTTTGTTTCAAGATTCTATATTTGAATTCTCTAATTTTACGATGCACAATACTTTTGGATTAATATTAGAAAGTTTTACTTCAGTTGTTTTGGCGAAACTAGGTTGTAAACATTGCAGGTTATTTATTGGAAAATGTTAAGTTTAGGATATGCTATATGAATTTTCTTCACCTAGGAATAATTGTTTATAAAATAGTTCTATTTGATGTTACCAGCTTAAGGAAATATATATATCTACATTCTTTTGTTTTTATAAGGTTTTCTTTTAAAATATGGCATCAATATGTTTTATGTTGTGTTTTTGAATGGGGCTTAAACCAATGGCTATTACCATACTCTAGTGGATTAGGACATATCAAAATTGTTTTATTGATGTTATGAAATGAGGTTTAAATAACAAAAAACCTAATGGATTTTGCATGGATTAAAATCAAAGGGATACTTGCTTTGATCATAGCCAAAACATGGCGGAGGTAGTGGAACTACCGTATACTTGGCTCTGTGATGAGTATCAGTGCATTGAATGCATGTTAATGAGGATTTAAGGCACATAAGTCTTTATCAGCCAATTTGGCTGTGAGTTGAGTTTTGTTGTTGAACTTGGGCTGAAATCTTGGCCACATTGCTCTGTTGGTTTAACTTTTGTGACCCTTGTTGCAGGGGTATCGACATTATGAAGGGTTTTGTTGAAAGAGGATTTGTGCTTATGAGGCTAAGCATCGTTGAGTTGCTCACAACCAGTCTATTTGTTACATTTCATTTGGATTTTTTTGTTGATTATCATATCCTCTGTTGCAAGCCAGTATTTGGGTCTCTGCATTTTGGAAGTGTGGTATTTAAATTGGGTTTTGGCTCTCACGACGAGTTGCTGAAGTTCTTGGTACTGAGCATTTACCCTCTACTATCTCTCAAGTAGGGGCAATTTCTTAGCCTATTATAACTACATTTGTATTTCAATATGTTTATTTATACACGGTTATCAACAATATGTTGAGTATATAACACTTAAGCATGGGTATATGCAAAGTTGAGTTATATGTATCTCACAGCTCTGTATATATCCATACTTAAATGTGAGGTATGGTGATATATTTTGAGTTTTTTTGTATGTATATATCTATTGTATACTTGTGAATGTATATCATTGCATGGACCAAGGGTTAGAGTTTAGATGTTAAATGGTTATCTACAAAAACATGGGAACAGTCATTACATCAAATAGTTTGCGTGAATTAAAGTTTAGATGTTAAATAAATATTGTCGGCTTAGTAGATATAGGGAAATTTGGGCTCAACCATTAAATGGATTTCAGTCAATACTTTTGTGATGAGAAATCTGTAGGATATCAATTTCGATACAAGAACATATAAGATTGTTAACAATCAGTAGTAAATGTTAACATCGACATTTTGGTAAATAGTTAGCATGAACTTGCGCATTCAAGAATTTTTGAATGAACAGTCATGTTTTGATTGATATGTGATGTATTAAAAAAAAAAATGAATTGCAGCTTATCATCGATTTAAGGGGGGAATGTGTTTTTGGTTGTAGTAGCTAATAAGGAAATTATCGATATTAAAATGTTGTGAATTTACTTTTGTATAGTTGAAACAACATGTTTTTGAAATATCCATGTTCTTGGTAGCAAGATTCATTAGATAACAGCCATATTTTCCTGATTAGAATAAATTATAAAACTGTACATAACCAATTTTATCAGTTGCATTAAAATGTGGAAGCTTTAGTTATTATAAGGCAAAAGAAAATTAAATGAAGTTGGTCTTTGTAATATGAAAATGTTAAATGATGTGGAATGATGATGTTGTAAGTTTTTAAAAAGCAATGATTTCATGTGGATAAAACATAGTTCTAGCTGTTTGTTACCATGCGTAATGATTTTGTTGTAAAGGTTTTGTAAACTCAAAAATTTGAATGTGACTAGAACTGAAATCATAGCAGTTTAAATGTATAGTTAACATGAGTGGCAACAATTATTATTGACCCTTTTGATCAATCAATGATTGGATTTGATTATGTAAAAAACTGTCCGTGGTGATAAGAATTTGTTACGAAGAATTCTAATTCAGTTAATAATTGAAATGAATTGAAATTCTCTTACTTTAAAAGTTATACTCTATTATTTAATGGGTATTAGAACTGTTCTCAGTTACTTTTGAAATGGAAAGTTGATTTCAAATTAGGTTTTGGTAATGATATATGTTGATGAAATTCATTTTTCAAAATGAAAGTATTATTTGTACTTGATCTTACTATCTTGCTATTCCAAAGGATAAGTATAGATTGTTATGATAGCAGGGTTAAATAGTATAGTACTAAGATCAGTAAATATCATTAAGTTAAGACATCAATTTAATTGTATTTATGGGTTCTTAATATTATAGTATTTGATTTTGTTGTTATAGTAGTCTAAATTTACCTTGGAAATAGGCAAAGTTAAGATGTGTTCGAATAGATAAAAGGATGTAGTATCATGTTGAATACTGAATTATATCTGTAGCATGAACATTCTTAGAAAATTTGTTTGATGTGTATTTTAAGATTAGTTGTGATGAACATATATCGAGGTGGCTGAATTTGGTTTATCCTATTTAGTTAATTAATTTGGTGATAATTATAAAATGAATTGGGTGGGTTAATTACATATAAAAGATTGTTGGCCTTACCTTAGTGCCATAAAGATGACACCTCAGTATATATATCTTTCATTTATATGTTATTCTTAGTGTGAGTTTAATTTTGCAATAATGAGTAAAGGTTTACTTCTTGCATATTAATTTTGGAACTGCACTATGTTATAGTGAAATAGATATCTGCATTATGGTTTTGTATATATTTGGTCTAACATGCATGTAGGTGGATTATACTTTTCAACTCAGTGTGTACTGAGCTCTCTTTTGTTTTGTGTTGCATCCTGTGTATTTCTAGGTGCTTCGAGTTTACAAGTAGAAAAGGATGCTTATTGAAGTTCTTCTTGAATCATTATTTATTTGCTTGTAGGGTTCATATTTTTAACATAGGCATTTAAGGATGAGATTGTACTTCATTATTGTACTGAACTCAATATGTTTTAGAATCTTTATGGAATCATATTTGGATGATATTTACTTGTATTTTGAGGTTTTCAGATTGAGAGTGGTTCAATCTGTGTTCTTGTACTTGTATTAAGTGGAGTTAAATAAATAAATAAATTATTGCATTCTTTGTACTTGTTAGTGGATTCATTTTATTGGTATTGTTGGTAGTAGTGTTACATTCTATCTAGATCCTTGAAGGTTAAGCTCTGTTCTAGAGATAATCTTCTAAATGCTATCAATCTCAAGTATCTAGGTGTTCTATCTAGATCCTTGAAGGCTAAGCTCTGTTTTGGAGATAATCTTCTAAATTCTATCAATCTCAGGTATCTAGGTGTTCTATCTAGATCCTTGAAGGTTAAGCTCCATTCTGGAGATAATCTTCTAAATGCTATCAATCTTACGTATCTAAGTGCTCTGCTTGGATCCCTTAGGATTAAGCTATGTTCTAGAGATAGTCTTTAAAAGCTTATCAATTGGTCTCCATGTAATCAACTTCAGAACCAATTTCATGTTTGCATCATGCTTTTTGATTATCTTTGAATTGAACGTCCTGCTTGCACATTCAAAGAGGGGTAAAATGTAATACCCCAAAATTGGCTCATTGCCATGATACCAATTCTGGTCTATTTTTTAAACAATCCTAAAGACCTATTCTAATAAGTAATTCTCATTCTGCTATTCACTACTTGACTTAATTGTCAAATGCAGAAGACCCTAATCTGCATTCGTCATATTTCTTATTTAATTCCTATAGTATGTACTCATGTTAGTCATGTTAAACCTATTGATTAATATTTAATTTAATTACTAAGTATTTATACTTTAATTAAATTAAATTATATTCTAAAGGCTAATGTACTACGAAATTATATTTATTTAATTTAATAAATGTGCCTATTTTAATTAATTAAATGAAATTATTTAACTAAATGGAGAACTTACTTCTAATTAATTAAACAAAATTATTTGATTAAATGGGAAATCATTCCTAATTAATTAAATTAAGTTATTTAATTAAATAATAAAAGTGCCTCTAAATTAATTAAAAGATTATTTAATTAAGTAGAAAAGGTAATTATGAGAGCATATCTCATTTTATTAAATTAAATATTTCACCAAAATCTCTCTTCAGTTCAAAAAGGGAAATTTCCAATTCACTATTGATCAAAAATGAGTTAAATTAGTTAACTCCTTTTTCTACTCAAATTGAATCAGTTAACTCCTTATTTTACTCAAATTAAATCTGTTAACTCCCTTTAATTTGGGAATCTCCCTTTATGACTAACTTCACCTTTAATCCTGACCATTGATTGAAATTGATCTCAACCATTGATGGATTCTAGGAAAGTCTATTTAAGAGACCCTCATCTCTTCATTTTGGAGGAGGTTGAATGAGTATTTACATCGAATTGTTGCTGGATTTTGCATTCATTTGAGCTCCTTATTTTCATAAGATTTTCATTGTTAGTTTAATTCTCATATAGATTTAATATGCATACATTTTAGCATAGCTTTCCTTTACATGTTCTTAGATTAAACGCGCATACTCTATTCTAGATTAATTTGCATTCTCATATAGATTAGTCACATTTTCTTTCAAATCCTTCATTCTTACAAGGTCTGGTTGCTTAAACACCTCAAATCTGAGGATATCTGACAAGCAATTCCCTTTAGATAGAAGGCAACAGGTCACTTTGTAGGCTGATTTTTGGATGAACAATCCAATGTTCATTTCGGGATGAATTTGCATACAATGACTATGTTGAAGTGTGTGTGTTAGCAGAGGCCACATATTCATGCATACAATTGTCTCCTAATTTTCTTATGGGTTCATATTTTCAAGTGTGGTCTTTCTTCACAGGCAAATGTATGGGCTATAAAATTATATCAAATATAAATATACAAGCATTAGTAGTATCTTGTATATGGTAAAAATAAATAAAATATTACTATCTATGAAAGATTAGTGTACTCTAAATATGGTATCCAATATTACAAAATAGTTATCTATCTAATTGGAAATGATAACAATCCTTACCTATATAATGACAAACAAAACTTTATAACTAAAGATGTGAAGCCTACAATTCAGCTAGCGATATTTTCCCTCTTAGTCCCACTTGGATATAGATGTTGTATGTATGAAGATACTAATAAATAGTAAGTTAGGTTATCATTCCAAAGAAAGAAAATTAAATTGATGATTAGAAAAGAGTCTCAAAGAAAAAAGTTTCATTTTATGATGCATCTTTTTGTTTGAGTTTCAATCACTTATTCCTACAATGGTTATTGACACTTGGAGTAGGGATTGAGATATATCAATAGGATGTGACAACTCATTGTCCAATTTAGAAAATCATTTCCAAAATCAATATCAAAGATAAATTTATACAAGAAACCCAATTTGATATTACCATAAGCTTTGGCCATGTCCATCTTGTTAACATCTCATCCTTAGAAGTTGTTATAGAATGAATACCCTCAAAATTTCAACATCTATCTTAAGAAAAAAATTCCTACCAAAAGAAAAGCCTCCTTTTTCTTATATATTTGATCTATTGAGCCATTGGTTAATTCTTTTCATGACCAACTCTGTGTAATTTCAAAAACCACATTACAAAGAGCTATCAATTTAAAATGATTTAGAGAATTACGACTTTCTCTTTTAGGGATAAGGGAAAGGATTTTTAAATTCAAGGCTCTAAAAAAAAATCCTTTTTCTTTTATGACTCATGTACTACCTCCAAAAAATCAACTTGATAAACTTAATTTGAAATTTGTATGAATCTCATGAGTGTATGCATTTGATTCTTGATCAATTAATATTCCTCTATCCAAAAACTCCTATTAACATTCCTTCATCCAAAAATGTCTACTAGAATTGTTTCATTCAATTACAAAACATATTACCTCATACTTGTTCATCCTCATTCTTCATTTTTTCCTCAAGATATTTCTTACTCCTTTTGATGACAACATAAGTTCCAACTTCTTTATTCTAATTCTTTAAAACTCTAACCTTATATAGAAAATAAAAATAACTATTAATGCCATGAAAGTGTTCAACTATATCATTTTAATCCTATACTTCTCTTAGGTACTTAAAGAAATTTTTTATATAGAAAAATCACACAATGAAAAGGTACGCAAGACATGATTAGAAAATATTGTAGATTTCCTACGCAAGAATGTGAAAAGTATTGTCAAAAATGGCTATGCAACCATCTAAAAGGTATTCCATAAAGGGGGCTTTCCCAAAAAAATTCTCTCCTTGGTAAGAAATGTTTTTTAGTTGCCTACATAGATGCTTCATATTTTGCCAATACAGAAGTGAGTAATTGCTACTCAATGTTGTTTTCTATAAACCCACTTTATAAAATGAATTTGGAGAAGGTGTTGTACTTTTACATGTAGAAAATTTAATGTTTTAATTTTTCATCATTGAAGGGAATTCCACACTTACATTTTATTTTCTAATCTAAAGTTGTCTAAGACATTAGACTTGCACACATATTGCAGGGTCATGATAGAGACACCTAATCATAATGTTGCACTTGGGAATTTAAGTCAAATTGTACAAAAAAAAAACTCTTGGGGAATGTAAAAAGTCCAAACATACACAACTTGGTTGAGGTAAATTCATGGTTTTCTCCAAGACATTGAAATCCATATAATGATAAACTAAAAAGTAAGTTTACAAAAATCTTCTTGTATTGAATTCACTATGTCATGCTATTTAGGGGCCTTACCTCAATCTTTAGATGACAATCGTTGCATTTTTATTCAATTCACTATGCTATGCTCAATAATTTTTATTTCTTGATTTTTACAATTATAAATATTACTCCAACATCCTCCTTATTAGATAAGAAGTTTTTAAATTATTGATTTGGACATTTTAGGTTTGAATATTTACTACACCTACATGTATGACAAGTGTAAAAGTGTATGTTTATGCATTCTTCTACTTCTAAGTAAACAAACTATCTATGAGAATATATATGTTTGTACATGTATGTTGCTACAATTTAGTACAAGTGGCTTACATTAAACCACATTAATGGCCAACAAGAGAAACAAAAGGTAAAGCATTAGTACTAGTAGTAATAGTAATAGTACTAACTATACCATACTATATTATGTAGCATATGTAGACTATACTATGATCATAAATAATAACTTATAATAAATAGACATGTGTCTGTTCATACACATAATTTGATTGTATTATAGTGAAGGTTAGGAGAGAAAATGACTTCTTTATAGATCAACAAACCTTTCATGAGAAGGTACACAATTAACAAATTAGGTTACCATTATTATTATGTATATTCTTTATTGTATAAGAAAAGAAAATGAGTTTCATGACATAACCAATAGCCATACAATGTGAGTAGGTTTTAGTTTATTTATAAATGTTTAGATAGTTGATCAAAAATCACGTTTTAGTAAGACCCATCAATTTCAAATAAAACATATAAGCTATTGACTTAATAGCCATAAGAACTATATTAGATTATTAGTTAAAATTATTTATAACAATTGTATAATATCTACATAATAATACTTGGGGCTAAAGGATCTTAGTTACAATGGAAAATACAAGGACCATTTTCAGTGATATGGTCATCAATGAAAGAATAATTACTTCATATTTTATATTTCTTATATTTAGGGGATCCAATGGAAAGGTCCTACAAGTGTTAGTTGATAACCAACTAAAATTGAATATAGTGAGGCAATGTGGGATTGAATATAGAGCAATGTTATTTGATAACTAGGACTGACATAGATTTACGTTTGGGGCACAAAATAGATAGAGACTTTACTCCTTTTATTTTCAAATGTTCAATGTAACTAGATGAAACAATTGTCACATTATCCACTCCATAATCTCCTTCTATTTCAATTTTTTGAAGAAGTGGGTAGAGAAAAAGAAAGGAGACCAACGATACAAGAGAAATGGGGAGATATTACCTTATAGGCTTGAGGAAATCAAGGGAGTTACATATATTGTTGTAAGAGAGAATTATAGAAAATAAGAGATTATTGTAGCAAGGGAGAGAGAAAGAAAATTAAAATGTTGTAGGAAAGAGTTGAGAGAAACCAAAAGAGAGACCTAAAGAGACTGAATGAAATGAAAATATGAATTTAAAAGAGAGAAAAGGAGAAAGGATTTTTTGAGTTGTTTCAAAAGATTATAAGCCATTTTCATTGACCAAGGTAGGTGAAAGTGAAAAAACACTTAGCACTAACATTAGGATGTCACAGGACACATGTGTGGTGCATGGATGCCCATGTACCATTCTAGTATCTAAGTGAATCATGATAAAAAAAGATAGGTAGCAAGAGAAACATGGCTAATACAAAGGTGGCATTGAAATCAACTATTAAAAAGGGCCTTGAACATATCGAGAGGGAAAATGTTGGTGCAAGGGGTTAAATGGACCTACACAAATATTAAGGGAGCAGCACTAATGTAACCACAAAAGTGTAGAATAAATTACAAAGGACTCTAGAATTTTTTATTCTATATTTTGTAAGATTTGATTTACAATGAAATCTTCAATATAACTCTCATTATTCAATAAAAAATAACATATAATTATTTTATTTTATCCATTTACTTTGAAAAAAGCTATGAGTATAAGAACAACAAGAATCCAAATCTATATTATTAATTATTTTTGTAGAATTATAAATAATGAACAATTTAATTATATCAAACATTAATTCAATATATTTGTATATATACAAAATTATAAAATTAAAACACTAAAGTTTCATAGTGAAGAATGTGATAAAAGCTCGAGTTGAGTACTTTTTAAAGTTACCTTTTCTTAAACAAGAGTTATTTCAATCTCTAGTTTCAAAAAATATTCCTTTTACCATCAAGCTACAATTTTTTAATGTAAGATTACTCAATTTTTTGTTCTAAAAATCTTTGAACAATTGAAGTTTTTAAGCATCCATTGTCAACATTATTATTGAAATGCCTCTTAAGAAAACAATGATGCCATAAATCAATCTTCATTCTCTATTTCCAAAAGTTATTCTTTTAAAAGAAAAATTACTTTTAATTCATTAAGAGTTATTTCATTCTCTGTTTACTCATTAAGAATTATTCCATTCTTTGTTTTCAAAAGTTATTCTCTTAACACCGAATTAATTTTCCTGATCAACACTTATATGCTTCATTTTAAAAGTTTATGAACATCATTATTATTGTGAATAAAAATCTGATGTAGGAAACTAATCTTCATAAAATTTAACTTTAAAATTGTCAAACTGAAAATTCTGATTTAATGATCTTTATTGTATTTTACAAAATTATAGAGATCTAAATAAAAATACCCTAAACAAGATACTCTACCAAGTTCTCTCTTATTTATCTATATAATCAAGAAAAAATGAGATAAGAAGATGGAAAAGCCAGAGACATGTTGCAGAGTCTTCTTGGTCTCTTTAGGTAATGTCTTCTATTTCTTGGATGATTCATTTGTCAACTCAACCAAATATAGTTCACAAGATGTGATGTGGGGGAATCCTAGGATATGTGTGGGGAAAGTAGTGAGAAGATAGCCATTGAGACCAAGTGTAACCAATTGTAAGAATTAGAAGAAGGTGCACAGTGGAGATTCATCTATAGACATGTCATAGAGAGTGATGTGTTTTACAAGAACTAAGAGCTCTATGATATACATCCAATCATACATCTAGGAAAAAACAAGAGACTAAATATATATTCACTCTTGAATAATAAATCAATGAGTCAGATCAATTCATACCTTTTCACTTTTGGGGATCTTTGATTTTCCCTTCTTCCTTTTCTAATATTATTGCAAAAAAATGTTATGTGAAGACATAAATTTAAGGGCACAAAACTTGCCAAGGATTCAAAAAATTCAAAGACACAAAATAAATACCAATAGGGTTTCTATGACTCCTTCACTCCAGCTTAATGTTTTTGGCTTATATTAATATGTATACGTATGTATTGGGATTTTGCATGAGGTATAAATTTTTTATATTTCTTTCTTTTTTCTTATTTTTTCTTAGTATCAAACTTTTGATACACATTAGGTGCTACCATCAAAATTTTGATGATATTGAGTACTTTGAGTTAAAAAAATTCAAATTTTACATAGCATGTCCCTTACGTCAAAAAGTTTTGTCAAAAATTAGGCTCTAAAGCACTAGTGGTTTTAGAAGGAATTTAAATAGGTCAAACATACTTTGAGTTATGTTGAGAATTAAACAAGAAGTTACAATAATGATCAAAGGCTAAGATGGTAAACATGTCAAGGACATAGAAATATATGAAGAGGACTATGTACAATCATGTTGAGCAAGAAATTTGGATGAAGAGATGAGATTAAGTGAAAAAATAGGCTAAGTGACAAAATGAATGAGTATAGGTAAAGGAAGGATGAGAAATGAAATAAGCAAAGTGAACACAACAAGAGAGAATAGAGAGAAAGTGAGCAATGCAAATAGAGAAAAAGGTAAAGATAAAGACATAGAGGTGCATGAATTTGTAGAAACATAGATAGAGTAGAGGAAAGGTATAGTGAGAGAATAATAGAAACAATATGATAGGAAAGTAATGCCAAAGACAAGCCAACAAACTTATTATTTCCTAATAGTTACAATGAAAGCCATCCCTTAACCAAGTGGACCTTAACTAGTCTTATTATTATAAAATCCGTTAATAGGGTAGACTCTCAAAAGGAGTTCTAAGTCCTCTAACTAGGGTAGATCCTAAAAAATCTCATTTTACTCAAATAGGTACAAAGCACTCATATTAGGATGAACCCATAGAATGAGTATCTATAAGATCCTAATGGGGAAACCTTTTAATTGTTGTGAAAGGCTTGTGGGTACCACCCCACCATGGTTTTTACCTTCTAAGATGGGTTTTTTTGTGAAACCAAAATACGGGTGTTATGTGTTGTGAATGATTGGTGAGCTTTGTTTATTTTATTACAATAGTTACTTTATTTAATAGTTTAAACAGTGTTTTGAATTAGTATATTATCTATTATATTGATTCATCCCTTCTCTCACTATCATTTCATTCCAAGAATTGGTATCAGAGTTTAGGTCCTCAAAGAAGAATAGCCTAATAGCTAGAGGAAAAAATTCCTGAAGATGTAAAAGCATAGGTATGAGAAAGAGCTTGAGGAACAAGTGGTTTTGATTTTTTAACTAAGGTAAAAGATGAAAAAAATCCCTAGCAAGAAGAAAAAATTGACAAAAAGGTTAAGTGAAAGTCAAGATTACATTGAATAAATGAAGGAACTATCCCATGGTGTCATGTATGAAGTATCTAAGAGATCCATTGAAGAGTTGATGAAGAAAAATGAAAAACTCTAGGAGAAAGTAAAGAATTTGAAAAAGGAACTTGAGGACAAGCTATTAGTACCTGTAAAAACCTTGAAGCAAAGGGAGTTGCAGAAGATGCAAGAAAGGATGTTGAAGACATAAATAAGTTAGTTGAAGGTGTACTAAAGGCAACAAAAAAAAAACTCAACTAGCTTAAGCAAGAACTAGCACTGGTGTAGAGACAAAAGAAGGACATTGTTGATGAGAATCAATAAGTTGTGAGTGAAAATGAAAAGCTAAGGAATGAAGTTGAAAATTTGAAGAATGAACTAAAAATTCAAAAGGATAATCTTGAAAGATTGAAGAGGTACAATGAAAGTCAAAGGAAGCTTGATGAAAAAATGAACAATCAAAGGAAATAAAAAGACATAATCAGTTTGGGCCATCTTTCTCAAGAAAAAATTGAATTTAGAGAATCATCAAAGAGAAAATAGACTCCATAGAATCTAAAGGTACAAACTAGTATAACTAGTAAGAAACCCACTAAACCTACTTTTTCAATTGTGGAAAGATTATAATATTGCTAATTGCTAAATCTTATGAATGTAGATCTAGTATAAGAAGCAAGTCAAGTAGAATTATAATTGATGGTTATTTTTATGCTTGCAACAAATATGGACATAAATTTGAAGATTGCAAGACCAAATTAAAGGTTCACCGATCTTTGATAAAATAGGTAATTATAATGGCTAATAAAATGCAATTAGATGTCTTTTTTATAATGTATGGACACCATGGAGATACATGAATCAATTGCAACATGAAAATGATGAGAGGTAATGCAAGGCTTTGGAGGTCAACTAATATGACATGTTTTGTGTTTCACTCATTTGAAAAAATACTATAGGATGAATGAGTGGTCATTCAACCAGTTAGGGGACAATAGAGGAAATAAATTTATTAATGTGAAAGCAATGAGAACTAAAATGAACAAGAATTGGAAATAGGAAAAAGATAGAAAGGAAGAAATCAAAACATAAGATCAGGAGTCATCTGCCACAGGTGGGGTGGTCTCTTCATCAAATTAAGTCAACTATGGACTTAGAGAGAGTACTTGAAGGAACATCACCAACTAATCTACAAAAAGGTATGGATAGTCATTTAAAATTTTCTTAGAAAATGTAATGTAGTTACTAAGACTTGGAAATTTAAGATGAAAACTTGATAAATAATTGTAAATTGGTACCATTAAAAGGAAGACTCTTTGATTCTTGTAAAACAAGGTTGTAACAACTACTAGTTTTATGTCATGCCCAAAATTTAGGGTAAAAGACAACTAAAATTATTATTTTTTGAAAGGTAATTCTTAATTATCTCTCACAAGGACTATTCATTATCAACTAGGTTACTGATTAATAAAGAGTACAAAATATCTAACATTCCTCTTCATAGGGTTGCAACATACTTACCATTTCCTAACTAAAGTGATCCTTGCTAGGTAGAATGAAAGTTCATCTCTACTTTGCTTTAGAAAATAGGGGAGTAGTTTTATAGATACATCATCATGGTTATATGAAGAAAAATCAATCTCCTCTAAGCTCTCCATGTTACTATATATATATATATATATATATATATATATTAGGTTTTACTAGGTATCAAGTCATGGCATACACTCAATGTGAACTTGATCTCACATTCAGGGTAGGTTTACGATAAAAGGGTACTCCCATTGGATACATGTATATAATGCTTATGGTGTTTGCAACATACAATCAAACCCCTCACCAAGCGGTCCATACTGAGTTGGTCAAAGATGCATCCTAAAACGGTACTAGAGGTTAAGGGAGGCTTTAGATGGATACTACCCTATTAAAAGAAAATTTAATTCTTCAGATTTTCAATGTTAGCATACATAGATAGACATGGATGTATTCATGCATATAAACCACACACACGTATATTAATATATATATATATATATATATATATACACACACACACACACACACACACACACACACACACACACACACACACACACACATATATGTATATGTATATATATGTATAAACATATATGTATATGTATATATATGTATATACACACACACATATATATGTATATACACATATGTATCTATATATATGTATACATATATATGTATACATATATATCTATATATGTATATATATGTATACATATACATATATATGTATATATACATATATATACATACATATATATATAGATACATATGTGTATATACATATATATTATATATATATATATATATGTATACATATGTATATATATATATATATGTATGTACATACATACATACATATATAAATACATGCATACATACATACATACATACATATATATAGCTTTCATTATGATATATCGATATAGATATATGGAACTACACATGATACTTAAGCTACCCCATCCATAAAATATGTACTAGATAATCCACCTCTAACTAACTATCCATGTCTTCAAATAACCAACTACCATCAAACTCCCAATTACTAAAACTCACTCCTTTTTTTAAAAAACTAAACACATAGATTAATAGGGTTATCTTAAGTTCCAAGCTACTCATCTTTTGTTCTCCCATTTACTAACTAAATTCTAAAACATTGACCATTAACTAAATGGACTTAGCAACTAACCTTTTTAAGTACCTACTCTTCATTTAATGCTTGGTAATGACTAAATTCAATTGTCTCAATTATCAAATATCAACAAGCTAATCTTATTAACTAATTCCTATAAAAAATTATTAAATTTTTGTTAGTCTCATATTTCATAACTTAACTATTAGGTAACAACTATCCTTATCCCTCTTTCGAGGAGTCTTTAATCCACTACTCATACCTCATACAAATCTCTAACATACAACCCTTCTCTTATGTTGTTCAACATATAAAGCTTGATTTTTATCAACTTCTTTCTACATATCATGCTAATTGAAGGTTAACTAGATCTATTCAGAGGGATAACAATTACGTGATCTAATTAAATTAATTCTAAAGTTTTATGTAATACTTACTAGCCCACTTCTTTTTTTTCTTTTAATTTTTTGTCCCTAACTAATCCACTTACTAGATACTCTATACTTACTAACTATGATACTTTTTTTTTTCCTACAATTCAAATCTCCTAACTATACTATAACAAAATCTACTTACTAACTTTATTTCTAACCCTCTTACCTTAGCCACTACCTACCTTGCCCTTCCAAAATGTGGTTCCCTAATCCTAACCATATTCACATGATTTACTTTCTAAAACCCAAACTAAGACATACTGCCAATTGAATTCCCTCGTGACATAGGTTTATGTGTTTCTATTTATCCATTCTCCTTTGGCACCTAATCCAAGCGCTAACCCCAAGTACAATCCCCACTTTACCCTATGTGCTTCCTTCTATGTGCCTATCATTCCCACTCCTCTCACATGCCTCATGGGACATGATGTGTGGCTTTTCCCATAGCACAAGCAATGAGGAGGGTGGAAAGTTTGGCATGGGAAATGAGGGCAGTTCTCATTGCCATCCATTGACCATTTGCATGTACAGTGGAGCTTGGGGAGTGGTTATTGATCATGGAACACTTCCCTATTTTCTAAAAAAAATATTTCTTTGACCTCTAAAAGCTCTTTCCCCTTGATTGGTAGGGTGGTCAACCATCTCCTAGGAGTTTACCTCATTGGTTTGGTACTTTTTAATTATATTATATGGAGTGGTCTTTTCATTATGTTAGTAGCTCCCAAGGGCTTAACACATATATATATATAATTTAAATTTTTTTTTTGGGTGACCTAAGTATAGTCCTAGGATACTAGAATATTTTATCAAACTATTATTATTTGTCTCAGTGGAATGATTTCTTTCTTTCTTTAGGATTAATTTTATATCTTTTTTTGGTTGTGAGATTAGATGCTAAGAATATCCTCTTGAATATTTTATTGGTCTGTAATAGACCTATGACTATTTTATTTTTTTCGCATCCCCATACAAAATCCAGAGAGGTCTTTGTGCACATACATGATTAGAGTTTTAGTGGTGAGTTCCTATCGTAAGATTATTAGATTTATTTTCTCTATGAAAATCATAATTTTGATAATTAGTTTGATATTGTTATCTACCATTCTAATGAGTATACCAAAGTTGACAATGTTGTTAAGTTTACTTGAAAACTTTGGAATGTAAGCTTGCATCCTAAAGTTTGTTCATATAAGTTACTTGTTGGACTACATCATTCTCAACTATTATATTTGAATAATATTCATTTAAACACATATGCTAGAAAAATCCTTATAATGAAACTTTAAATGAATTTACTTAGCCAACCTATTTACAAAATGGAGCTCCTTTTTATGAGCAATCATAACTGAATGGATTTTCCCTCTATGGCTCAAGAATGAACATTATTCAAACAATGTCTAACATTTTCTATGAGGGTTAAAACATTAAACTATCTATTGAAATGGATTATCTTGTAATGCAATTATGTCATCAAAGACATTCATCTCTTCATATCATTACATATGAATTCTCATCTCAACATAATGATCCAAGCTATACTTTCACAAACCTTACATTTCTAATATGAAATAATACTTCAACAATACAAACAAGATGTAGATTCCTCCATACAATTAAATGCACAATGAGCAATTCTAATCTTTTCCCATGAAATCACTAAGCACAAAATCTACAAATACATCACAACAAAACAACAAGGACCATGGGTGCTTTCCACCCAACCATAGGCCTCCAAAGAGACCACCAACACACTAGGGGAATAAGGCTCAAATTGGGGTTCACATAAAAACTTGCAAGAACATATACCTTACAACTCAAAGCTTGAACAATCTCGTCTCAAGGATAAATCACAATGGTTCACCAATGAAACCATAACATAGGGTGAAGATGTGCTTTCCAAATGGAGATTTTCCATAAAAAAAAATACCTACAATAAAAAAATTTCATGTCCTTTTGGGGCTTTCACCAAACATCAATTTCATGCCCTTTTAGAGCCTTCACAATCATACTCCAACTGTACTATCATCAGTTGTAACTCTCTTGAAGCCCATACTCCATAAACTTTATTTATACATCATACTTACCTTATCACCCATAGAAAGATATGAATGTTCATGGCATAAAATGGAGCCCATACTCCAAGGTTCTCAATACATTTTCATCTCAACAAGCCCCTTCACCCTAAACTTCTCTTCCCTTCTCAAAGGGTGAGTGAAGCCTTCACACCCTTAACAACACACATGCACAAATCATGAAAACTCCAAAAAAAAAAAAAACAAGAGAACAATGAAAACCCAAACTTCATGGTCATCACAACACAACACAATACAACATAATACAAAATGATACCACACATTTTCCTTACAATGGAATTCTCACTAACCCACATTCTCATGAATGCAATAACAAGATTTGACTTCATAATGGAAGCCAATTAACTACATGGCAAGAATACCAACCTTGAATCCGTTTGCAAAATGAAATGAAAAGTTGTAGAAGAGCTCCCTCCAAGCTTCCAAACCCTAAGTGTCTCTAAAATTAGAGAGTGGGTAGACAACCCCCTAATCTCATCCCCAATCCTCTAAAAAGGATTCCCAAAACCCCCATTATCTAAAACTGGTCATAACATGAGCTGCCTTTTTTCTTACACCTTTGTCTCCTCCTAAAAATGTAGCCTTGACCAGTTAATAGAGTGGAAGAAGTCATGTGACACTCCAATTTTCGAATTACTTTGAAAGTGACTTGTTTGGAGGGTTCCGAAGGTCACCTAGGCCTACTAAAGGTTAGATTTAGACCCCCAATCCATACTACTATCATATGGGCACTTATTTTTTACTATGGTAATCCCCTAGGACCACTTTTTGATCTCCAAAAGTTAATTGAAAGTTGGAATTCGAACTTTAATGGATAGGGACTTATTCTAACACTTTTCAATGTGAGGTTAACTTGGATATTATGTTGGGGTTATGTTCAGGTTAGGTTACTTTCCCAAAACCCTAAATGCCAAGTCATTTCCATGTGGACAACAAAAGTGTCAAGTGACACAAACACAATATATTACATTTAAAATGATATGTCTCCAATAATACATGCATTCAACTATCACCCACATACCATTCACATTACAAAACAAAACACATTACAAAGAGGTTTGAATCCTTCCACAAATCCAACCTCAGTGATGTCATGTTTCACATGGGTTTGAGCCTTGGTCCCCCATTAAATCCCATGGTCAAATTCCTTCACACTTAAATTGAGCATTAGTAGTCCAAGAAAATCATATAACTAATATATAAATAAGTATAATAAATTACTTTCACATTCAGCATTAGGCTTGCATATTTCATCATTTCCAATTAACTTTCCCTTTTCTAATTATTTTCTTATAAAACATTCAAAACATTAAAATACCAATCCCTTGCATATCAACATTGATTCTTATGTAACATGATCAGATTAACATTTTGAACAACCTCATAATCTATTTCTACAATAGTGATGAAATATTGAATTCATGACTATTAAAATACAAGGCATGTGAGTTGGGTTCGTTTGCATATCTAAATCTAACATTTAGCACTAATTTTCACTTGAACATTGCAATTTGACATTTCAAATATTTCTACAATTTAGTTTCCATTAAAGCAATTGCAATAGTTTAAAATATGAAATGGAATCATTAAATACATCAATTAGGTCCTAATATGCAGACATGAGTGCGGATCATCAAAATGCTATTATTAAAATGACATCACCCTATTCTCTTAAAAGTGTATCAAAACAGAAGTATCATAATGTAAATGTGTCATATATACCATGACAGTCTAAGTGAGGCCTCACATTTTAGTTGACAAAACATTTTATTAACCATTGGAAGAGGTGCAATGACTATTTTCATGGATAAATAAGGGCAAATAGGGATCATTTATCATAATTTTGTCTAGAAACACTCTTGAGAAATTGTCTATTGTTAATGAAGGATACTCCACTTAATACCACAATAAACAATAGAAACTAAGAACATCAAAATTTGAGAGAAAAAAATATGGGCTTCTCATTATTGCCACAAATGTAGAATTACAAAATTACAATATGCAAACCCACATTGACACCTTCCTTACAATAATTTGCAAGACAAAGCTATGACTATCACCTAGAACTACCCTAGACAGCTTATGGGCCTTCCTTATATAATAATTTTCAACCACCCATGAAGGTTCTAAACAGTAAGCCCTAACCCTTAGGGTTTAACCTCATATTATATTATTTCTTTACACTTTATTACATAAGATCCACTCAAGATAATTGAGAAATTACATTTTTGAATGGATCCACGTCTAGAGACTAGAACTAGCAAACAATTGACCTTATGGGCTATTATAAGCTCATTTTGGAATCCTCAACTAGCGATCTATAATGGATGATTGCACAAAAAAACATCAAATGGGTTTAATCTCATTTTTAGAGACATTTAGGCCTTCATCACTAGACTTGAAGTTTGGATAGCCAAAATTCATACCAAAAATCTACAATGACCATGCCAATACATATGATATGACAATAAAACTCAACTGGTAGGCTATTATGTCTAAGATGAACCTCCACATATGAGATTAGAATAATTTAAGCACATAATACCAACTTACTAAAATTAGCGAGCTACCTCAAATAAAAACTCTGTATAGGAATATATCTTACTAATACAACAAAAAACAATTAGAAAATTGGAAATAGAAATATTTTTGGCTAATACAAGATTGCCATTACACCTAGAATGCTCTTGCATTAGAAAACCAAGGTAATTTGAGAAGTGACCCTATCACATCTCAGGTAGTCAAAGGAAATCCAAGATAGTCAACCTCCTCTTGCACTAGCCATGAAAAATCCTCCACTGGCATCCCTTTCTATTTGACCAAATATTCTTCATATGTTCTATTCGTTGTGCTTTTTCCCACACAACTATCCAATATATCTTTAATCTCTAGTGTAGCTATAGTAGATGTCAAAATATTCCACTATTCTTTTGCAACTTCATCTCCATCACCTCCCTCATAATATTATGTCAAATATAAAATGTTAAACACTAGAAAAATATTTAGTTCAGTAGGAAACTCTACTTCATAAGCATTTCCAGAATCATGTTTTTTCACTAACTTGCATGATCCAAACTTTTTCATTTTCAACTTATTATATGTACCCATTAGAAATCTCTCCTTCATCATATGAACCAAGAATTTATCTCCACTATTAAATTCCTTATACCTCCTTTTTACATCAGCCTTAGCCTTATGCTATGTATTCATTTTTGTAATGTGATTCCTCATTTGCTCATGGATGTTCTTCAAATGTTTAGCAAAATCTTCTATTTTAGCACTGATTATTTCTCCTTTATCCAACTGTCTCAATTCAAAAGTATTTCTAGGACTTCTCTCATATACAATCTAGAATGGTGATTTACCAGCACTCCTGTTGACATGATTATTATATGCAAATTATGTCTATGCTAAAATTAGATCCCAACCTCTTCAACAAAGCATCTCAAAAAATTCCCTAAACTATGGTTCATAGCTTTTGTTTGTCCACCACTCTGTGGATGATGGGATGAACTAAACTTCAATTTTTTCTTCAATTTCTTCCATAATGTATGACAAAAATACACAACAAACTTGGTATCTTGATTATAAACTATACTCTTTGGAAGACCATGTAGTCTCACCACTTCTTTGGAAAAAAACTCTAACACATGAACAACATCAGTACTCTTCTTCCAGGGAATGAAAACTACCATTTTTGAAAATCTATCAAGCACCAAAAATATTTAATTCACCCACATTGTGTCCTTGTTAAACCAAGAACAAAATCCATGTTGATAACTTCCCATGGCTTCTCAGGTACAGGTAATGGCTAATATAACCTTATATTTTTCTTCACTCATTTCACCATTTGATATAGTTTGCAACACTACACAAACTTCTTCACATCTTGGTTCAACTATAGCCAATAATAATTTTGAGTAACCAAAGAAATGATCTTATCTCTACCAAAATGTCCAACCAATTCTCCACAATACTTCTCCTTGATTCGATTCTATCTCATAGAACTTTTCAGAATGCACAACTAACTTCCCTTGAAAAACATACCATCTTCAATTATTAAATCTTTTTCTTATCAAGTGTAAAAGGTTATGTACAACCTCACCAAAATCAGAATCCTCTCGATAAATATTCTTGAGTTTCTTGAACCCAACAACCTCAATCTACATTTATGTTAGCAAAAATTTTCTTCTACTAAGAGCACATGCAATGAGCTATTAGACTTCCTACTCCTAGGTTTCAAAACAAATAAATAACTCTACAAAAACTCAACCCATTTCAATTTCCTTTGGTTCAATTTTCCTTGACAATTCAAATATTGCAAAGCTTGATCATAGATATACAAAACAAACTCCTTAGGAATAATAAAATGTCTCCACTCCTTCACTAACTAAACTATAGCCTATAATTCATGATCATAAACATCATATTTTCTTTTGGCATCATTTAATTTTTGACTAAAACAAGCAACATGTCTACATTCTTGTCTCAAAAAAACTCCTATTGTAGTACCACAAGCATCACAATCTATTTGAAAAAGCTTATTAATATTTGGATGTGCTAAAAGATGCTTCTTTGTAACTTTCAGTTTCAACAAATTAAAACTTGTATCTTTTCCTACACTCCACTTAAATTCTTTCATATCACCTCTCATTGTTTTAGTCAAGGGTCCAAAAATATTGATATAACCCCTAATAAAATTTATGTGAAAACTAGCCAATCCATGAAAATATCTTACCTTTCTTTCACTCCTTGGAGTAGACCATTTGAGGATAGCCCTCACTTTATTAAGATCCATTTTTTAGACCTCTTATTGATACTACAAATCCCAAGTACATCAACTCCTTCACAAAGCTATACTTCTTCAAGTTTATCAACAATGTTTCCTCCCTCAACTTATCAAACACCTTAAGAATGTGAATTAAATTCTCCTCTAATATCTTACTAAAGATCAAAATATCATCTAGGTCAATAATAACAAAATTACCCAAAAAATCCTTCATCACCTCATTCATGAACCTCATAAAAGTATTTGGTGCATTGGTTAGCCCAAAAGGCATGACTAACCACTCATAAATTCCATCCCTTCTCTTGAATGTAGTCTTCCACTCATCTCGTTCTCTGATGTGAATATGATGGTACCCACTCTTTAAATCTATCTTTGTGAAATACATAGTTCCACTCAAACAATCCATAATATCATCCATCTATAGCAATAGAAATTTGTACTTAATTGTGATATTTTTGATAGGTCAAGAATAAGTACACATACTCCATTCTCCAATCTTCTTAAGTATTAATATTATTGGTACAATAGATGGACTCAAAAACTCTCAAATCAATCTCTTCTGCAACAACCACTACCATATTTTGAGCCCAAATTATGATGGTAATTTATGACATCAATGGAATTACAAATTAAATTTTGCTATTTTTTTCAATCCATCACTATTGTGATGGATTAGGAACATAAACAAAAAAAAAAGTAAAAGTAAAATCATTTTAGCACAAGCCAAAACACAAAAATTCCTCCCACATCCAAGTGAAATGAAAGTGACCCACGACTACAACTTCCATGAATCCATGTGTCCATACTAACAGGGAGGGAAACATCCATGGTAAGTTAAAGAGTATTTATTGCTAACATTTACTAGAGTATTTAGTGCAAACCATGTGAAGGTATGAATGCATGAAGGAAGAGGAGAATTAGTTTTTTCTTGCAAATTTGAGAAAATAGCTTGCAACCAGGTAACTATAGGTATGTAATTTACATTTTTTTCTTTTTAAATTCACTCTAATGACCTAATTTTTTGGATTATTTTTCAATTATAGGTTATGCCCTAAATATGAAAGCCTATCTCTTGCCATGAGTTTTTTTTATTGATGTGTGTTTGGTGTCTCTTTTCCTAGCTGGGAACAATATATGCATACTGAATGAGTGTCTATACACAATAACTTTCTAGTTTCATTTTACTCACATGCTCATTTTAGTTCATAATGATCATTTATTATGGATTCAAAATTGAATATATATTTTTATGTTGTGTTAGAATATTTAGAATAGCTAGGAGGGGGTTGAGGGGGTGAATCAGTTATCCAAGATCCAAATGTACTAAAACAAAAAAACACTTAAACAACTTTAGGTCTTATCATTCCATTGTTTGGTCTCTATTGTAAACTTTTAGTAACATTAGATAGCTATCCACTATTCTAAAATAACAAACTTGCAGAATGGAAACATTAATCAATAAAACATCATAATAACATCCACACAAGTTTGACACTAGGATTTAATGTGGAAGCCCAATTTGGAAAAAGCCACTAGTGACATGTCACCAATTTTCACTCTTCAAAAGTGATCCCTGCTAGGAGCCAACCCTGTTAAAAGTTACAATAGACATTGTTAAAGGATTTAATCACCTTGTTAGGAGTGGCCTTATTAGAGGAATTTAGAACATTCTATTATAATGTCACTTGGTTAAAGGATTCACATTGACTATTAAGTCTTTATAAATGTTATGTCAACCTTGATTAAAGGATTTCAAATACTATTCAAAATGGTTAGAAAGTAACATCAGGTTTGATTTGTTACATACAACTCATTGTGCATGTACTGATATATGTTCATTTCTCATGTATTGATTCACTATGAGGCCTCCATTTTCATCTCAATCTCACATTCAATTGGAAACCCTTCAAGCAATCATCCTTCACCTCTTCTCGACTCAATTAAACCTTCTAGTTAGATTCATTAGTCAACAACATTAGCAACAACTCCAACTCTATGGAACTTCTTCACATGCACATAGCCTTTTTGTACTCTACACTCTCTCTCTTGAAATTTTTCCTCTATACCCCCTTAAATAGGTAATTTGGATCTTTTGTCACTTAATCAACACTGTAGATCTTAGGGTTCATAATTTGATCCATAAAATTGATTGTCTATGATCTCCATTCTATTTATCTCTTCTTTTCTAGAAACTTCTCTTGTAATCCATCTCTTAGGTTGTTTACCTAATCCTCTCCTAGAATTAAATGATCCAACTCATTGGTCCTTCTCTTCAACATATTTTCCATATTCTAAGAAATCAACTTAGTTAGCCGGAAAGTAGGATTCCTCACAAATAGTTAAAATAATGTTCCTTGGCCAACATTATGTTCTAACACTTAGTCATCATTGAATTACTTGGTCATGGTTAAAACTTCTTGATCAACACATACATTATAACTTGGTCAATATTGATGCTTGGTTAACACTAACTTTTCTTAAATTTACTATGGCTTGGTTGACACTAGCATTGCTTTGTATGTGCAACAAAATTCTTTAGTCTTCTACTCTATTACTCTATCAAGCCTATACATTTGATCTATCTTTTCTCACACTATAAAGACTTTAACATTACTTCCTTCTCCTCTTGTAATATGATTTAAACAATCACTTTATCTTCTAAAAAATTCAACTAATCAAATAGCCATTTGTAGTTTACTTTTCACAACTCAACATTTTCTTTAGGTGCTTTTGTTAAGAGAAGCTTCTCAAATCCTCTTCATCAATCAAATAGATACGACACTTAGATCAAATAGAACAATATTTGAACAATAGGTTTGACATTAATGAAAACATAACAATTATTCGAATTGTAGTTTCCAACAATCTTCTTCTTTGGCATTAATGGCAACACCTTAAAAAATAAAATTCAAGAATACTCCAAGTTACCATACAATCCAAAATTTGTATAGTCTCAAGAAACACACTCATTGTATAAGATATTAATTAATATCCTTAGTTTTATTCTAATTCATATCTCTTGAAAAATCTCTAAAATATTATGAACTCCTTCTAAGTAATTGTTGACACAAAAGACTATACCCTTGCTTGAGGTATGACCTTCAAGCAACCTTATGTAACATGGAAACAACCTCCAAGTGTGGCACTTGCACTCTAAGGTTGAATTTATAGAGAAGGTTAGCTTTCTTACGATTGGGATGCACCTAAACTACCACTTTGAGGGAAAAGGGAGAAGGAAAGGATTAAAGTAAATTGTTGAAATGAAAGGGGCTGATGCACTAGATTAAAACATGGTTACTACCTCTACCTATGAATGCACTAAAGATGAATAAAACACCCAAATACATATATACCAACTATATTCTACCTTCCAAGAACCTGTATGTAGGTTAGAAAATAACTAGATGTTGAAAGAAAATGAATTTCACTATATAACAACTACTAGTATGATAAACACAACACA
The DNA here is from genome assembly GCA_028749045.1 of Cupressus sempervirens. Taxonomy (NCBI): domain Eukaryota; kingdom Viridiplantae; phylum Streptophyta; class Pinopsida; order Cupressales; family Cupressaceae; genus Cupressus; species Cupressus sempervirens. The sequence continues at coordinate 398,485,488 of CM053783.1, forward strand.
TGAATATGAGAAAATAGAAAATAAAACAATCCATACAAGGCAAGAATTGCCCAATATATTAGATTGGAAAGAAGAGGTAAAACTAAGATTTTCATTCAATCTAAGGAAAAAGGATGATAAATACAAAGCATAATAATGTTGTAATAAACTAGAGAAGAACCCAAAATTTATGTACAAAATTTTCCTTTGTAGGGTTTAGGCATAAACCAGATATTTACATTATAATTTTAAACCCCAACTACCATGGAGTTAGATTAAAAAGGAGAAATAAATGGATATCATAAAGAAATTTGATCTTGTATGCAGTTGCTCTTGGAAGTGATAGGAAGAGACCCAAAATGAATACACCCAACCGTAAGAAAGATCCAATCAAAAGATTTGATCATTGCATGCCATAAAGAGGCATGAAGATGCATTGGCATCATTGAACAAGGCCCAAGAAGTCATTGAACAGTAAAGAATTAGCCTTGGAAGAGTGTGGTGGCATAAAACAAGAGATCAAATCTCGATGGTGTCAAAATGTGGGACGGGATAAAAGACAGAGTTAATCCACTTGTGTACACCTACATAGTTGACCTGCATTGAAATTATTTTATTTTCCCAAAAAAGAGTTGAACCATTGATGAAGATCCTCATATGCAAATTAGATGGCCCAAATGCTGCAAAAATCTCCCACTGAATGATTACAACACAACCATTGATGAAGGAAACTTTGAAATCTAACAATTGGCACATTTCCCAATGAAGGATGGAAGAAACAACAAAGGATTTCACTATCTCACAAGCTACCAAAAATGACCCTTGTGAAATGGAGAAATGTGTTAACACAAAAGTTATCCTTTCACCACATGGGACAAACCCATCACTTCAATAATAGGGAATATGTGAAACATTCCAAATGAAGTTTATGTTGCTATTTTGCAAATGCAAGGAAGGAGCTTTGTGAAATAGAGAAAATGATGTCACTCTTTTGCAAAGGCAAGGAAAGAAGCTTTGTGAACTAGAAAAAATGGAGAATATGATAGTTGAACCTTCAATTGTGCATGTTAACCCACCTATGATAAATTATAGCCTATTATAAATTTCTCAAATCAGTTATCTATGATGGGACTAATGGGGAAAAAAATAGCAAACAGTAATCACTCTCTCTTAGCATTTTTGGAGTTCTTTTTGACAAGGAACACATCAGACCAATCTAGGCCTAGTATCAGGAAACATAAGACAAGGACAAGCCTAAGGATTAGCTAAATCCTATACTCCATAGGGTTAAATATTAGTTCTAGGCCAACTTCAACAAAATCACCAGGACTCCCTTTACTTTAGGCTTTGCAGGGCCAAGGTGGGCAAACCTTAGGGATTTCTATGACTACTTCTATGATATTCTTCTCTTCAAAACTATCCTCTATAGTATAAAGTGTTCAATGTTCTCCTATGATTCTCCAATAACTTTCTTATCACAGTAGCAAAGTATAACTAAGAAGATATTGCAAACAAGTAACGACCATAAATTTTAGTTCTTCATTACATAAAATGGTAAATTGATTATTTAATTTTTTTTATATTTAGCAATTATGTGAATCATCAACTTACAACTAAAATTAAGTGACCAATGTCTTATCCATTGTTATATAGAGTCAAAACAACAACTCACACCTATTTAATCAACTTGTAATTAAATCTATCAACAATGAACTCCAAATTTCATTCTCACCATATCCTTCCCATAAACCCTAAACTCTACCACTTATAGGAAGAAATTACTTAATTCTTTGAATTAACAACAATCATTAAGAGATACTAAATTCATCTAATTTGAATTAAACTAAAAGGAACTTGTTCATTTCAATATAAAGATCACATATATATAAGGAAAGAGACAAAACTCAAAGACACATATATGCAAGATTTCCTTTTTGTATTGATTTCCCTTTGAAAAATAAATACAATACTGATAAAACTTAAAGTATAAGTTAGAACTAGACAACTAATACTTAGTATTCATTGTACTCTTAAGTATACAAAACTAATTACCTATAATACCACACTAAACACAAGAAATAAATTAAGCAACAAAGAACAAGTAATTTATTATTTTTAATAAATAATGCCACATAATCCAAGTACCAGAACAATGAATGAGCCACTCTCAATTCGTAAACCTCAAAATAAAAGATGATATCATCTATATAAATTTCTACCATGACTTTTATACATATTGAGTACCATACAATAATGAAGAATGATATCATTCTTAACACCTATGTCCAATATATGGATCCTATAAGAACAAATTCTATTTCAAGATACAACTTCAATAGTAATCCTTTAGCTACTTGTTAATCACCTTGAAGCACCTGAAAATACAGAGTGTTGCAACACAACATAAAGAGGGGTTAGTACACACTGAGTTAAAAAGTGTAATCCACCTACATAAATGTTAGGATAAACATATACATAACCATAATGCAGATGTCTGTTCCATTTGACATAGTGGAACTCTAAAACTAATATGCAAGAAGTAAACATTTACTTAACAATGCATAATTAAACTCGCACTAAGAATAACCTGTAAATGATTCATATATATACTGAGGTGTCATCACTATGGTGCTAAGGTTCTAGATCCACAAATGGTATACTCGTATTCAGCTCATAGCAAAATTCTCTATATAATCATCAAACGATGTAATAGAGTTTTGCTCTATTCTTCGTACTTAACCATTAAGGTTCAAGTCATAGGTAAGGTCATTTATCTTTACTTATGTATTTAACCCACCCAATTTATTTTAGTGTTTTTACTGTATTAAATAACTAAATAGGATTAACCAAATTCAGCCACCCTGATATATATTCATCATAGCTATTCTTACAATTCACATCAAACAGATATTCTAAGAATGTATATGCAATGGATATCAAATCAGTTAAGAACATGATACTACATTCTTCATCTAATTGTAACTCATCTTATTCTACCAATTTCAAAGGTAAATTTTAGGTCATTATAGCAACAGGAACGAAATCTATAATATTAAGATTACATGTGAGGCCCCGCCTCGACCCATCCTAGCCTCGATGATACTCTATTTTCTTTTATGGCTCGATATGTCAGAGCATTATTTGTGGCACTGAACATTATTTTGCTGATTATGATGTATGATGCTTTATTTCAGATATTTGATTTCTGTAGTTTAATGTTTTATAACGTATATGCTGATAAAATGAATGAATGCAAACTAACACTTTGAATCTCTAATTTTAATGAGTAGAATGAGATGAATGAATAGATTATGGAAGAATGGATGTTTTAAATTTCATGAAATTGTTGATGCATATTTATATATATATATATATACATGTGCTTCTCGAATTACTGACGTGTGTAATGAGTGTGCAGGAAATTTAGCCGGGAAATCCAATGGGAAGACAAAAGCTGAACCCCATGTTTATTTTGTGCTATATTCTTTTTTTTTTACCTAGTCCATCTTTAAGGTGTATTTTTTTTTTGGTAGTTTGTTTCCCCTAGTTTTATTGTCCACATTAAATCCTTAAGTCTTAAAAACTTCAAAATTAAGTACCCTAGGGGTAAGGGTTTGGGTTGGGAGTGTTTTCCACTCCCCAAGTCTCCTTGGTTGACCTTTATGGTCACTCAAACACTCCATCTTTGCTTGAATTCGAAATTGGTTGTCACTTCATAGGTTGGTGACCTTGACTCCACCAAGGGGTTTACCTTAAGCCTAGTTAAGTAGATTCTTATTTAGAGGCACTTTGGAAGTAGTGGAGGGTTGTTACCCAATCTCTAGTTTTAGAGAGCAAGCTTGAAGATTGAAGGAAGGAGAAAGGAAAGAAGCTCTTCTCAAAAACTTCCATTGTTGCCATAACACTTGTGGAGGTAGGAATTCCTCTCTCATGGGCTTAGCTTTCATTTTTTTGATCATGTGTGAATCTTGTTTATAGTATTGTGAAGGTTCTTGTCTTTATATGTTTGTGTGTATTGGGAGGATATTGGAGGGAATTTTATCTTGTTTTGGATTTCATTTCTTGCTCTGTTGAGACCTTGTTCTTTGAGTTTTCATGGGGATTTTGATGGCATCACTCACCCTTGGATAGGGAAGAAGTGGCCATGTATGGGGGTAGGGCTTTAGTTGGACCTCATTGGTGAGAGTCTCCTTTCATGGTGAGAGGAGGGAAAAAGGGTAGGGTGTATGGGCCCCTACTTGTCATCACCTTCCTTATTGATGTTGTGAAATCATGTGTATGAAGAGAAAATGAATACCCTTGTGATTGGAGCCCCGAAAGGGCCTTATAATAGAATGAAAATTCTTAAAATTGAAGCCCCGAAAGGGCCATGTAATGGAATGGTGATTGACTTCTCCCATTGGGAAAATCCACCTCCCCCCCTTGTTTTGATTCCATGTATGGATCTATTGTGCAAACCGGGTTTGGGGTGTATGTTTTTAATTGATGTTGTTGTGATTATCCACCTTGTTTTGGTTTAGTCCTCCCCATTATTCTTTATTGTAATTTGAAGTTATTTGGAAGATAGCACATGTTGGAAGTTTGTAGAGATTTATTTGAGTTGTAAAATGATGTAAAATGGATTGGAAACTTGGAAGTATTGGGCAATGACCTCAGGTTTTCTTACTGGTTCTTTCCCGAGTGGAGCCTTTGAACCAGGATGAATAATAAGAAAAAAAAAAGAGATTATGAGAATTTCCTTGCATTGCTCCCATGTTTCTTTGGAAAATTTGTGTAATGTATGTTAAATGGTCTTCTCATTGTGTGAAATTTGTTATAGCCAATTCCACCATCTTTTTGTTCATGCATGTTATTGTGATGAAAGTAAAAAACAAAAATTGGAAGGGATATGTGAGAGAGAATTTTGGTTGTGTTGAGACTATATTATTTACTCTCAAGCCTTGGAATGTATTGAGGAAAGAAAGAAAAAAATGTATTGAGTTATCATATATCTTGTATGATGTATTGAAAGTGTTGAACGTTAATCTTGAATATGAAGGAATTATGTTAGGAAAGGCTGAGTTCAAATAGACATTAGAATGGTATGGAGAAAATATATGCATATGAATTTATAGAGAATTTAAACATCCATTGTGACCTTTCTATTTTCCATTCTCATAGAGTAATTAGTTGCATTATGTATAAACTTGGATTCATATACAGTTGTTGCATTTGTATGTGAAAGAAAATAGAATTGTATTGATCCAACCACAAAGGAAGAGAAACTAAAGTAAGTATATAAAAATGTTATAAGCAAATCATTTGATTAATGTATGGTTGTGTTCAAGATGTAATATGCAATGTATAGACTCACCAATCTATTGACACCCATGTCTCAAGATCAATGGAGAAATTTGATAAAGACTTAAACTCCAACAAAAAAAAAAATAGAGGCCTGTAGGTGCTCAAACTTGCTGGAAAATGTATGGGCAAAAAAAAAAGAGACCCCTCTATTACAGTCAATAAAGTATAAAAAAAAAAATCACCCTCTTATTATAAGTATTCAAAGGGTGGGGCGACCTACCTTATTAAATGCAACCCCACAACTTTTAAAAAAAAATTATAAAAAAAAAAAAAAAAAACAAAATTTTTTTTTTCGAATTTCGGGCAGAGCCTACGGCTCGTACTCGGCGGCTCCAGTACTCGTACGCGTGGAAGACCCCACGCATACACATGCGTGAGGACCACGCATTTAAATGCGTGGGATCCCCACGCATGTGTATGCGTGAGGTCCACGCATATACTGTGTGGGATCCCCCACGCATATAAATGCGTGGGGCCGCGCGTTTTTAATTTTTTTTTTTTAAATTTTTTTGTTAGAATTAAAATCCGTTTAATATAGTTTAGTTAAAAATAGTTGTTAGTAGTTTTTTTTTTTTATTATATTTAATTATTAGTTTAATTTATAATGTGTATTAATGAAGTTCATTAACTACTCATTATTATTTATAAATTTAATAATACTTAATGAATTCAATAATTAATGAATATTATTAATCAAAGATTCTTTCTAAAAAGTTTTATCTGTTTATTTATTAATTGTTAATTTGTGACGTTAATTGTTAATTTATGTGAATGCAAATATAATTATTATTTAATTAAGGATTACTTGATTGAGTTTAATTATTCGTTTAGCAATTCTTAATGAGAAGTTTATTTTCGGGGTTAGTAAAATGTAGGTTAAATTTATATGTCTTAAACATCAGAATTATATAGTTTAAAATTTGACCTATGTCAATTGTAGGGACATGCAATCCAGATTAACTCATAGATTGAAGGAATTCTTTTTTTTTTTTTCTTTTACTCCTTTGTCAAAGTTGATGACTAATTCATATGCAAAATTGAAATAAATTGTATTTAAGGAATTTACTAATGTTCTAAGAATGTAAATCTTTTAAAGGGATTTATTAAATCTATTAATTAATTGGGGCTTCTAATTAAATAAAAGTAGCTGTTAACTGAATCAATTGAATTGTTAAGAGTTCGTGTAACCGCCTTCTTGGCATCCTTGTTTCATGTGAACTTAACCGTGTCAACTTAGTGCACTTAAGTTTAAATAAATAAATAAATAAATAAATTTAAATTTAAAAAAAAAAAAAAAAAAAAATTTGGTGTGTTTGGCCATAATTTTTGGGCATGACATTACATAAATATAATTAAACTGTTATATCAGCTTAATAATACTTACATATCTTAATGCGATAAAATCAATTTCGGCTACCATAATCAACTAGATTTATCTTTCGGAATGACTAAGATTACAAAATTCAAATGCATATGATATATTTTCCTAGAATGAAGTTTCATCATTCATATATCATAAGTACCTCTTTTCCATTTGAAACAGTTTTGAACTGATAAAAATAATAGAATACATCTTAATAATAAAAGAATTCTATATCATGTTATTTTTATTTCAAAATCATCATAAAAATGCTAGTGAAATAATCATAGAAAAATAAAACATAATTGAAAGATTTCCCTATTTCCAAGTTCAATCAATGATTTAACAGAAGATGATTTACAATGACACTGTCTACTTATTTTAAATTTGCAAAATTCTAATCTCTACACACAGTCAAGTTTTAGGCTATTTAAAACCTTTCAATCATAATTCAAATACTTGATCACAAACAAATGAAATCATGTCTTAGCATTAAGATGAATAACCTATTTTAACTAAAACAAACATCATTATTTAACTCACCAATACTTCAACGTTTCATATTGTAACAGCTAGCATCTTAATTTTTCTATCACAAGAAACTGTTGACAGAATACTATAGTTCTTTTCCATCACAGCATATGACAACTCTAAACTCATCAATCTAAATATCCCCTTTGAAGTTATAAGAGTATTCAATACAAATAGAGAATCGGTTGATGTTAGTTAATATTGTATATGCTATATTAGTATGTTAGAAACACTAAATTAAGAAATCAAAAGCATTTACAAACTAAAATACCATAACATAAATGAGAGACTAAAGAGGAAACCCCAATTGGAAATGTGAGCCAAATGAATGGACTCTCCCAATAGGATTTAGCTCTTTGCTTGGTAGATGAGTCTAAGGATTGGGATGTATGCTCAAGGCTTCTCAAACTAGCTTCAATGGTGTTCTTGATGGGTTTTGGCTTGGGTGAATGGATTTGATGTAAAACTTGCTCTCAAAATGGCATTATAACTTTAGCTCAAGGATTGTGATGAAATTTCTTGGGAGGGGATTCAATTTATAGGCTAAGGGCTTGAGGGATGGAGGGTTAAGATGCAAGGAGAGATGAAAGGTTAAGGAGGGCTAGGATGCACTCAAAGGGGAGCACATGGATTGTGCTTGTTTAGCACCAACCAGGGAGTGACACATGTCACAAGGTGAGTGGATGGAGGAAAGGGCAAGGATGAGTCAAAAAAGGAGGCTCAAGAGATAATATCTTCATAAAGACCCTCATAAATAGCTTGTAAGAGCAATGAATGGGCTTGTAAGAGTCTTTATGCCCTTTGTAAGAGCATTCATGGCTTGGTGGTTGGGATATTTTGGAGGGAGTTGAGATTGTTGACTTTCCTTGGCTTAGGAAAGTCTTAAGCTTACTTATGGAATGTGACAACATTAGGGGGTGGATTAGGCTTGGGTTTAGGATTAGATTAAGGATGTTAGAGATTTTCAAGTGGATGGCATTCATGAGGGTGGGTGAGTTAGTGGCTAAGCTTGGTTAGTATGGGTGGATGGTTTGGATTAGGCTAAAAAGAGGGTTTAGGGATAAGTTAGGGGCTTATTAGATTTAAGGGTTTTATTTATCAAATAGATTTATTTGAATGGGGATTTTGGAATTAGATAGAAGAATAGGCTTAATTGATAAATAATAGGTTATTTGGTTTATCAATTAGGACTATAGATGATTAATTAAATTAATCAGCTAGGGGATGGCCAAGGATTAATTAAATAGAAATTTAATTAATGATGCCTTTAGAGATAACTAAATAGGATTACTAAAGTGGTGTAATCAAATTTAGGTGTCTATATTTTTCCCCACTTTGACATAGTGTTGAGACAACACTATTTCAAAGAAGTTCGAGTGAAGATGACATGAGGAAGATGTTTTAGCAACAAGGTTTCCCTAGTCTCAAATAAGAAGAGGAGAGACTAGACTTAGAGATGCCCCCTCAAGAAGACGACAAAGAAAGAAAATGAGGCTCGACGGCTTCTTGAAAAGTACAAGAATTTGAGATGAGCAAGGAGACTCAGATTGGCTTAAGAGAAGAGGTTTAGTTAGCTCAAACTCTCACTACGTAGGAATGATAAAGGGAGAATCAGAGGCACAAGAGTAAATAAGCTTAAGACTTTCAGGATTGGTGGGAGGAGGAAGGAGCAGAGTGCTATAAAAGGAATCCAGGATTAGGAGATGGATGAGGGGATCATAAAGTTGATGCAAGAAGATTTCAAAGAGTCAGATTGGTAGAAGATGGGTTTCAGAGATCCCTAGGACTAGGATTGTAGATCTCGAAAGATGAGGCTTGGTGGATTGATTTGATTGGTGGATCCCTAAGACTAGGATTGTGGATCCCTAAAGCTAAGCGTGAGGAGTGATTCAAAGAGATACTGATGCATAAGCTGGGATAGGTGCTAGATATGGATGGGGGTTAATGGAGATGAAGGGAATCCATTGAAGCCTTTCGAGCAGGGGGATACTTCAAAGAGAAGTACCACCATGTAGTTGAGCACTAGATTTGCTATAGGACTATTGGTTAATTGCCAAGGTTACCAAGAATATCAAGGCCTTTTCACCAACCATCCAGAGGATTGATGGACTGACTCAAAAAAAACATGCAAGGATTTCCCCAGCATCACACATGAATCCCAGAGGAAGTAGCGTGGAACTGACACTGGGTAACCCACAAGCAAAAAAGAAAAACAAACAAAAGACCTGATCAAGACCTTATGCTCAAATTGCCCCATTCGCAGCATACCATGATATGGAAGATCATGGCAACCTTGAGGAGGGAACAAAAAGATTTCTTGGAAAAGATACTTCAAGACCCAAAAGGGAAGAGTCCAAATCAAAAGAAAGCGAAAATCCAAAAGAGAATGGTTTGCCAATGAGATGGATAGGATGAGGTACTAACGGACCAAGATCAGATATGAGAAAAGCTATATCCTGCAAGGATCTATCGGAGAGCACCTAAGCTGATGGATCTGGATGAGTGATGCATCTGACAAGCTGAACTAAGAAGGATAACACTTTGGTGATAGGAGATCTAGTTAAAGGATGCATTGGAATAGCTAATCAAGGGTTGTGTAATGTGTGCAAGATGTTGATCAAAGACGAACTGACATGAATGCTGGATAGATACAATGGTACTAAGCTAAAGAGGATGTACAAGCATATAGACCAAGATATGTTACATTTGTACAAGGTTGTTCATGCTTGGGTTTTGTGAGATGGAAATTTTTGTGAAGGGTGGGATGTCTGCAATAGGTGATAGGCGGATAGGTAGATGGTTTGCGAAAAGCTTAAGTGAAAATGGGATTCTTTATGTGCATGTGATAGGATACAAGCTAGGATACAAGATTATTTACAAATTGGAATATGGTACAAGCTTTGGACAAGATTCGAATATACGAGGTATGGTACAAGAGATGATACAAGATTTACAAGGTATAATACAAGCTCTGATACAAGATTTACAAGCTAAGGTACAAGATTTACAAGGTATAATACAAGCTCCACTAGATTTTGGATATTTGTTTGGAACACCAAGGGAAAAAGCAGGTGTTTAATGGGATGGTGGGTGAATGGATGAGGGATAGGATAGTGATAGATAATGGATTAGTCTTAGTACACAAGGTGCTTGGACTACCAGGTTTTCACCAAGGTACCTATCCAAGGCACTTGAATTGCAAATTTTTCACCATTGGACATTGATTTCTCTTTAGTATTTTTTTGTATTTTTCAAAAGTTGGGTATACCAAGGATCTTCAAGCATAGAACTTCTTGAGATGAATGATGTTAGTAGGATCATTCAAGAATTCTCCTTCTGGTGTAGATAGCTGATAGGCTCCGGAGCCAAAGGATGCAGTGACAATATAAGGACCAAACCATGTAGGTTCAAACTTGCCTTTCTTTTCTCGATCTACTTAGACTTTCATGTTTTCTTTGAGGACCATGTCACCTGGTTGAAAGTGTCATGGAAGCACTTTCTTGTTGAAATTCCTTTTGAGACGAGTTTTATAGACTATGAGATGATCATAGGCTTGTTGTCGCTTCTCATCAAAGAGATCTAGCTAGGTGAGCTGAGCTACTCTATATTCTTCATCTAATATTTGCCCTTGGAAAGATATGCGCAAGGAGGGAAGTTCAACCTCTATAGGTAGTATCGCTTTAGCACCATGGACTAAGGAGTATGGAGTTGTGCCTGTGGATGTACGAAAGGAAGTTCGATAGGCCCATAGGGCTGAATTTATTTGTGGGTGCCAATCACGGCCAGAATCATTGACAACTTTCTTTAGGATTTTGAGGAGGGTTTTGTTAGTTGCCTCTATCTGGCCGTTACCTTGTGGGAAATATGGGCTAGAAAAGTGGTGATCGATGCAGAGGGAAGTGCATAATTCTTCCATGTTGAGATTTTCAAAGTTACCTCCATGTTCGGTGAAGATGGTGGATGGGATGCCAAAGCGGCAAACAATGTGGTACAAGATGAACTTGGAGACCTGAACTCCTATAGTTGAGACTAGGGGGACTACTTCCACCCATTTAGTGAAATAGTCTGTAGCTTTTATTATCCATTTATGTCCATCAGACGAGAGAGGGGTGATAGTTCCAACTAGATCAAGGCCCCGACAAGCAAAAGGACAAGGTGGTGCAATAGGCTGTAGATCCAGTGCTGGAGCGTGCACAAGATTTGTGTGCTGCTGACATGGGAGACTCTTTCTGAAAAAGTCACAAGAGTCTTCTTCAATGGTAGGCCAATAGTAGCCTGCTCTAAGGATTTGTCGCGCTAGGACAATACCACTCGTGTGGGCACCGCAAAGTTTGGAATGTACTTCTTTTAACACCATCGCAACCTCATTTTGGTCTAAGCATTGAGAGAGAGTATCATGATAACCCTGACAATATAGGGTATTGGCTATGATAACATAGCGAGATGATTTTTGAATGAGGTTCTGGCATTGGGTATGTGTGAGGTGAGGGGATATGATACCATCATTAAGGTAAGTGTGAATCTCATGGTACTAAGGGGATTGGGGACCAACCAAAATAAAAACATGATTTGAATCATCATTTGCATAGGTGGGTGTGAGGAGCTACTCAGCTAAAAACTCATACTGTATAGCTTCTTGGGGAATTTCCAAGAGTGAGCCGATAGTAGCCATAGCATCTGCTACTTTTTTCTACATTCAAGGAACTTGTGTAAACTGAAGCTTTGTAAAATGTTGGGTGAGCTGATCAACTAGCTCTTTGTAGGGTAATAGCTTTTCATCTTTGGTTTGATATTCATTTAGGGCTTGCTTGATGATGAGCTAAGAATCGCCAAAGATTTGTAACTCAGTGATGTTCCATTCTGTAGCTATCTTTAATCCTACTATAAGAGCCTCATATTTAGCTATATTGTTGGTGCTAGGGAATTGTATCTTGAAGCCTTTTGGAATGTAATCTCCTTGAGGTGTGACCAACAATATTCCTACCCCTAATCCATGAGATGTGTTTGAGTCATCAAAATAAAGTTTCCATGGGAGCTATTCTTCAATTAGACAGATATGCTCATCTGGAAATTTTGTGATCAAAGGATATGCATCTATTAGAGGTGCATTAGCTAGGTGATCTGCTATAGTTTGCCCTTTGATTGCCTTTCTGTCCACATACTAGATGTCAAATTCACTAAGGAGCATAACCCATTTGGCCAAATGGCCTGTAAGTGCTATTCTAGAGAGCATATACTTGAGGGGGTCGATCTTGGAGACTAGTTGGATGGTATGACTTAGCATGTAGTGGCGAAGCTTTTGAGTTGAGAAAAAACTACCAAACAAGCTTTTTCCATAGGAGTATAATTGAGTTCATAACCAACTAGGGTTCTACTGATGTAGTAGATGGCTCTTTCTCTGCCGTAGTCATCAAGCTGTGTTAGAAGTGCCCCTAGAGCAGTAGGCATTGCTGATATGTACAAAATTAGAAAATCAGTAAATGTGAAAATGGTGTACACTTATTTGCAAGTTGGGAGATGAAGCACCAGATAGATTGGAGTTTTCCTTGAAGAGAGCGAAGCTATTGCAGTGTTTGGGGAGGAGGCATGTCTAAGATAGCCTTGACCTTCTTGGGGTCGATCTTTATACCTTGTTTAGAAACTATAAAGCATAGAAGCTTTCCAGATGTGACTCCAAAGACACATTTCTTGGGATTCAACATGAGATGATATTTGGCTAACCTATCAAAGACTTTCTCCAAGTCATCAAGATGATCCATGAAGGTGTGAGATTTAACCAAGATATCATCCACATAATCTTCCAAAATACTATGGATAAGATCATGGAAAATGGGTGTCATAGCTCTTTGATAGGTAGCCCCAACATTCTTTAGGCCAAATGGTATCATGTTGTAATAAAAGGTTCCCCAAGGGGTAGTGAATGTTGTCTTATGTTGATCCTCTTCTGCAATCTTGATTTGATTATACCTAGAAAATCCATCCATGAGGGACAGAATTTCATGTCTAGCTGTAAGATCTATGATCATATCTATGTTGGGCAAGGGAAAATCGTCTTTTGGACAAGCTTTTTTAAGATCTCTGAAATTAGTGCAAATTTTGATGTCACTAGAAGGTTTAGTGACAGGGACCATGTTGGAGATCCACTTTGAGTAGTCGATAGGCCAAATAACCTTAGCAGCTAACATTCTTTCTAATTCAGCTTTGACCAATAATTCCACCTTGGGGTGCATTTTTCTAAGCTTTTGTTTGATGGGCTTGATCTTTGGATTGACTGCAAGATGATGAACTACAAGCTTTGGATCAAGTCCTAGCATGTCCTGATATGACCATGCAAATCGACCAATGTTCTTTCTTAAGACCTCAAAGAGGAGGTCAGCTTGGTCTTGTGATAGGGATGCAACAATGTGAACAAGTCGAGGGATCTCTGAAGAACCGGTGTTGACTTCTCTAGTATCCTCAATTAGAATAGAAGACACCTCTGGTCAATTATGTTGAGGAGGTAATGCTAAATCCTCATGTTCTACTTGTGGCTCTAGATGTTCTTGGTGAGGGTTTCTCTTCATTGCCTTAGCTAGTCCCTGATTCACCTTAGTTCCAATTTTGGGTGTATCAGAACTAGGTTGGGGATTTTCTCCAAAATACCCCTTGGGATCTAGCTTGTAGATATAGGTAGAATTTGGCTTTGTTTGCTTATGAGGACTTTTAGCTCCCATGAATCTTAGAAGCACTTTCACTAATGTAAACTCATCACTGTGTATGATGCTTGGTTGGTCCCAATCTATGAGTTGTGGATGGGTGAGTGGTAGGTCAATGAGGTGGATTGATAGTTCTTGGAGAACAAAGTCTCCAAGGGATATTTGGTCTAGGATATCATCATAGGCTCTGTTTCAACTTCCTTAGGAATGTCTTCAATTTTGACAAGGTCTTGATGAATGTTCAAAAAAGTGTGACTGTCCGTATTGGTGCCCCTAGTTGTGGGTATGCCAAAGCCAAGACCTGACTTCGATTTACACTTGTGTGCATCAATGGGGCACTACATGCCTCTCTCTTCTAGTCCTAGACCACCACCTTGATAGTTCCATTTGTCAGTGATGAGCTTATGTTCTTGGGGATACTTCTTGCTGAAGTGATCAAGATGTGCTTGATTTCTTAGAGGTGCATCCTTATGTAACCAATTGTTTATATTTGGAGTGAGCTCCTCATGAAGAGGTATTTTTAAGGATACAAAGGTTGTTGGGCCAAACTTTTTGTATCGAGGAGGTAGAATCTCCTTAGCTTTGTGATATGTTGATTGTCCATGGGCGTGTGGATCAAGTGGGAGTGCCCCGACAACAAATGCATCTGACAGACTATACTCTCTATAGCCTTTGTTATTGATCTTCATGGTATATAGGGTGGAGTCGAGGATGGTTTCTAGGTTATTACGAGTGTGGGATAAGCTAGCAATGGATGTGCCAATATCAATTCTAGGGAAATGGTTCATATATGAAGCTTCAACCGCATTGCAGTAAGCAAAAGGTTTTGGATTGGCATGGATGGTTACCTCAGTGCCTTGATGTGGAAATTTGATGCACTGATGGTAAGTGGATGGAACGGCTTTCATGGCATGAATCCATGGGCGACTGAGGAGGATGTTGAATGGTAGGTTTAGATCAATAACATGGTAGAGTGTTTCTTGGATGACTGGCCCAACCTTGATTGCCAACAAAATAGTTCCTTCTATGGTTCTTTCCAAGTTGTCATAAGCTTTGATGGTGATAACCTCACTGATGATATCTGCCTCTGTATACCCAGCTTGTTTTATGAATTTTAGGGTACAAATATTCAAGGCTGATCCATTATCTATCATTACTCTTTTCACAAAAAAATTGGATAGCATGATGGCTATGCGAAGCAGAAGGGTGTGATCTGGCTCGACCATGGGTATGTCAATGGGTTTGAATGATAGGGCACATCAGGAGGATAGGTGTCCAACAAGATTATGAAA
The DNA here is from genome assembly GCA_028749045.1 of Cupressus sempervirens. Lineage (NCBI taxonomy): Eukaryota > Viridiplantae > Streptophyta > Pinopsida > Cupressales > Cupressaceae > Cupressus > Cupressus sempervirens. Next base: position 398,500,688 of record CM053783.1, read on the forward strand.
ATTAGTAGCGTTGATATCTGAAGGGACACAGGATTCTATAAGAGCACTGTCAAGGATGTTCTTGTACACACTGGTGCGAAGAAGGTCTAAAATGAAGATTTGGGCTGGCATTTTCCCAAGGTGTTCCAAGATATTGTATTGGCTTTTTGATGGAACTAATGGCGCTGGTGAAACTGGTGGGCCTGCGATGTTAAATCGTACTCTTCGAGTGGTGACTGCACACTCATTGTTTGGTCCTTGGATATTGATAACATTAACAAAAGGCTCTTTCTCAGATATACAACCTATGAGGCTACCATAGTCTATGTAGGGATGAAGTATGGTCATTGTTCTTCCCATGTTGTTGGTTTGGCTGGTTGTTGTTGGCTTGGATAGGTGCTTTTCTAGGATTTTGGTTGTTGTGAGGAGGAAAAGCATTTTAATAAATCTATAAGCCTGCATTGGGAGAGGTTTGGGCACTAATAGTGATTTCTTTCTGATGAATGAGGTCTTGCACATAATCTTTTAGTTTCATGCATCTGAGGGTAGTGTGACCTTTTACCCTATGAAATTTGTAGTACTCATTGTCTTTGTACCATTCAGCTTTGGATTGGCTTGGGTGGATTTGCTGGGTAGGAGGAAATTTGATGAGGTTTTCCTTGACTAATTTCTCAAAAATGACATCCAAAGGTTCACCAAAGGGTGTATAATTTCTAGGTGCAGGTTGGAATCTGGGCTTTTCTCCTATAGCTACATTGATGATATTAGTTTGATTGCTAGACCCATGGAAGTTGGGTCTTGGATTGTGGTTTTGATAGCTTTGGTTATTGTGCTATTGGTAATTGGTAGCTTACTGATTGTTTGGTTGATATGGTGGGTTGGACTAGTTTTGAGAAGGACCAACAATATTCACATGTCTGGTGTCAGTGACGCCGTCTGTTGCAACATGCTTGTTTTTGTTCCAATATCTAGACTTGTCATTGGAATGTGATTGATTTTGGTTGGCTTCCTTGTAAATCTTGACCACACCATCTTTAATGAGTCCTTGCTCAAGGATCATTCCTTTCTCTTTGATATCTTTGTAGGTCTGAAAATAGTTCATGGTCATGTGGTGAGCCAAGTTAGGATGGGCATTATCAATAAACATTTTCACCAAATGGCACTCTGGCAAGGTGCAAGATATGCAGGTGGTAAGGGTTTGCCATCTTTGCAGATATTCGGGAAGGCTTTCTCGACCTTTTTGCTTGGTGTGGACAAGATCAACTACTAATAGCTCTGTTTCAACAAGATGGGCATATTGGGCTACAAATGCCTTAGATAATTCAGCAAAAATTTTAATTGTGCCATAGGGGATTCTATAAAACCATTCAAGAGCTGTTCGGCCAAGCTTTTGGGAAAGAGATGCAAGAGGAAGACATCATCATATGCTACTTCTTGGAAATGCATGTAAAATTGTTTGATATGTGTGACAACGTCTCCTTTTCCTTTGAATTTGTCAAACTTGGGTGTCTCAAAATGCTTGGGAAATGGTGTCATGGTAATGGCTCTGTCAAATGGGTAAGGACACACATTCTCAAACTTGAAGGTTTTTGGATCATTTCCCTCTTGGATGTTCTTCAAAGCTATCTTCATGCCTTCCCATTCTAAATTACTGGGTGATGGCTGGGGTGCCCCCAATGTAGGAGTGCCCTGAGGAAGATATATGTTAGATGGGGCAATGGAATATGGATGGCTTTGAGGTATGGGCTGGTAGGGATTGTACATGGCTTGGGCAACTGAATGGTGGATGATGGGTTGCTAAGGTGGAGGGGGCACATATTGTTGCATGTGTTGCGAGGCTTGCTGCTGATATTGGATTTGAGGTTTGGATTGAAGAACATAAGCTGGCTATGGGATAAATGGATTTCTTTGTGGAGGTAAGGTATAAGATGGTTGTAAAGCTTGGGGAAAGGATCGGGGAGCTTGTGGAACCTGACTTTGGATTTGAGGAGTTTGACAAAAATTTGTGGGTTGTGCCCCCATCTAGGAAGGTGTCTACATGGAAAAAGAGGCCAAGTAATTGGTGGTTGGTGGTGGTGGATTTCCTCCTAGAAGTGGCATAGAAAAATAGTTGGTAATAGGAGGTAATGGATTAGTTGGTGGTGGAGGTGGTGGGAATTGAAAGCTTGGAAATTGAACTGATGGGGTTTGATAGCTTGGTGGCTTGATTTGAAAGCTTGGTAGAGTGGTGGCAGGAGCTTGGGTCACTTAAGAGCTGGGAAAAAGGAGCTTGGGTCACTTAAGAGCTGGGAAAAACATTGGTAGTAGCTTGTGGGGTTTGATAGATTTGTGGAGTGAGGGTAGTAGCTTGTGGATTTTTTGCTGATGGCACTAAGCTCCAAGGACCTAGTGGAAATGACAGAATTGTGTTCTAAGATAAGGTAAAAAAGCTAGGGGTGATGAAGGGTTGATTACTTGGCCCCATGGGTGGCATCCCTATTGTGTATTGTTGAGGTTGGCCAAAGATACTAGCACTGATTTGGGAGATGGGTGGATTTGGAAGGCTGGGTTGGAGAGCAACAACAACAATAGTGAAGGGAGTGAATAATGAGTTGTTTTGGGTGAAGGGAGTTTGGGATGGAGTGGTATAGACCAATGGTGGAGTGGAGGTGGCTGGATTGGCTTGTAGGAGGGAGATTTCAACTTGAGTGGAAGCTAGTATGTTTGGGTCTGTGGGATCATATGGACTGCTTTGAGGCTCTTCTTTTGGTATACATTGAGGATAATTCAAATTATAAGAGCCTATGGGTGGTGGGAGTTTCTCAAACAAGGGGTGAGATGGATCTAATAAGGGGGGAGGTCTTCCAAAGTCGAAGGCTCCAATGTTGTCCCTTCGAAAGTTAGCCATGACTGTTTCCTTGTTTTTATCTATAATGGCGTTCACCAATATTGCATTTCTTGGTTGGTTCATGAAAGCTTCAATGTCAGGAGGTGATGGTATAGCGTTCTCTGGGCTAAAAGATGGTTGAGTGCTCAAGGGGAGCGATGTTGTTGGATCCAAATGATAGGGCTCCATTGTTTCCTTCTTCTTCTTGCCTAAGCAAGTGATGGGTGGCATGAAAAATGCAGAATGTTTCTTAGGGATGAGATGCAACAATGATGATGGAGGCAAAAGAGGAAGGCTTTTCTATGCAAATGATTTCCTAGGTTGAGGCAAAGCTATATGAAAAAACCTAAGGAGGATTGGGTTGAGGATTCTAACTTCAAAGATATGTTGCCAAAGCACGAAAGGTCTGCTTTCCTATGTGCAAGCTTGGTGGTGATTGTGTCAACTTAAGGATAGACTGATGATCCTTTAGGAAGAACACAAGATTGACCACTTGTGGATCCCAATCTTTAGCTCAAGGTGATGAGGGATGACAAGTGACAAAGCTAGATTACCCTAGACAAAGCTCTGTCAAAGGGATAACCTTGGTGAGGCTGGTGGATTTGGAAGATGTTATGAATGGAAAACTTTTGGCAAGGTGACAACAATTTTGAAGGCTTGGATGTGAAGTTTTGGGTTGCTAGCTAGATGGTTTGGTTCTAAATGAGATGGAGGACCTAAAATGCTTAAGGGGATGACTAAAGATGGTTAGATTTCCTACAAAGATGACTCTAAAGTGAAGCTTATGCAAGAAGATATGGAGAAACAAGGGGGTCTAATGATAGAAATCATGCCTAGTTGGTAAGGCATAAGCATTGTTAACTCCTGGATGTTGGTTAAGTTGGATGGTGCAATCTAACCAGGCGTCTTGAAGGGCTTCATCGATAGCTTTGTCCTCTACTTTGTGGAGTTTGGCAATTCGAGGGCTTGGTGTTAGTTCCTTTCTCTTGGCTAAAAGTTCTTGGTATGCCTGAGATGGTTTGACTTTGACTTTGTGAAACTTATGTTTGGGTTTGTGTTGTTCTGACATGAATTCCTAAATCTGCTTGGCTTTGAGAGATCTCACTTGTTTTTCTTCAACTTTTTCAACTTCTGGAATAGACAGTGACTATGCTAAGTGTGCCCTAAGCTAGGACTGACCACATTTGGCAAAAATGCATTCAATAAGTAAAAAATTAAGCAATAGATAGGAACAAAATCTTGATTCCAAGAGAGGTATCTTTGGATTCACCTCCCAATTTTTATACTCCTTTGGAACACTGGAGTTGAGGTCATCCCAAGGGGTGATGAAATCGCCAAGCAGGCCTCCTAAAAAGAAACAAGGTTTTGGATCCTAATCTTATGCACCCAAGATGGCCTCGAAAGATGACAAGGGGAGAGAAGACTTGGATGACATTGGCTAAAAAAAACGCTTGTTCTTTTACCAACTGACTCTTATGTGTGTTGATCTAGACTTTGCAAGCACTCATGTTTAAGAGACAATGTTCAATTCCAACTTTGAAATGTGCCAACAAAGCAAAATCGATCGAATAATGCAAACAAGAAGAAGAGTTAGGGTCAACAACAAAGTAAACTCGCGCGCCCAGAGGCCCTCCACGTCAAGTATCGATTAATTTTTTTTAAGGCATTCAAGAGTTGGTGTGATTTTTTTTTAAGCCCAAAAAGAAAGATGTGAAAAAATTAGTTTCAAGCATGTGCCCGGAGGCCCTCCACGTCAATGGTTGTTCAATTCTAAAACCCAAGTTTTGAAATGTGATTGATTTAGTCTAGAGTTTTGGTCATTTAAGAATTTTGATAAAGTTAAAGCAAACGTTCAAAGACCAAGTGAGTGAGATTGTGGAACATTTAACACCTTTTTCAAGTAGACCCATCCCCATAAATGGCGTTGAGATTGCAACCAATGGTTAAATTGATGGGTGATTAGAAAAGAGGCGAGTCCAAGGAACTACTCAAATTAATTTTTTCAAATTTGTGTTTAACTTAACCAAGTTTCTTAAATGTCCAAAAATCAAATTTTTCCTAAATTGCATGTGGAAAAGAGATTTGTTTTGTTCAATTTTAAAAGCTCCAAATGAAGTGTTTAATTTTTTTTTTTCTTTAAACATACCGGTTCATTTGTTAGAGTTTTGAAAACATGCAAAGACAATGACTTGGACAAGATAGCCAAAAAGTAGGCAATAAATTTAAGAAAATAATACAAGTGGAGACGCTAATCTGTAGAGACATCGAAACTCACAGACATTGAAACTCGCAGACGACAAAACTCGTAGATGACAGTTTGATGAAGAAGGTAGCTGGCGGTGTCAAAGATGACAGTTGATGGATTGTGACGGCAGAGATGACAGTTTGACAACTAGCGGCAGTGGAGATGATAGTTTGACAGTGAAGATGACAGGTTGGCTGTTGGCGGTAGTGGAGATGACAAAGTGTGTTTTGAATAAGAAAATCAGCCAGGTGGAAATGAATGTTAGAGGTGGAGATGATGATAAAAGCTAGAAGGAGACGCTAAAACTCAGAGATGCTAATCTACACAGATGATAGAATTCACTTCAAAAATGACAGTTCAAGATTTAGAGACGACAGTCATCTAGTCGGAGATGCCGATTTGCGGAGACAACATTGCACAGAATTGGGTTTAAAGCATGTGGATTTTCTTCAAAAAAATTTGGAATTTGATTTTTGAAGCTTTGTTTTTCCTCCCCAATGCTTTCTTTAACCTACAAGAAAGAGATTAAATCCTACAACACACTCAAACAACAAGAGACATTAGATTATTAGCAAAAAATAATATATAGATAGAAATAGATGATTAAATGACCCATAGTGGGGTCCCATCGGGCGTGCCAAAATGTATATGCTATATTAGTATGTTAGAAACACTAAATTAAGAAATTAAAAGCATTTACAAACTAAAATACCATAACATAAATGAGAGACTAAAGAGGAAACTCTAATTGGAAATGTGAGCCAAATGAATGGACTCTCCCAATAGGATTTAGCTCTTTGCTTGGTAGATGAGTCTAAGGATTGAGATGTATGCTCAAAGCTTCTCAAACTAGCTTCAATGGTGTTCTTGATGGATTTTGGCTTAGGTGAGTGGATTTGATGTAAAACTTGCTCTCAAAATGGCATTATAACTTTAGCTCAAGGATTGTGATGAAATGGCTTGGGAGGGGATTCAATTTATAGGCTAAGGGCTTGAGGGATGGAGGGTTAAGATGCAAGGAGAGATGAAAGCTTAAGGAGGGCTAGGATGCACTCAAAGGGGAGCATATGGATTGTGTTTGTTTAGCACTTACCAGAGAGTGACACATGTCACAAAGTGAGTGGATGGAGGAAAGGGAAAGGATGAGTCAAAAAAGGATGCTCAAGAGATAATATCTTCATAAAGACCCTCATAAATAGCTTGTAAGAGCAATGAATGGGCTTGTAAGAGTCTTTATGCCCTTTGTAAGAGCATTCATGGCTTGGTGGTTGGGATATTTTGGAGGGAGTTGAGATTGTTGACTTTCCTTGGCTTAGGAAAGTCTTAAGCTTACTTAGGGAATGTGACAACATTAGGGGGTGGATTAGGCTTGGGTTTAGGATTAGATTAGGGATGCTAGAGATTTGCAAGTGGATGGCATTCATGAGGGTGGGTGAGTTAGTGGCTAAGCTTGGTTAGTATGGGTGGATGGGTTGGATTAGGCTAAAAAGAGGGTTTAGGGATAAGTTAGGGGCTTATTAGGTTTGAGGGTTTTATTTATCAAATAGATTTATTTGATAAATGGGGATTTTAGAATTAGATAGAAGAATAGGATTAATTGATAAATAATAGGTTATTTGATTTATCAATTAGGACTATAGATGATTAATTAAATTAATCAGCTAGGGGATGGCCAAGGATTAATTAAATAGAAATTTAATTAATGGTGCCTTTAGAGATAACTAAATAGGATTACTAAAGCAATGTAATCAAATTTAGCTGTCTACAAATATAACTTCAATAATGGTTTTATGCAAACTGATTTAAAAAAAAGTCATTGGTATCGAATAACAACAACAAATAAAATTTCCACATATCCTAAGAAATACCTATAGAGTTAACAATTGATTGAACCATATTAAATAACAACAGATGTCAACTATTTTCATATGAAATTCTCTTCAAATTCATTGACATATTTAAAAACTTACAACGTCGCTATGACTTTCCAATAATGATTCAAAACCTCATTTGCATTTTAGATTCCAAATGATAGTTCGATACATTATATACTTTTCTTGCTAATCAAAAAATTATGTGTTGTTAAGATCTCATATATCAAATCCAAATTGAAGGTTTATTTCTCCACACCAAAATATTTTTATTTTTCCAAATCAAGTTCGGGTTTCTCATTAAAGCTTTTGTACATAGTTACCCGCAAACTGTTTGACATAATGCTTGAGTCACAGTTTCCACAATTATGTGATTAACACAATTGCCATTCTGTTCAACTTTAAATAAAAATTTAACATAATGATCATGACTAAGTTTCATCTAATCTGTATGATATAACACCCTGCTCAATTCGTATAAATCATTAGAGATTTATGTTTGTGCCCACAGATTTCATGCAATTCGTTTGACAAAATAACTTACAATAATTAACACAGAGATATGGTACACACTAAGCTCGTCTCTATAGTAATCGATAACAACATGTTGCTACACATTTCCATAATATGAAGCAAAAACCCAAATGTAAACTTTTTTTATTAAAGCAACATCTCCATACCCACACTTAAGTATGGGAATATACAAAATTCAACAGTATACATGTCAAACCTTGCACACTTCCAAGCTCAGGTGTCGATATGAACTATTTAAATCTAAACAAACTATATTATTCATATATTTCAAAATCAAATGCAGTATAAATAGCAATAAGAGAGTAGGGTTAGAAAATTTCCCTACATGAGATTCAGTAGACAAAAAATGCTCAACACAAAGCTCTGTAATGAAACTCGATGCGAAAGCCCCAGATGCCAAATCAAAACCACCCTTCCCAAATGCTGTAACTAAAAAAATAACTCACACACAACCTCGACACAAATGAAACCAAATGAAATGCAATAGAATATCTCATTGTGAGCAACTTAACTGTGTTTATCCTCATAATAAAGTATCTCCTTCCAACCAAAACCCTTCATAATGTCAAATCTTCAGCAACAAAACACAAGTGTTCTACCAAGTAGTGCAAAAAGGCCAATTCTCCGCATAGCTACCACAGAAAACTTAATTCACAAATGTAATGGCTAGAAAAACCTTCAGTACATTATTTCATGATGAACATGCATTCAATACACAACACACGTCATAGAGCCGTGTATACGATAGTCTCATTGCCACCACCATTTTTGATTTTTTAAATAATGCAAATTTTACCTCTTTTTAAGCTTTCAAAACCCATTAATAAAACAAAATAATGTGTATGCTCTACCAACTATGGTTGATTAAACCCTTAATAAAACAAGTGAACTAAATTCATGAATCAAAACCAACTTAGGGTGAGATGAAATTAGAGATATTTAAACCCTTTCTACATCATTTGCATACAAGTTATGCCAAATTCATCTCTAAGGAAAATAATTGATCTTTTAACAATTTATATATATATATACAATGTAAAGTTCAACCTCATGAAAACATTTGACACCCTAACATTATATATTTTTATATGCAAGTTTTCAAACCTTAAAACTTTAATTTAAATTAAGAACTTTTAAATGTTTAATCATTCCAAGCAATCTAATTTCTACAACCAGAAATGTCAGGTATATAAAACCTCTCAATTTAACATAATTATAATAACTATAAAAAATATTAAACCTTGATAGTGTAGACACCTAAAAACCTTTAGAAAATAAAATATTTTTATTTTCTGAAAAATTCCTGATGACATCATCATTTATTAATTAATTAATTTATTTTTATGCCATTAAATCCCTTTATCTTAATTAAAAATATTTAATTAAGAAATCCCTCCCAAAAATGTTTAAATCTTATTTAAACATTATTTCCTTATTTATGAATTATTTAATTAATAAATTGACCAAAAAACCCAAAAAAAATTTAAAAAAAAATTTTGCCCAAAACTTGGCCAATTTCCTGAAGACCACTAACCTCTTCCAAAATCTTCTAATCCTTCTTTAATTTAATTAAAGGCTAATCCCATCATTTCCTACCCCTAATCCCAACTCAAAATATTTAATTAAGATTAAATATTAATCCTCATGTTTATTAAAAAAGTTTTAATAAATATCTCAACCACAAAACTTTATGAAGCCCACTAGGCCATAAATGACTCTTCCAAAGCCCTTTTATTGCTCTTACAAGCCATTATGAGGGTCTTTATGAAGATTTTATCCCTTGAGCCTCCTTTGTTGACTCATCCTTCCCCTTTCCTCCATCCTCTCACCCTGTGACATGTGTCACTCCCTGATTGGCTGTAAGGAAGCACAATCCATGTGCTCTTCTCTCATGCAATCTAAGCCCTCCATGAGCTTTTTCCCATCCTTGCATCTTAGCCCTCAATCCCTCAAGCCTCTTGCCTATAAATTGGATCCTTCCCCTTTGGAAAATAACACAATCCATGAAGTAAAGTGATAATGCCATTTTAAGAAGCCATTTTACATCAAAACCATACACTTACACCCAAATTCCAACTCCATTTGAAGCCATTTTTGAAGCATAAAGCTTGAGCATACATCCTATCTATTTAGACAAAGCTACTCAACAAGAGAGCTTCTCATTGAGAGAGCCCATTAACGGCTCATATTCTTAATTGAGAGCTCATATTAGTCTATCTTGAAGTTTATGAATTTTGTTTAGTTTGAAGAAGCTTCATTTAAATTTAGTTTCTATTAGCATACTAACATTGCTTATATACAGATAGTATTAAAAATAAATAAATAATTTAAAATCATAAGTCATCTGTCAAATCTAAATATAGTAATACTGATACTGAATACATATTCAACAAAAGTTTCATGTTCTGCTAAACAGAATATAACCAAGTTCTAACTATTTAATCAATGTATCAAACTGAAAGAAACTTAATAACAAATAAGTCCTAATAAGCCAAAAAATAGTAGTAGTGGTCAGGGATGACACCCTCCTCCACTAAGCTTCGAATTTCTCCTAGAAGTCGGCAAACAAGAACATATGAGCTACTCTCATCATTTCAGTGCCCTCCTAGGTAGCAGATGTTTCATCATTAGGGTCCCATAGGACCTTTACCTATCTTATTTCTCTTCCTCTTAAATTTAAAGTTCTGCTTTGCGTGATCTGCACTGGTTCCAACATGATTTGTCCATCCATAATCTACAAATTTTTCCAATCCAACACATGAGCAATATCAGGTATATATTTATGCAAAACTAAAACATGAAATACATTATGTATGCATGAAAGACTTAGTGGCAAGGCAAGTTTGTAGGCAATAGGTCCAATCCATTCCAGAATTTCAAATGGACCCATGAATCGAGGTGCTAACTTGGATCCCTTTCCATAACGAATTGGACTCTTTCACAGTCTTACTTGGAGAAACACTTTATCACCGATCAAGAATTGACGATCAATCCTATGCTTATCAACATACTTCTTCTATCTATCCTGAGCAGTAATAAGGTGCTCTCTAATACTCTTAACTTGCTGCTCCAAATCTTGCAACATATTAGGACCTAGAAGAACTTTGTCCTCCAAATTATCCCAGTTGAGAGGCATCCTACAAGGTCTACCATACAATGCTTGAAAAGGTGCCATTCGTATGGAACTGTGATATCCATTATTATACGTGAATTCTACCAAGTGTAGATACTCCTCCCATTTGTTTTGTCTATCCATTACGTACATCCTAAGCATGTCTTCCTGAATCTGGTTGACATGTTCAATTTTTCTGTCTATCTCTAGGTGATAAGCTAAACTGAAATTTAGCTGAGTACCTAACTCTTGCTGCATGAATCTCCAAAGAGAAGAAGTAAACACTGGATACCTATCAGAAATAATCTTTTTAGGAATACCATGTAACTTAACTACGTGCTTCATATATATCTTGGCAACCGTTGTTGCACTATAGGACAATCTAACTAGAATAAAGTGGGCAACCTTAGAAAAATGGTCTACTACCACCATAATAGCATCATGCCTATGAGCTGTAATAGGCAATCTAGTAATAAAATCTATAGAAATGGTGTCCCATTTCCATTGTGGAATATTATGTGGCTGCAATAATCCCACAGGGTGCTCATGTTCAGCCTTAACTCGCTGACAGTCCAAGCATCGAGCCACAAAATTTTCTATGTCTCTCTTCATTTCAAACCAATAGTAATGCTGCTTAAGGTCAGCATGCATTTTCTTGACACCTGGGTGAGCCGAATACGGTGCTTTGTGGGCCTCAAACAAAACCAAATTTCTCAAATCACCCAACTCAGGAATGTACACACTCCCTCTAAAAAGCAATAAACCTTTAGAATTTACTGAATACCCCTTAAAATGCCCTTCCAAGAGACTACCACTATCAATAGCAACTTTAACATCCTAAAACCAATGATATGTAGAAAGGTTCTATAAAATCTTATTCTTAAAATCCACTGTTAGGATCAAAGAAGATAATTCATGTCGCCTTCTGCTAAGTGCATCAACAACAATGTTCTCCTTCCCTTGCATATAACTAATCTTGAAGTTATATTCACATAGGAACTCCATCCATCTTCGTTGCCTAGCATTGAGGTTTGGTTGTGTGAAAAGATACTGAAGGCTTCGGTGATCAGTATGTAACTCAAATTGTTGACCTAGAAGAAAATGCTGCCACTTGGTCAAAGCATGCATAATTGTAGCAAGTTCAAGTTCATGAGTAGGATAATTCACCTCATGACTCTTTATCTTTTTGGACTCATAAGCTATAACACATCCTTCTTGCATCAACACTATCCCTATGTCATCCAAGGATGCATCAGTGCACACCATGAACTCCTTAGCTGAATCAGGAACCGCAAGTACTGGTGCACTAGTTAAACATTCCTTAAGTTTCTGAAATGCTACCCTGCACTCCTCTGTCCATACAAATTTCTTCCCTTTTCTCTGAAGAGATGTGATAGGATGCGCTATTTTGGAGAAGTTTGACACAAATCTACAGTAATAGCTTGCTAAGCCCATGAAACTTTGAACCGCAAACACATTCACAAGTGCTGGCCAATCTACAATAGCTCAAATTTTGGATGGATCTATAGAAATTCCATCCCCTAAAATGATATGACCTAAATAACAAATCTTTGATTTGAAGAATTCACATTTCTCAGGATTGGCATACAGTCTGTTCCTTCGAAGGCACTCCAAAACCTGCTTTAAATGTTGCTCATGGTCCTCAATAGAACTAGAATACACCAAAATATCATCTAGAAAAACTACTACAAACTTGTCTAGGTAAGTTCTAAACACATCGTTCATGAAACTCATGAAGACTGAAGGTGCATTCATTAACCCAAAAGTTACTACTATAAATTCATAGTGCCCATACCTGGTGCAAAAAGTTGTCTTATGAATATCCACCTCCTAGATTCTAAGTTAATGATATCCAAATTTTAGATCAATATTTGAAAAGACTCGAGCACCTTTGACTTGGTCAAACAAGTCATCAATTCTGGGCAAAGGATACTTATTCTTAATGGTCACCTTGTTTAACTGTCTATAATCTATGCAAAGTCTTAAGGAGCCATCTTTCTTTTTGACAAAGATCACTGGAGCACCCCATGGTGATATCCTAGGATGAATAAAACCTTTCTCCAAAAGCCCTTCCAACTAAAATTTAAGTTCAACTAGCTCTTGAGCTATCATTCTATATGGAGTCTTGGAAATCGGTTCCGTTCGTAGCACCAAATCGATTCGAAAATCAATTTTTCTTCTTGGAGGCATTCCAGGGATCTCCTCAACAAAAACATCTGAGAAACTCTACAAGAATAGAAGATTGAGAGAAAAACCTTTAACAATAGAATCTTCTAAGTCATTTACCGATATGGCAAACAAACTACAGCCTTTTTTAGCACACCTTGCTAATTGCTTAGCAGAAATTGTTCATAAAGAGATAGGTTTCTTGATTCCAATGATAACCCTAGTTGATCCTGAATCATCTAAACATATGATTGTCTTATCCTTGCAATCCATGATAGCTTGATGTTGGTCTAACCAATCCATCCCAAAAACTATGTCATATGATCCTAAAGGTATAACCCTAAGGTTCACTAAAGTAGTAAAAGGTTTCATTCGAATCTTACAGTCAGGAGCAACAATGTTAGCGTTCACCCTAGAACCTGACGCTAACTCCACTTGCCATCTATTCCTTGCTGTAACCACAGGAATTCCACTATAAGCAACTAAAGTAGAAGAAATAAATGAGTTTGTAGCTCTAGAGTCAAATAAGATAGATACTTTCATACCTTGAGTATTAACTTGAGCTTCAATAATCGTATTCTGGTGTTCATCTTGCTTCTGATCTAGGGTAGTAAAAATAAAGTGGTTCCTTGTAGAATCACCAACTGTCACTTCCAACCTAGCTGGCTTATGTCCAACCTTTGGCTTATCCTAGTTAGGACACTAAGACTAGTAATGACCTAACTATCTGCAATGATAACACTCAACAAATTTCTTGAATCCCATGTTCTGACCAAAAAGACTAGGGGATGGAATATTACTCTGCACACTCTGAGGTGGTTGAGATGGCCTAGGCTATTCAAAACCCTTGGAGTTCTTATAAAACTTCCTCTTTTTTAATTTCCCACCTAAAAATCCCATTTTCAAACTACTCTAAGAAGGCTTTTGACTCTTACTGACATTCGGGGTAGGTGGATTCATGCTAGTTTTGTATGAAGTCCCATGATAGCCAGACTTCATCTCAATCAACTTTGCTCACTCTGAAGCTTCTTGCATAGACACAGGTCTAAAAGTTCTCACTTCCTCCCCAATTTTGGGCATAAGCCCCCTGATGAAATGTTGTATCATGGCCTTATCATTTTTTGCCAAGCTAGAAAAATTTTTAAGCTCGTAGAACCTACGTTCATAAGCTTCCACTGTAGAGCCAAACTGCATAATCTGAAAGAACTCCTCAGCATGGGCCTGACCTCTCCTTGAAACACTCTACAAAGAGCTCCCAAGTAACTAAAGAGATATCAATGCCAAGCTTCTCCAACTCCTGTTCCCACCACAAAGAACTGAATCCCCTCAAATGCATAAATGTCCATCTTACTTTCACGTTACTCAAGTAACGATGTAAGATAAAGCACCACTCAATATTTAGCAGCCAAGCTTCTGCTGCTGTACCCTATTCTATACCATAAAATAATGGCACTTTCACCTTGGAAAGATCCTTGAGTTGAGCTCTTGCCACTAGATAATCCTCTATAGGAAGGTTAATACCCTGCACAAGAGGTATCCTAACATTTGCTCCCCCACCAAGAATCTGGTTGTTAGTCTCAATATTATCTAGACGTTCCAATATCTGTTGAAGTACCATAGCTTGATCTTCCTGGTTATCCTGGTTGGCATTCTGATCAAATTGATCATCCCCAACCATTCTCTAGTGTCTAGGACCTCTACCATGGCCCCTGCCCCTACCTTTGCCTTTGCCAACAAAGTTATCCTTAGGAATGTCATGTCCTCGAGCTCCTCTAGTGACGAGAGACATGATAGCAACCTAAAAAAAAAATATATCGCATTGTTATCGGGTTCAACCCTATAACCCAAGAGTCCTGGTTATTTTAACCGCACTCTAATACCAAATTTAATACCACACTAAATACAAGAAATAAATTAAGCAACAAAGAACAAGTAATTTTTTTTTTTTTTTAATAAATGCCACATAATCCAAGTACCAGAACAATGAATGAGCCACTCTCAATTCATAAACCTCAAAATAAAAGATGATATCATCCATATAAATTTCTACCATGACTTTTATGCATATTGAGTACCATACAATAATGAAGAATGATATCATTCTTAATGCCTATGTCCAATATATGGACCCTATAAGAACAAATTATGTTTCAAGATACAACTTCAACAGTAATTCTTAATCACCTTGAAGCACCTAAAAACACACAATGTTGCAACACAACATAAAGAGGGCTCAATACACACTGAGTTAAAAAGTGTAATCCACCTACATAAATGTTAGGATAAACATATACATAGCCATAATGCAGATGTCTGTTCCATTTGACATAGTGCAACTCTAAAACTAATATGCAAGAAGTAAACATTTACTTAACAATGCATAATTAAACTCGCACTAAGAATAACCTATAAATGACTCATATATATACTAAGGTGTCATCACTATGGTGCTAGGGTTCTGCATCCATGAATGGTATGCTCATAGTCAGCTCATAGTAGAATTCTCTATATACTCATCAAACGATGTAATAGAGTTTTTTCCTATTCTCCGTACTCAACTGTTAAGGTTCAAGTCATAGGTAAGGCCATTTATCTTTACTTATGTATTTAACCCACCCAGTTTATTTTAATGTTATCACTGTATTAAATAACTAAATAGGATTAACCAAATTTAGCCACCCCAATATATGTTCATCATAGCTATTCTTACAATTCACATCAAACAGATATTCTAAGAATGTATATGCAATGGATATCAAATAAGTTAACAACATGATACTACATTCTTCATCTAATTGTAAGTCATCTTATTCTGCCAATTGCAAAGGTAAATTTTAGGTCATTATAGCAACAGGAATAGAATCTGTAATATTAAGATTACATAAATATAATTAAACTATTATATCAGCTTAATAATACTTACATATCTTAATGCGATAAAATCAATTTTGGCTACCATAATCAACCAGATTTATCTTCGGAAATGACTAAGATTACAAAATTCAAATGCATATGATATATTTTCCTAGAATGAAGTTTCATCGTTCATACATCATAAGTACCTCTTTTCCATTTGAAACAGTTTTGAATTGATAAAAATAACATAATAATCTTAATAATAAAAAAATTATATATCATGTTATTTTTATTTCAAAATCATCATAAAAATGATAGTAAAATAATCATAGCAAAATAAAACATAATTGAAAGATTTCCCTATTTCCAAGTTCAATTAATGATTTAATAGAATATGATTTACAATAATACTGTCTACTTATTTTAAATTTGCAAAATTCTAATCTCTACCCATAGTCAAGTTTTAGGATGATTAACACCTTTGAATCATAATTCAAATACTTGATCACAAACAAATGAAATCATGTCTTAGCATTAAGATGAATAACCTATTTTAACTAAAACAAACATCATTATTTAACTCACCAATACTTCAGTGTTTCATACTATAACAGCTAGCATCTTAATTTTGCTATCACAAGAAACTGTTGATAGAATACTATAGTTCTTTTCCATCACAGCATATGACAACTCTAAACTCATCAATCTAAATATCCCCTTTGAAGTTATAAGAGTATTCAATACAAACAAGGAATTGGTTGATGTTAGTTAATATAACTTTGATAATGGTTTTATGCAAACTAATTAACAAAAATGTCATTGGTATCAAATAACAACAGCAAATCGAATTTCCACATATCCTAAGAAATACCTATATAGTTAACAATTGATTGAACCATATTAAATAACAGCACATGTCGACTATTTTCATATGACATTCTCTTCAAATTCATTGACATATTTAAAAACTTACGACATCGCTATGACTTTCCAATAATGATTCAAAACCTCGTCCACGTTTTAGATTCCAAATGATAGTTCGATACACTGTATGATTTTCTTGCTAATCAAAAACTTATATGTGTTGTTAAGATCTGATATCTCAAATCCAAATTGAAGGTTTGTTTCTCCACACCTAAATATGTTTATTTTTCCAAATCAAGTTTGGGTTTCTCATTAAAGCTTTTGCGCATAGTTACCCGCAAACTGTTTGACATAATGGTTGAGTCATAGTTTCCACGATTATGTGATTAACACAATTACTATTCTATTTAACTTTAAACAACAATTTAACATAACGATCATGACTAAGTCTCATCTAATCTGTATGATATAACACCCTTGCCAATTTTTATAAATCATTAGGGATTTATGTTTGTGCCTGCAGATTTCATGCAATTCATTTGACAAAATAACTTACAATAATTAACACAAAGATATGGTACACACTAAGCTCATCTCTATAGTAATCGATAACAACATGTTGCTACACAGTTCCATAATATGAAGCAAAAACCCAAATGCAAACTTTGTTATTAAAGAAATGTCTCCATACCCACACTTAAGTATGGGAACATACAAAATTCAATAGTATACATGTCAAACCTTGTATACTTCCAGGCTCAGGTGTTGATATGAACCATTTAAATCTGAACAAACTATATTATTCATATATTTCAAAATCAAATGCAGCATAAACAAAAATAAGAGAGTAGGGTTAGAAAATGCCCCTACATGAGATTTAGTAGATAGAAAATGCTCAACACAAAGCTCTGCAATGAAACTCAATGTGAAAGCCCCAGATGCCAAATCAAAACCACCCTTCCCAAATGCTTTAACTAAAAAAAAACTTGTGTGCAACCTCAGCACAAATGAAACCAAATGAAATGCAACAAAATATCTCGCTATGAGCAACTTAACTGCATTTATCCTCATAAGAAAGTATCTCCTTCCAACCAAAACCCTTCATAATGTCGACTCTTCAGCAACAGAACACAAGTGTTCTACCAAGCAGTGCAAAAAAGCCAATTCTTGGCATAGCTACCGTAGAAAACTTAATTCACAAACGTAATGGCCGGAAAAACCTTCATTATGTTATTTCATGATAAACATGCATTCAATACACAACACACGTCACAAAGCCATGTATACGGTAGTCTCATTGCCACTTCCATTTTTGGTTTTTTAAACAATGAAAATTTTACCTCTTTTTAAGCATTTGAAACCCATTAATAAAACAAAATAATGTGTATGCTCTACCAACTATCCCTTAATAAAACAAGTGAACTAAATTCATGAATCAAAACCAACTTAGGGTGAGATGAAATTAGAGATATTTAAACCCTTTCTACATCATTTGCATACAAGTTATGCCAAATTCACCTCCAAGGAAAATAATTGATCTTTTAACAATTTATATATATATATATATATATATATATATATATATATATATATATATATATATATACAATGTATAGTTCAACCTCATGAAAACATTTGATACCCTAACATCATATATTTTTATATGCAAGTTTTCAAACCTTAAAACTTAAATTTAAATTAAGAACTTTGAAACGTTTAATCCTTCCAAGAAATCTAATTTCTGCGACCAGAAATGTTAGGTATATAAAACCTCACAATTTTACATAATTATAATAACTATCAAAAATATTAAACCTTGATAGTATTAAAAATAAATAAATAATTTAAAATAATAAGTCATCTTTCAAATCTAAATAGAGTAATATTGATACTGAATACATATTCAACAAAAGTTTCATGTTTTGCTAAATGGAATATAACTAGGTTATGACTATTTAATCAAGGTATCAAAATGAAAGAAACTTAATAACAACTAAGTCCTAATAAGCAGAAAAATAGTAGTAGTGGTTAGGCATGACATTACCTTCATATAATTACAAAAATCTACATAGATTGTGAAAGGCATAAAACACAAAAATTCTTAAGACTCCCTACCACCACTCCACATCTTGGGAATCCTTACATAGTGGATTGTATCAAGCTTGAAATGGGAGGGTATGTGTCAAAAACTCTGCAGTAGAAAATAGAAGGCAAAAACCTTTGAGAGATTACATTAATACATTATTTTGCATTTGGAAAGTAGACAAGAAAGTAGGGGCAAAAAGTAGATGACATTTATGGCAAGAGTCTTTACTTTAACTATTTTGTTCTCTTCCATCTCCTTCTATCTTCTCATAGAAGCCTCATTTTTGTCTTTGTCTAATCATCCTCTTGGGATGGTAGAGCTTTAATGTCTACTATTAATTCCAATATGACCACATCTAAGTCTATGTCAGGCAAAGTAGCATCCCTAACTGCATTCAATTCCTCTATACATTTATTCCACTTAGAATTAGTAATAGCCTTTACATCTCCTAAGGCTATACTCATATCTAATTCTATCCTAAAGAGAAAATTATTTAAATCATAGACAACATTTATATCTATCTCATTATTACAATAGACCAAAAACCTCGGATGTCTCAAAATATCTTCAAATGAAGAAGACCATTCCTACCATTCCCTTAAATTTCCATTACTATCTATAATACCAGGAATGAAATTTAGTATCCCTGAAGCAATTTTTTTCATTTTCTCTTGGATCAATTGCAATTTTCCTATGAAAAATCCATGTAACTGCCTTACCCTATTTATCATTTTTCTAGTATTAATGATTACCAGCTTGGGTAAATCCTTTTTCTAGCATAGTAGAGGGACCACATTATCAAAAATTGAGCATAGGACCACCTAGTTATGAATGGAGGGGATAAAATATCTAATGCCTCTAAGCACTTGTATTCAGCTCCTTGCAAGCTAATGTAACTATTGTGCACAATTTGTGAAAGAATCTACATGGCACCAATTTTGTACATAAGGAAATTTTGAATTTTCTTTATTTCCACCTCCTTAGTGTTGGAAGAATGAATGTTGATGATACTTCTATGGATGACTATTGTAGAAACATGATTAGATCATTATCATGATGATATGTTACATTCATGACTATGTCTATCATTGATGTCAACATAGCAATTTTCTATGATATGTGAAAGAAGAACAATGGTCAAGAACAAGTTGGTACAGATAGATTGTTGGGTTATTTTACTAAGAAATGTTAAAGATAGATAGTACTAAGTGTCTAGTATATGCTGCTAACCTTGAAAGCATAAGGTATTAATTTTGGAAGAAGTTATGCAAGTTTCTATGAAGATTGTTCTAAGATAGAGTTTATAAAAGCATGTTCTGGTAGGCTTGTTATTTCTCTTAGCAAAGCTATTATTCTAAGAAGCCAAAATTAAAGATGTGAAGAAGACATTCTGGAGATGACGTAGCTAAGCTAGCTCATCATTATGTTACATGTACAAAAATGTATTCAAGTTACAAGGCGAAAGATTAATATTATCACTAAGTGTAATGTGTTCTTAATGTGGTCCTATAATAATTAATTGAGAAGGTGTAATAGCAAACTTAGGGAATTGTTTTATGGATTTGGTATAAAGGAAGGAGATTTTCATTTATCAAGCATGGAATGGATCAATTATTATAAGCAACACAAAGAGCAGAATGCAAAGATAAATAGAGCAGAGCGAAGGTGAAGGAAACTTTGTTTTTGAGGTTTTATTGCATGATCAAAAGTTTGATATTTGGATTTGAGGTTTTTGACCTAGTCTACAAGGTCTAATAGTGATTGGTATAGTTGATAGGACATAGGAAATAAGTTAAAGTATAGTACAGACAATTATTCTGCAAGGAATAGTTCAGAGATTAGTTTTACAGTGAGTTCAATGGTCTTGCCCCAAAAGCTATTTGGACAATGGTTCTTTCTATATTCCACAACTCGTAACAAGGTTGGAATCTCCTAATAGGAATTCAAAGTCTCCTAATAGAGAATCATATGTACTAAATGTTGTAATAGACTCCTAACAAGGTCCATCCTCTAACAAGGAATATTTATATTAGTACATCATCTTATGGGCATCATTTGGACCAGGGTTGTCACTTTGATCAACAGTTTCCCTAGTTAACATAGAAGGTGTAATTGTGTATGTGCATCTTGTTATAGTCCCTCCCCATCTCTCAGTTATCTTGGTGGATTATTGTTTCTAACAATTGGTATCAAAGCATCAAGTCCTTGAAGATAAAGCTGAGCAACTTTGGGAGATTCATGGAAAACATATTTAGAAAAGATAGTCTAAAATTCAATCGAACAAATTATGAGAATTAGAAGGAAAAGATGAAGACACATTTGCTATGTATGGATCCAAGATATTAGATCTTGAAAAAATTAGAAGAGAAAATCATTGCTGAAAAAGATTTGGAAACTTGTATTGAGGAAGAGAGAGAACTTTTCATGTGCGACATGAGAGCTAGAGAAGCAATATTGTCTACAACTCCTAAAATTGAGTACAGCTAGAACATATGTAGGTAGGATATCAAAAATTAGTGCAAGTATTAGATCTCAAGGAGGAACCAAATAAGATGATGAGGTGATCTAGAAGATATTGAAGAGCTTAATGCCACCATTTATGCAAGTAGTTAAAATGATACAATTATTGATCTCTTATATCAAAGATTTCACAAAGGAAACATTACTTGGGAGACTTGAAGTAGTTGAGAATGAGCTTAGACAATCCAAAGAATTGACCAAAATAGAAATAGCTTTCGGTGCCCTAAATATTCAACCTAATTTGTCGAGGAGCACAAGTGCTAGAGGAGACTTTACTAGTAGTAGCAGATCTGATGAGGACAAAAATATAAAAGGAGTACTCCTTCTCATAAGAAGAGAAAAGGATGGTAAGAAAGTATTTAAATGTTGGACTTGTAATGAATTTGGTCATTATGCATCTAAGTGTCATAAAAGAGAAAAAGTATAGAGGAAATTTTAAACCTAGAAGTGATAGAGAGTGTTTATGTGAAAATGAAGAAGATGATTCTAATGAACAAGTAGTAAGTGATAGTGAAGATGAAATAGAATTTGTAGCTATTAAAGAAGAAAGTCTAGAGAAAATGGCTTTGGTATCACAGGTTGAAAAGAAATATGATTGGATAATTGATAGTGGTTGTTCACATCATATTACAAGTGATATGAACAAGTTTGTTGACTTCAAAAGTCATGATGGAGGTATTGTCAGAGTTGGAAATAATACAACATGCTTTGTTAAAGGTATTGGATCTATAACTCTTGATGGTAGGACTAATATTGAGGATGGATATTTTTTTGATGGTTTGAAACACAATTTTCTGATTGTTGGACAACTAGTTGATAAAGGTTATTAGTTACAGTTCATAGAGAAGACATGCATGATCAGAGAAAAAGATAGAAATTTAATTGGAATGGGAACAAGATCTAGAGCTAATTTATTTCAACTAAATCCTACTAAAATGACATGTTTGGTTACAAAGGTAGATGATAATTGGTTATGACATAAGAGATTTTGGCATATAAACTTTGACAACATTGTGAAGACTAGTAGTATGTTTGTAGTTAGAGATTTGCCTAAGATTGAAGCCTACTAACACAATTTGCAAGGAGTGTGTATTGGAAAAGCATAACAAAACTTCTTTTCCTAGCAAGAAGTTTACTACTATAAGAAAATTCAAGATTCTACTGTCATGCCCAAAAATATATGGGCAAAGCACACACAATTTTTTTTTTAAAGAACCATGATTCAATAAGATAATATGTCGTAAAAGATTTTAGATGTTTAACTATAACAGAACTAATTGTTCAAGTAACTTAAAATTTAGATAACCGTAGGTAATAGAAGATAGATGCAAGCTCACCATTGATATAGAAAGGTGACAACTTAGTTTGAAACATATCATAAAAGAGATAGGTTGGGTGAACTTAATGTTCTAGAAAATCAATTAATTAAAAAAATAAATGACTAATTCCCATTTAACTAAAGTCCTAATCCTTCAATTGTTTTAATAATTCCTTAAAATATTACCTCCTAAGGATGACAATAGATTAACACAACTTATTCGATACGTTGAATGACCTACTAACTAAAATGACATCTATCTCTTAATTACATAACCTTGTTTAACATCAATTAAATTTAACTATTCAACTCATGCTAACTATATTTAAAAAAATTTAATAAAAAATCTAAACTAACCTTAGACATACACGTACAATACAGGTAAACTATATTATCAATTGTATTATCTACAATTTTATTTATAATTCTCTCCAACATACTTATAACAATCTAATTTATTAATCTATCAATTACAATTAAAATTGAAGACTAGAATTATTTCAATTACATCTATAAGTAAATCTAAAATTTATTTAAAACTATAATAAATCTAAGTCCACATTAATAATGCCAATATTAAAATCAATCTAACTAATCTCACAATTATGTAAAACTAATTAATAACATAAAATAAAATACAACTATAACAAAAGATAACTAAATTAGAACTAATTAACTTAGGACTATCTTAAATGAAACCACTTAGAACACTAACTAACTAACCTAGAATTAACAAGTTACATCCCATTCTAATACCATTTACTAACAACTATACTAACATAAGAAAATATTATACTACTTTCTAATGTCCTAAAATAACAACTAATCTAATTAATAAATTAATACTAATCTAGTTTGAAACTGACAATAAATCTGAAACTAACAAAATACCTCTAAAACTAACCTAACCTATCTACTAGCCAAGTGGCCTAGCCACCACTTGGTTTCCTCCTCAAGTCTCCCACGTGATCCCATGTACCTACACACTACCCCAGGGCTGCCTCAGTGCAGGCCTATCATTCCCTTGCATGTATGTTGAGAGGTGAAGGGATCTAGTGCATAGTGAGGGGGAAATATGGGGTATAGGGGCGTAAGATTAGCATGGGTTGAATTTTAAACAACTTTCTTGTCCTCCCCCTTTGATGCAACAAGGGTCTAGCATGAGCTCAATACAAGTAAATGGCAAGTGGTTGGTGGAGTCCACGCCTAGCCTTCCAAAAAGAGAGTGAAAAGAAAGTGATGGGGTGTGGTCTTAATTTTTTTTTAATTTAGAAAGAAATGAATTGACATGAAGTCCTAGGCAAGTACCTTGCCCTTTTTACTACATGGAGTTTAATGCCAATGCCAGGTCTACACCCAAATTGGCAAGAGGTGATTTGAAGCTAGATTTAGTGAAGGGCTAGATAGCTATAGGAGTAAATGCTAAAAAATTTGTTGTTGAGAGAAGACCATAAGATTGCATTAACTTACACATTTATATGTTTAATTTTTTTGAAATTATTTAATTTATATTGTTTAAAGAATTAGCAAATTATTTTTGTTGAAATTCAAAGGGGAATAACTCAATGTGACTTGGGGGAATTAAATTTTTCCCCATGCATTTTTTAGAGAGGTTTTTACTCCTGGAGATGCAAATTTTTTTTGAAGCCAAATTTTCTGAGTGTTGATATAATCTTCTTGCTATATATTTTTTTGTTATACTAGGAGTGATTTCTATCTTAGTGACAACGTAGATTCCCTTTTAACAAGCATACTATTACAAGGATGTGTAAAAAGGTTATTCTCTTTTTTTTTTCTTTTCTCCTATAATTTATGTTTTATCAATCATCATATGACAAAGATATATGTTCCTTTTATTCAGAATTCAAGGTGATGCATAATTTCTTATTCAAATTTGATTTTGTCAATTATAAAATTTAATAAGGAGAGAGATAACTTTGTTGTCCACAATGTAGGATTTTTATTTCCTCTTAATACATAAAACATCAAATTGGAAACTTCAACATAACAACTTGATTTTCCTTAACATAATTGAAAACTTGAGAATTCATAATTCGAAGGCATTATCTATTAATCTATTTCTCACATACATATGCATAATTTGAAATCATGTAAGAGCAATGCAAAGATGTTTTCATAATCTCTTTTTTTCTTTCTTTCTCTATTATTCATCCTGGTTCAAGGCTCCATCAGGAAAGAAATAGTAAAAAAACTTGATGTCCTTGCCAATACATCAAAATTTAAATACATTTTACATAATGTTACAATTTTAAAGAAATCTCTTCTAGGTCCTTCACAAGTGAATTCTTCCAATACCTTCGATACCTCAAGGAAAACAAGAAGATAAGAGCTAACCTAGGGTAAAACATCACAACATCAAGAACAATTCAAGCATACACCCTAATCCAATTTTACACAATATGTCCAAGAATAGAACCTAACTAGGGGGCAGGTGGATTTTCCCAATGGGAGACGTCAATCACCATACCATAATATAGCCCTTTCAAGGCCAAAACTTCAAGAAATTTCATTCTTCTACAAGGCCCTTTCAAGGCTATTACCACAAGGATATCATTCCTCTCCATATTAAGAATTCAAAATATCAAACAAGGTACGTGATGACAAGTAGGGGCCCATACACCCTATCCTCTTTCCCTCCTCTCACCATGAGAGGAGACTCTACACCATTGAGGTCCAACTAAGGCCCTTCCCCCTTACATGGCCACTTATTCCATATCCAAGGGTGAGTAATGCCAAAACAATCCCCATGAAATCCCCTCAAAACAAAACATTAAGACAAGCATAAGAATAACATCAAGAACAAGTTAAAATCCCTCCAAATTAATCCCAACACAGAAGCAAGAAAAACAAAGAACAACACAATGCCTTATGCATGATTCAAGCATGAACAACATGAATAGCAAATTAAAAAGAGTGAAGAACTCCTACCTTCACAAAAAGTTATGGTAAAATGGTAGGTTGAGAAGAGCTTTTCCTTCTTCTTTTTTCCTTCAATCTTCCAACTTTCTCTAAAAGTAGAGATTGGGTAACAACTCCAAAACTACTCCAAAATTCCTCTAAGTATGATCCTTAACTCAACTAGACATCAAGTAACCTCAAGATGAAGTTTGAGTCACCAACTCATGGAGGAGACAAATCAATTTTTGCAATCAACCAAAAGTAGGGTTTTTGAGTGACCCTAAAAGTCAACCAAAGAGACTAAGGGGTTGGAAAGTGCTCCCCACCAATATCCTTACCCCTAGGGTACTTAAATTTAATGTTTTTAAGTATTAAAGACTTAATAAGAACAAGAAAAAGCTAGAAGAATAGTGAGACCAAATAACAACCTTTAAAGAAAGACAATGCAAAGATAGCACAAATTAACAAGGGGTTTTAGTTTTGTCTTTCCATTGGGTTTCCTGGCTAAATTTCCTACACACTCATTGCACACATCAGTAGTTCAAGAAACACACACACACACACATGTGTGTGTGTGTGTGTGTGTGTAAGAATACGTATCAATAAATTCATGTAAATTAAAACATCCATCTTCGACCAATCAATTGTTTATCTCATTCTATTCATTAAAACTGGAAAAATCAAATTGCTAGTTTTGCATTCATTCACTTCATCATCACACATGTTCATAAAGCATTAAATGAAAAAATCAAATATTTGAAAGTAAAGCATCACATATCATAAATAACATAATAATGTTCAGTGTATCAAATAATATTCTGACATATCGAGTCATGAGTATCAAAATAATAATGTACCATCGATGCTAGGATGGGTCGGGGCGAGGCCTCACATATACATACAGATCTTAGTGGTCCTATGAAGATTGAAGTATTCTATGGTGAAAAGTATTCCATGATTTTAGTTGATGACTTTTCTAGAATGATGTGGGTTGTATTTTTTAAAGAAAAATATCAGGTATTTGATAAGTTCAAGATATTCAAGAATAGAGTTGAGAATGAATCAAGTATGAAGATTAAATGTTTAAGATTAGATAGCAGATGAGAATTTACTTTGAATGAGTTTAACATCTTTTGTGAAGCTAATGGAATCAAAAGATAGTAGTCAGCCCCGAGAACCCCTAAACAAAATGGCATTACAAAAAGAAGAAATAGGTCAGTAATAGAAGCAACAAGAGTTATGTTAGTTGAGAATGATGTATCCATGATGTTTTGGAGAGAAGCTCTGAATAAAATAGTCTACACCATGAATAGAGTGCAAGTTAGGAAAGACACAAACAAAAGCCGTTATGAACTATGGTTTGGTCACTCACCTACAATTAAGTATTTCAAAATTTTTTGTAGTAATTGTTATATCAAAAGAGATGATTATATTTGTAAATTTGATGCTAGAAGTGATGAAGACATGTTTCTTGGTTATTCATTGAAAAGAAAGGCCTATAGATGTTATAATATGAGAACTAGGACTATTGTTAAAAATGTAAATATAAGAGTTGATGAGAAATTTGAGATATAAGAAAGAATAGTTGACTATAATTCAAATGTT
This sequence comes from Cupressus sempervirens, assembly GCA_028749045.1. NCBI lineage: Eukaryota > Viridiplantae > Streptophyta > Pinopsida > Cupressales > Cupressaceae > Cupressus > Cupressus sempervirens. The sequence continues at coordinate 398,527,650 of CM053783.1, forward strand.
GAGAATGTTGTTACTAAACCAAGGAAAGATGAAGTATTCTTTGAGACTAATAATGATTTTCAGAATGAATGGGAGCTAAGACAAGAACAAAGATCAGAACCTTTAACAGAGCTAAGAGTTGAGATAACAACTCCTGCTTCTGGTAAGAATATGACAAAGAATCATCCACTTGAATAGATCATTGAAAGCAGAGATAAAGGTGTGATGACAAGAACTAGAATTAGTGAAGAGCTATGTTTGATATCTCAAGTCAAACCAAAGAATTCAGATGAAGCATGTAAAAATGGCTATTGGAAGCAAGCTATGAAAGAAGAATTGGATCAGATAGTAAAAAAAGAGACATGGGAATTGGTCTAAGACCAATAGTTGAGAATGTGATAGGAACAAAATGGGTATTCAAGAACAAGATGAATGAGCAAGGTGAACTTGTAAGGGAAAGAGAAATATTGGTATGTAAAGGTTACTCATATCAAGAAGGAATAGACTATGACATAACCTATGCTCCTATGGTAAGAATAGAAACAATAAGGTTATTCTTAGCATATGCAGCATATAAGAAATTCAAAGTGTATCAAATGTATGTCAAATTAGCATTTCTAAATGGAGAACTTGAAGAAGAGGTATACATAGAATAGCCTAAAATTTTTCCTATAATAGATGACAAGGACATAGTATGCATATTGAAGAAAACATTGTATGGCTTGAAGCAAGCACCCAGAACTTGGTATGCAAGGTTGGACAAGCATTTCACAAAGCTTGGATTTAGCAAAGGTATGGTAGACAATAATTTATATTGGAAAGAAATAGATGATGCATTGATGATTTTGGTAATATTTGTTGATGATATCATATTTGGAGGAAATGATGATGAAAGTGATAAGTTTGCAGAAGAAATGAAGAAGGAATTTGAAATGAGCATGATGGGAGAAATGAACTATTTCCTAGGATTATAGAATGTGCTGGACAAAGAAGGAATCTTTATTTCTTAGATTAATTATTTGAAAGATTTACTAAAAAGGTTTGGTTTGGAAACATGCAAACCTATTGGAATACCTATGGTAAATGGACACAAGTTATCTAAAAAGGATGAGACACCTACTATTGAGCAGAAGAAGTACAAATATATTACTGGAGGATTGCAATATTTGACTCACACAAGGTTGGATATAGCAAATGCAATTGGAATTGTTGCAATATTTCAAGCACATTATGTAGTAGTCAAAAGGATATTTAGATACTTGAAAGGAACACCATAGTTTAGATTATGGTATGACAGATCTAATGATTTCACTTTATATGCTTAAATTGATGTTGATTAAATAGACAGTATGGATGAAAGAAAGAGCACTAGTGGTAAAGCCTTCTTTCTTAGAGGAAGATTGGTTTCTTATCTAAGCAAGAAGTAGGTCTATACCTCACAAAGTATAACAGAAGTAGAATATGTTGTAGTAGCAAACAATTGTAATCAAATTGTTTGGATGAAGCATAAGTTGAAGGATATAAGGATAGACTTTAGTGAGCCTATTGTCATAAATTGTGATAACATAAGTATATTGAATATGTCTAAGAATCCAGTGTTTCATTCTAAGACTAAACACATTTCTATCAAGTATCACATGTTGAGAGAGAAAGTTACAGAAAAGGAAATTAGATTGGAGTATGTATGCACCAAAGAGAAGATTGCAAATATTTTCACTAAGCCTCTTTCCAAAGAGACTTTTGAGTATTTACGAGGTATGCTAGGGGTTGTGCCACTTCCTACATCAGAGTAGATGATGCAAGAGTGCATTAGTCCAGTGTAATAGAGCACTATTGTTTTTTTGGACTGAATGTTGATGCTTCCTATATTTGGGAGTATCTGTGATGGACAAAGTTATCTAGGACTCTTGTTGGATTTTATTTTGAATAGTGTATTTGGACACTCAGGAAAATTAGAGATAGATGTTACAAAGATTGATAGTTGTTGAAACATTTGACATTAATGTTAATGGGGGAGAAGTTACAACATGAAAAATAGTTTGAGAAAAAAATGTTTGAGCATGGAAAAATAGTTTGATATAGAGCACATTGAGGTATATCAATGGGGAATAATTATTGATGAAGAGGATTTGAAAAGAAAGGTTAACAAAATGTTTTTCATCTATGTTGCCATTAATGCCAAAGGGGGAGATTTTTGAAAGCATGAATGCTAATGATAGTTCTATGGGGGGATTATTGTAGAAACATGATTAGATCATTATCATTATGATATGTTACATTCATGAGTATGTTTTTCATTGATGTCAATATAGTAGTCTTTTATGGTATTTGACAAAAGAATAATAGTAAAGAACAAGTTGGTACGGATAGATCATTGGGTACTTTCACTAAGAGAGGTTAAAGGGAGATACTACTAAGTGTCTAGTATATAAAACTAACCTTGGAAGCATAAGATATTAATTCTAAAAGAACTTATGCAAGTTTTAGTGAAGACTATTCTGAGATAGAGTTTACAGAAGCATGTTCTAGTAAACTTGTTATATTTCCTAGTAGAGTTGTTATTCTGAGAAGCCAAAGTTTGATGGGTACACAATCCAAGCACAGAATGGACACAATAGGAAAAGGGAAATTGTATTAACTATGAAAATAAGCTAGTACATTCAATACAGAGAAAATAGACTTCAAAACATGCCCTAAGGGTTTACAATAGCACAAAATTGGAGATAATTTCTCCTTTTGGTACCTCCTCTCAAACTCCACTCTGAACTACCTTTTACAATGCTAGTAATATCCTTAAATATACCTCAGAGGGTTAAGGACTAGGAGTACATTCTAGAAAGTGCTAGTAGGCATCCACCGACCAAGTAGAAGGCTCCAAAAGCTGCGTTAGAAGTTGGTACAAATATAGAAGAATCCAAAAATGGTAACTGAACTTTTGGGAGGCATAGCTTTTGAACCGTAGCTCCAACTGACAAACCGTTTACATTTTTGGAAAGCTCTCGAAGCGCTCTATAGCCCTATGGAGGAGCTTTTCTTGTCCCCCAATTTTTAGCCTTTTTTGAGGTCATTTAATTCCCCTAACCTGACTTTGAAGCATTCTTAGGAGGTCTCCAACAACCAAAAAACTACAATAACTTTCAAACTGTGGGGCCTTTTGACCTGATTCTTTTTTTGGAATGCTCTAAATTGCAATTACATTCATCTAGCCAATTTACAGCTCCTAGTTCAACAAAATGATGGTTCAATTACATACTCCTATTTTTTTGGCATTTACACATATCCTAAGGTGTTCAAATACTCTATCCTAGAACACTAATAGTGGAACTATGAGAGTTGGAACCTTTATTTGACCCAAATTGTGTATCCAAAAATGAAAACACATGAAATAGAAACTAAGTCACAGTACATTTTTTTGGGGGACACAAGATTTCCCTTATACCTCTGGATGCTCCTGCATCAAAGTTAAAGATGTAAAGAAGACATTCTAGAGATGACATAGTTAAGCTTGCTCACCATAATGTTAAATGTATGGAAAGTTATTCAAGTAACAAGGTGAAAGATTAATGTTATTGCTAAGTTTAAGGTGTTCCTATAATAATTAATTGATAAGTTGTAATATCCAACTCAAGGAATTGTTTTATGGATTTGATATAAAGGAAGGACATTTTCTTTTATCAAGAATTGAATGGATCAATGATTGTAAGCAACACATAGAGTGGAATGTGAAGATAAGTATAGCAGAGCAAAGGTGAAGGAAACTTCATTACCAAGGTTTTATTTTGTGATTTGATGTTTGATATTTGGATCTAAGGTATGTGACTTGGTCTACAAGGTCTAACAGTGGTTGGTCTGGTTAATAGGATAGAGGAAAGAAGTTAAAGTATAGTATAGACAATTATTCTAAAAGGAATAGTTGAGAAATCAATTGGACAGTGAGTTCAATGGTTTTGGCTTAGAAGCTATTTGGATAGTGGGCCTTTCTATCTTCCACAACTCCTAACAAGGTTGGAATCTCCTAATAGGGATTCAAAGTCTCCTAACAAGGACTTATATGTACTAAATGTTGTAATAGACTCCTAACAAGGTCCATCCTCTAACAAGGAATATTGATATTAGTACATCATTTTGTGGGTATCATTCCCACTGGAGTTTTCCTAGTTAACATATATGGTGTAAATATGTATGTGCATCTTGTTATGGTTGCTTTTTACTTTGGTTGAATGGTTAAGATTATTTAAGGTTGATAAATGTTTTAATTATTGGAATACTGATTCATCCCCCCACCCACCCCCCCTCCCCAACCTTAGTTATCTTGGTAGACTATTGTTTCTAAGACTTAGCACCATCCCACTCATCAATATCCATGTGTTGGGCTTCTCCCACAATTGCAATGTCAACTTTAGTTTGAGCTTCATGGTCTTTCACCTCTATAACAAGTTTAGTCACAACCCTTAGGCTCCTTATTTCTTCCTCCATGTCATCTATCTTCTTCTCTAGGACATAAGTCCTCTTCAAATCTTCTTCATATTTTTATCTAGCATCAATGGATAAGCTATAAGTCATATATAGTTGCTCTTGCAATGTATCCATCTTGCTCTTCCACATTAATGATGTTGTATTCACTAAATTGTGGATTTGGTCACTAGGTACAATGTAAACATTCACAAAAAATAGATTTCCTTGGGGGGACTCCTTTATCTCCATTAGAGTTGGTTTATTATCATCTATAGCTATGCTCTATATTGCCATTGTTTTGCTATCTATATTAAATCTAGAGCCTTACAGCTCACCAATGATATTAGTCTCTACAAAAGTAACTGATCTTTCCTATTTTGTGACGTGATCCAACATGAAAGAGGAACTAAATTCCCAACCAGGAAAAAGAAACATTCCACTTCTTGTTACTAATTATCTTTCTTCCTCAACTATGTGATTCTCACTATTTGGATCATACTCCTATAACCTTTGCACTAGTTTTGCAATTTTCTTAGGTGAATCGCCAAATTGTAATTGTAGGGAAAGTTCATTTTGTTTTAGTTTATAAAGGAATGACTTAAATTCATCAAAATTTATAAATTGGTTATCTTTTTTGAAATCCTCCACCTAAATTATTCTTTCACCCAACATTCGAATCTACAATTCAATCATGTTGGTGATCTTCTCACGCTCTCTTGCTTGTTTGATTAAAAAGTTGTGTCTGATGGTATCAAAGAATTTAGGTCCTTGAGGCATAATTTGTAATGCCTTTCCTCTGACATTATCAAAGATATGAATCATCTTTTGTTTTTTCTTTCCCTTGACCCATGAAGAGCTCTTTGGTTGATCATCCTCAACCTCTACAGTTATAAACTCATCTTGCTTAGGAGATGGGGTTTTTCTCTATCTCTAAACTTTGCAGGAACTTATGTCATTAATTCATCAAAATTATCTAGGCACTTATTATACCTACCAAGGTATGGTACATCATGGTGGAAACCCTTGAATGATGGGTCAGTTGCCCTCATGGATTCTTCTATCTTCATTATCTTACTCCAATTTTGAGTCCTCTCCCTACAAACCTCTATATACAGGTAGTCTATGATGCAATCTTCTTCCCAAATTGGCTTGCTACTAGGAAGAGTGTACTTCCTCATTTGTATCATAGGTTCTAGTTGGGGTAGGGGGAAGTTTAAATTTAGCTAAATATTGATATGTCTCTTCTATGACATCCTTCCCTATCAGAAAATTATATATATTTGTATTTCTAGTAACAAGAGAGGTTTTCCTAATAGCAGGGCCTAAATATTCTCTATTCATCATTAGTAATTGCTAAAATAATTCTAACTAGCCTAATCTCTCAATGACATGTCTAGGTAATACATGAGGAGGCCAAGGACATCCAAATACTCTTATAATTGAAAAGATTTCATATAAAAAAAAAGTAGCCCAGTCATGGCTAAGTACCCTATCCTCATTTAGGTAGGAAGATGGTCTAATTAACATCCTTACTCCCCTAGGTATTCTTTCATTTATATCCATTAACATATTCATGATCGAAAAGACAAAATCATTATAGAAAGCAATAGTACTAGCATAGGGATAAAACCTTTGCTAGAAGTGAGTGCACAATTGCATAGGTAGGGTTTCTCCATTCTCCTCAGTGGCCTTGATAAAATCTAGACTGATGTGCTTTATATTCTTGAAAAACATAATGTGCATTAATAGTGAATAATGGAAAAACCTAAAGTTTCCCAAGTCTCCCTTTTGAGCTACCTCAATTTCTTCATGCTTCCTATCAATGATGTATTCCACAAAGTCATAACAGATATTATGATTTGGATCCTGGATATCCAATGCTATGATATATTTATAACCTAGGGTAGTCATAGTGCCATCAACTCCCAATACCTTTCCAATCCCATTGATGGTATATCTGACATGTTTGTAGAATAATTCTAATGACATTAGTTCTCCTACCTTCTTAGGTAACTCCCCCTTTTCCTTCTTTGATTTGGGAATGTGCCTCCTCATGAAAATTCTATTGTAGAAACACTTGGAACTCTTGAAGATCTCATTTCTTTTTTTCTTTCTCAATTTTCTTTGTGAGAGGTCCTACTAGGTCAATTTTTTTAGAAAACATCTCCCTATCCAATCTGCACAGGACACTCATATCCTTTCTATGGAAGGCCTTGGTTGTTAGATTGTAAGACTTGATTAGTGCCTTCCCCAAATCAACATCAACTATCACCTATAACACTATCAATATTGCCAGGTTTCTAATCCATGGGTTACAAATTGGTGATTTTGTATACCTATTCTTATAAAAATACCAGAATAACTCATTCTGATTGGTTTCAAGTATAATGACATCCCTCTAGAATGAGTACACATCTCTAAAAACATGGAAATTCAAATTTTGAGCATGAGAGGACCCCAAGAGAAAATACACCCACTCCTCTACATATAAAGTTGCCAATTTTTTCTTTTCCTACTCTATGGCTTGTGAAGAATCTTCCACATCAACCTAATATATCATCTTTCCCTCATCTTGTACCATGTTTACTGCAACTAAAGATTTTGGAATAATATCTGTCAATACTAACTTTGAGAAAATTAAAAAAAAATTGCAAATTCTTGGCACTCAAACTCTTGTCTCTAAATGTATGCAAAATATTGTAACTCAAGAATCTATTACATCAACCTATTAATGGAGATAAAGGAAATAGAGGGGCATTTATGTCTCTTAATGTCAAAGTGCATAAGAAATCTCAAAAATTGCAAAAGTGTAGAGCAATGACCTGTACAATGAACCTTTTAATTCTTTTATGCACCTTTTGATAGGAAATAACCTTTGAAGTCATAATAAGACTTCTAACAGTCATTTCATACTTACCATTTCTTCCTCGTGACCTGATGAACACATCATCTTACTTCTTTCTACCACTTCATGGTCTATCCTCTGTTGTTGTCAACTAACTATGTGACCCAATGATCATGGGTTCTCAAGCTTTTCTTAACTTCAATCACATGGCTGCCACCTCATTTTAACATTATAACTTAACATTAGCAACCCTGCGATCACCTTTACTTCATGCAATTTTGGCCTAGTACATAATTATGCATTTGAAGCCTTTTCTCTTGTGATTGAGCGACCATCACATTCATCTTTGAATTTAACTACATCGCATGGTCTTCATCAAGTTTCCTTCTATATTTAGTAACCCTGTGACCAAGTGATCAAGTCTTTCTAAGTGTCCTCACTAGGTCACAACTTACTCCTCTTACCAATTAGCTAACATCATGACTGCACAACTTAACATATTTTTAACCCTTTCTCCTATTTATGATTAAAAACTTAATTCTTTACCTTACCTCATGACCATGCAAACAAGAATAATCCTTTTAAAAGTGGTCCATCACCATGTGTCATACTATCATTATATCACTATGAGTGAAAACCTTGCAACTCTAGATAGTGACATAAAGGCATCCATTTATTTCAATCTTCATCTACTGTGGAGACTTTATCTTTGAAACTTTACCTGAGTCGAGTCCACTTGATAGGTGTCACCCTATTGCTATCTTGCTAAGATTAAAACACCTCTAGATTCTTATAATGACAATGTGAAAAACTCTAATTTTCTTCAATCTAATGGTCCTAACAAAATACCAACTTGCTATTCATAACACTACCCTTGACCAATCATAAACTAGCTTTATGTCACATCAATTTGACACCAAACTGCCACATCACCAATTTCAATCCACATGGTGACATGTCACACCTCTGCAACCTTAACCAATGGTTTTGATCAAAATTTGGTGATCTTGTGATCCATAGCGATTTTCCACTTTATGATTCAAACCGAAGGTTATACTAAACCTCATGTGAACCGATGATCAAAGACTATTCACACCTCTGCAACCTTAACCAATGGTTTTGATCAAAATTTGGTGATCTTGTGATCCATAGCGATTTTCCACTTTATGATTCAAACCGAAGGTTATACTAAACCTCATGTGAACCGATGATCAAAGACTATTCACAAGCTCTTAAGCATTATCACACAGTTATGATCAACTATAAACTTTTTTTATCCAAGTGCCTGACCATGTGACCAAAGCAATATCCTAGTCACTAGAAAAGTTTGACATAACATATTATTGAGGTGACCACAAGATCCAAGCTATCTCAACTACTTTGTTTAGTCATGGTCAAGGAAAAAATTAACTACCAATCCACTATGACTCAATGATCAAAGGGAAAAAACTTTCTTTGCTAGGTCATGCCATTTTTTACTGTAGTTTGATAGAGAGACTTGACCTTACAACTAACCATAGTTTCTTGGTTTCATACTTAAAACACATGAGCCATCATTAGAAACAAGAAAGTTATCATAAAGCACCAATTTTTTAAGGTATTTGAAAATTTAAAATTTGAAGAGCATGGGGCTTAAAAAAGGGTTTGCTTAGGGTAAAGCATTTTCCTAAAAACATCAAAGAAACCCTAGGTTCCTAAAATAGATAATAAATTTCAAAATGAGGGTTTCACTAGGGGATGAAAACATACTATAATTAATCCAAACTACTCAATTAATTTAGAACAATTTTAACGACACAATTTGGACAAAAGTCTTAGTGAAAATGAGGGCTAACAAGAATGTCTCTACCATCTTCCTTGATCTCCCTCTTTCATCTTTATCTTTGACTCTCTAATAATTTCTCCCTCTAGGATATTTTCTCTGACTAGATTAATACTCTCCCTCTTTGATAGTCTCTCCCTCTTTAGATACACTAAATATACTCTCCCTCTTTGACAATAATGCCAAAGACACTATCTCTATCTCATGCATCTTCTCATCTGTCATCTTCATATGACTATTCTCTTATTCTATCCTTTTTCTTCACTACTACCTTAGGAAACTCCTAAAGTATATCTATATTTCAATAGTCATTTGATCCATATGATATTTGAACAATTTACTATTGTTGCCACATACTTAAATTCAACTGTTTATTTGGAAATACAGTTTTATTTCTTGCTTATCCATGAAATTAATCTCTTTCCTAGAAAGAATGCACCACCATTTGGTCTTTTCATGTCATCAACATTTCCTTCCCAATCAGAGTTAGCGAATACCTTCAATTCAAATATATCATTCTTCTTTTAATTAAATCCATTGTCTTATGTTCCTTTAAGATATCTCAGTATCCTTTTCACTACCATCATATGAATTTCCTTAGGACTTTCTGAAAATCTAGCAACTTTCCCAATAGCTAATGCAATATCTAGTCTACTATGAACAACATATTGTAGTTTACCAATCATTGATCTATATTGTGTTTGGTTCACATCAATAGAATCATCATTCTTAGATAATTTATATTCAACAACCACGGGTGTACTCATTGATTTTGAATCTTCCATTCCAAATGTTTTCAGTATCTCCTTGATATATTTGGACTAAGTAATGAAGATACCTTATTTCATTTGATATAATTATAAATCAACAAAAAATTTGATCTCTCCAAATATTAACATTTCAAATTCCTTCTTCATTTCATTAGCAAAATATTTTCATAATACTTCCTTACCTCCAAATATGATATCATCAACAAGGATTTCAGACAACAATACCTCATTATTCTTGCTAATCTCCAAATACAGACTATTGTTATCATTTTTTCTTGCAAATCCAATCTTCACCAAATAGTTTTGTAGTCTTTCATACCATGCTCTTGGGGCTTGTTTCAATCCATATAAAGCTTTGTGCAACTTACATACCATATTCTTCTTACTAGAATATACAAATCCTTTAGGTTGTTCTATGTATACTTCTTCTTCAAGTATCTCATTTAGAAATATAGAGGTGTTTTCTTTTGCAAAGATGTCAAAGAGGCAGAGTTTTCTATCAGAAGAAGATGTTCAAGATAGATTTTACTAATAGAGGGAGAAATTGAAGGAAGAGGGAGCTCACACTGATAGACGAAGTTCTCAAGCATGAGAATCATAATGAAACTAAGGATATTTTCCTTAGTTTATTTTGATCTGAAAAATTCATTGAGTTATGACATGTTGTGTTGCCATCAAATGCCAAAGAGGGAGATTGTTGAATAAAATTGGTTAATTGTGTATTGTCTTTGATGTTACAAAAAATGTCATATCTTTACCAGTCAATGCATGTCAAGCTCACTTGGACATTGAAGATATTTTTCTATATATGTTGAGCATTCTAGTGTTTGCCAAGTTGAGAAGATAGTGTCAATTGAGTTCACTCGAGAGACAAAGAGAAGTTTGCAAAAGTTGAGTGTTAACCAAGGTCACTTGGTTAATGAAGAAAAAGTTGGATGAAACTAGTGTTAACCAAGCTTACTCTATCACCAAAGGAAGTTTGTGAAGATGAAGTGTTAACCAAGTTTACTCGATTAACATAGGAAAATTATTTATGACTTAGTGTCTACTGAGCAGGGTTAGCTAATGAAGGATTTTCTTATTTTGGAATATTGAATTTAATTGATTTGATTGTCGGTTCTAGCCAACTAATAAGATGAATATTAATTATTCTAAGTTTTATTTAGTTTAATTGACAATGTGAATGATATAAATATAAGGTCAAGTTGAGGATTGAATGTATGGAAGTGTTTGGAAGAATAAAAGATGCTTAGAGGAAGAAAATTGAAAGGATAAGCAAAATATCCTTATGGAGCTGCAAAGATACATTCAATAAAAAAGAATCAAGTATACAAGCTAGAATTGAGATCTATAATCAGCAATTTAGTTGTCTCAGAAATCAAGTCATTTCATTGTTATTCTCTAACCATTGTATCAGTGATCTAAATCTCTTAATAGAGTTGGTTTAATGACTATATGAAAATCCTATAACAAGGTTGTATGTCTAGATTTAAGTGTCTAAAGAGCTCTGACAAGACCACTCCTAACAAGGTGATTAAATCCTCTAACAAGGTCACCCCTAATAGTGTGTTTTGTAATTGTTAATAGGGTTGGCTCCTAACATGGCTCACTTTAGAAGAATGAAAAATGGTAATTAGTTGCAATTGGTGGTTTTTTTCAAATTGGGTTTCCACCTTAAATCTTGGTGTCACTTGTGTACATGCTATTTATCTTATGTGTATGCAACTAAGTTAAGTAAGGTTAATCATAGATAATATGTTAGTATTTTCATGTTAAAGCATTTGTTGAGTTATAGTTGTTATTTTAGTGGTTACTGAGTTACAACATATTATTAGTATTAATCATGTGTCTGAATGTTTGCTAAGCATCACTATTTTAGCAATAATTGATTCACCCCTCCCCTCTCATCTACTCCTCTTATTTCCAATTAAAAGGTCAAATATTTGACAAATTTGTAGGCAAAATTATTGAAGGACAAAGCCAAGATCAAGGCTACACTTGTAGAGATCTAGGACATGATTATTCCAAATATGGATGCATTATAGAAACACATTGCACATGCAAAGACACTCATCCATGACAACAACTTATCCATAGCTGATCACATGATGGAATTATCAACATAAGTTCAGATTGTATTGCATGCAAGTAAGGTACTATAAGAGAATTAGGACAAGACAATGGTACTTATTTTGAAGGTACATTCTAAATTCTTCTAATATTTTGGTATTAACATATAGATATTATGCCCCTTTGGCATTTATGTCAAAAAGGGGGACAAGTAAATGTTTTTTAATATAAAGAGGGAGAAGGTATTACAAAAGAAGGGGAGGATTACTATACTTCAGTTGTATGTATATAGGAGAGATATATGTGGGGGAGTAGAAAAGTATTATGAAGATACTTGTATAGATAAGCATAAAATATCTTTACAAAAGAAAGTTTGGAAAATCATAAAAATAGAGTATGTTACCGAGCCACAACAAATGTAAGTCAAAACCAAGTTGAAGACATATAATGATGGTAAGGAATTTTTTCACTTATAGTTTTAAAGTAAAGATTTTTTTGGTTTGATAAGTGTTTTTGTCACTAATGCCATAGGGGGAGATTGTTGACATTAAGATCAATTTGTCTATTAGTGACTCAACACTTAGTCAAATGGTTACATTGCTATTGAGCTCTATAGCTACTACTGAGCCTATCATTCAATAAGCATTGTTAACCGAGTGATTTAGTTGTTCTCAAGCCAAGTAGTCAGAATATAGTATCTACCAAGCACCTAAGTTATTTTTTAGTGTTTGCTAAGCTAGACATTATTTACTAAGCTTCATAAATATTGTATAATGCAAACTAAGAGTAGTAGAGGCTACCAAGCTATTCAATGGAAATGAAGAAGATCATAGTGTTAACTGAGATAAGGTATGATAACAAAGTTATATTGTATCTACCGAGCTCACTATGTTAACAATATGAATCTAGTCTTGACCAAGTCATGTAGTGTTAACCAAGTAATTCAGTAGCTACCAAGTTTCTTAGTGTTCACTGAGTCAGACAATGTTGACCAATTTCAAGCTACTTGGAAGTGATTAGTGATTAGTATGGACCAAATATTTCTAAGCATTGATAGTGTTTGCCATGTATCAAAACATCACTGAGTTTGTCTTCAAAACTTGTGTTACAATAGTTGGGCCAAATTTGTGAATTATGATGAAATTGGTATTGTAGCTGACTCTAGTAAATTATGGTTTGGATTGGTATACATGCAATGCATTGTATCATATCCAAGAATGAATGTGAAAAGATATATAATGAGAAGGAGTGTGAATTGAAGAAAACTACAAGTAGTATAAGGGACAACAAATATTTATCTATCATAGTCAAGTGATCATTACAATACAAGGAATCTCAACCAACAAATCAAAGTTGTAGATCAAAGATCAACAATTGGTTCATCCTAATAGATGCATTAGTCAAATCCTTTAATAGGGCAGCCTTAAGAGTCTTTTTCTAAATTTCCTTATTGAGTGAATACTTCATTGTATGTTTGTAAATCCTTTAACATGGTGGACCTCATAGTCTTTATTGCTCCGAATAGGGAAAATCACTAGAAGTGGTATATTGTAAGCTTTAATAGGCTAGCTTTATACTATAGTACTAAACCTTGTGGGTATCATCCCCACCCCATTTTTACTTTCTAATTGGAAGGTTTTTGGGTCACCATATCTTTTTTCAAAGTGTTATGAATATTTTATTACTTTCATTCTTTCATGCATGCAATTAGATTATAATAATATATGAAGGATTATTTGGTGAAGTAAGATAAATTTTTATTGGTTCTTGATTCACCCCTCCCATCTTAGTAACCTTTCTTAATTTATATTTCCAATAATAGTTGACATTAAGGTCAATTTGTCTATCAGTGACTCAACACTTAGTCAAATGGTTACATTGCTATCGAGCTCTACAATTTCTACCAAGCCTATCATTTAGGTTGTAATGTTAATCAAGTGATTTAGTTTTTCTTGAGCCAAGTAGTTAGAATACAGTGTCTACCTAGCACCTGAGTCAATTGGCAGTGTTTTTTGAGCTACACAATGTTTACTGAGCTTCATAAACAATGTACAGTGTAAATTGAGCATAGTAGAGGATACCAAGATATTCATTAATGGAAATGAAGAAGATCATAGTGTTAACTAAGCTAAGGTATGATAACCAAGTTATACTATATCAACTGAGCTCATTGTGTTAACAATATGAATCCAGCGTTGACCAAGTCATGCAATGTCATCTGAGCAATTCAACAACTACCAAGTTTCTAAGTGTTCACTAAGTCAAATAGTGTTGACCAAGTTCAAGCTACTTGGAAGTGATTAGCATGGAATAAGCTTCAAGTTCAACTGAGTGCCAAATATTTTTGAATGTTGACAATTGTTTCTGCATATCACAACATCACCAAGTTTGTCTTTAGAACCCATATTATAGCAGTTGGGTTGACTTTGTGAATTATGATGAAATTTCTATTGTAGCCAAATCTAGTAAGTTATGATTTGGATTGGTATATATGTAATGCATTATATCATATCCATGAATGAATGTGTAAAAGATATATGATGAGCATGAGTGTGATTTGAAGAAAGATACAAGTAGTATAAGGGATAATAGAGATTTATCTATCACAATCAGGTGATCATTATAATACAAGCAATATCAACTAGCAAATTAGAGTTGTAGATTAGAGATCAATCATTGGTTCATCCTAATAGGTGCATTAGTCAAATTCTTGGTAGACTTAAGAATCTTTTTCTAAATCTCCTAATTGAGTACATACATCATTGTATATTTATAAACCATTTATCAAGGTGGACCTCATAGTTTTTATTGCTCCTAACAAGGAAGATCACTAGAAGTGGTCAATTATAAGCCTTAACAAGTTAACTTTATACTGTAGTACTAAAGCTTGTGGATATCATCACTACACAATTTTAATTTCCAATTGGAAGATTTCTAGGTCACCATATCTTGTATCAATGTTTTATGAATGTTTTATTACTTTTATTCTTTCATGTATGCAATTAGATTAGAATAATATATGAAGTATTATTTGGTGAAGTAAGATAAAGTTTTATTGGTTCTTAATTCACCCCTCCCCTCTTAGTAACCTTGCCTACCTTATATTTCCAAAAACTCTTGGTGCTTGTTTCAATTCATAAAAAGCTTTGTGTAGCTTACACACCATATTTCTTCTTGCTAGGATCTAAAAATCCTTTAGGTTGTTCTATGTATACATGTTCTTCTAGTATCCCATTCAAAAATGTAGAGTTGACATCTATTTGATATACCTTGAATCCTTTATAAGAAGAATATGCAAGTAGTGTTCTCACTTCTTCTAATCTTGCCACAGGGGAAAATATTTCCCCATAGTCAATACCTTCCTCTTTTGCATATCCTTTGCATACCAATCTAGCCTTGTACCTTTTGACTTCACCTTTCTCATTCATCTTGTTTCTAAATGACCACTTTGTTCCAATAACATTTTTGTTTTCAGTCTGGGTACTAGGGACTATGTTTTTTTCTTTTCAATTTGTTCAATTTTTTCATTCATAGGTTGTTTCTAATCTACATTTTCCAAAGCATCTTTCAAAGATTTGGGCTCAAACTCACATAGTAAGAATGTATCACTTTTGAGTCTTTTCCTTGTCATAACACTAGACTCTTTATCTCTCATGATTTGTTCAAGTGTATGATGTCTTGTTACATATTTTTAAAAGATGGATTTTTTTCTTCTTTGTTCTTCAATAGGTTCATCTTAAAAAATGATTTCAAGATCATTATCTCTCTCTTGTTCAAGTTCAGCAAGCTTGATATTTCCTTTCCAATATTCAACTTCCACTATCTATGATTCGACATCACTTATTTATTTCTCAATACCCACAGTCTGTTGCTTGATAGCTAGCTATTGCAACTCAACATTACTAGTTTGCTAAGGATCTATAACTTTGTTTTCTTGTTCAGGTGGAGTGATTGGAGCACTATCATTTACATTTATGAATGAATAATAGTCTTCAACTTTTGTCTTACATTCAACTTCATTTTTCTCTATGTATTCATCAACTTTTACATTTGCACTTTCCACAAATTTGTTAATGTTAGAGTTCAAACACTTATAAGCTTTTCTCATAGTGAAATATCCTAGGAATATACCTTCATCACTTTTAGCATCAAGTTTTTCATTCCTAGTTTCTTTAAGTATGTAACATTTTCTTCCAAAATGTTTTAAATATTTCAAATTAGGTGCATATCCATACCACAATTCAAAAGGTGTAGAATTTTTACCATTCTTAATTTGCATTCTATTCAAAGTATAAACAACTATACTTACAACTTCTCTCTAGTATTTATGTGACACATTTTTATTTATCATCAATGTTCTCACATGATCCATTATTGAATTATTCCTTATTTTAGCTATTCCATTCCGAGGAGGGATCCTAGGTGCATACATTTCTCTTTGGATTCCTTTGTCATTATAGAATATGTTGAATTCATTGGAAATGAATTCATCACCTCTGTTAGATCTCAACTTTGGCCAAATACCACTTAAAAATCTAAAATGTATCATATTTTTCTTTAAGAAACATCACAATCATCATTCTAGAATATTCATCAACAAATAGAATGAAATATATGTCTCCACAATAGCTTTGAACACCAATAGGTCCACATAAGTCAGTGTGAACCAATTCCAAAATATCATTAGATGAGTATTTTTTTCTCTTGAAATTAGACTTTGCCAGTTTTCCCAATTGACATTGTTTACACATAGCATTGTCAGGTTTCTTTAGTTTTGGAAAACCTCTTACTTATTTCATTTAGCTAATGCTAACCAAATTATCAAAATTTACATGACATAACCCCTTATTCCATAACCAAATATGTTTGTGTTGTGCAAACAAACATGTCTCATCAAATAAATGTAGATAGAAGTAGTTATCTCTTGTTTGATCACCACTTCCAATCAATTTACTATCATCATCAAATATTTTGGCCTTCCTATGATGGAATTCAACTTTGAAGCCTAATTTTTTTAACTCTGATACACTCACAAGTTTATAGTTAAGTCCTTCAACCCAATAAACATTATCACATTTGATCTTATTAGTTATTTGAATTGACCTTTTATCCTTCATAAGACATAGAACATCATTACCAAATTTAACACAACCACCCTTGGATGATCTAATGTCCTAAAATTTACTTTTATCACTAGTCATGTGATTAGAGAAACCACTATCAATTATCTATCTATCACTTTTGTTCACATAAGAAATTAATTATTTTTCTCATCTTTATCAAAATTATTTTTAATAGAAACATAAACTACCTCTTCATCATTACATTTAGATTTAGTATCAGTTTCTTCTTCAAAAATATAAAAAGATTTATTACCTTTGTCCTTGTAGTCCTTGTTCTTCTTGAAATCTCGATCATCTTTTCTTCCTTTGTACTTTCTCTCCTTTTCATCCTTGTTTTCTCTATTAGGACACCTTGCAACAATATGGCCAACTTTGTTGCGTAAAAAATAGATTATGGGAAGTTCACCTTTGTATTTTCCTTTATCTATTCCAAATCTCCTAACTATTAGTACGTCAAGTTCATCATCAAAAGTATCACTGTCATTTTTCACATGTTTTCCCTTACCATTCTTGCTAAGAACTAGTTGTGATTTAAAAGTAGATTCAATAATAGGAGTTTAATTATCAAAATTAGACATCTCAAAACCTCTTAGGGTTAGAAAATTACATGGTGTACCTCTCAGTTCTTGTATTACAGAAACCCTAATAGCATAAATAGGAAGCAAAGTTCTCAATACCTTGTTAATTATTGTTTCATCTTCAATATTTCCATTATCTCCTCTAATAGAATTGAAAACTTCCTTTATTCTTGTATATTATTGTACTATGTTCTCACCTTATGTCATTCTCATTTCATAAAACTTACCTCTCAAACTTTCCAATTTGGCTCTTAAAACATTATCATCTCCTCCATAGGTGGTCTATATTTTATCCCACATTTCCTTTGAATTCTTACTCGCTTTTAGGTCATCAAAATCATCATAGCTTAGGGCTGAAGAAATCTCCAACATTGATTGATTATGGTCTTTCTTTTGTATTAGATGTTGATCAGTTAGAGGGACTATTGTTATGTCCACATATGCATTATCCAAAAAATCTAATGCAGCATCACCAATAGAAGCTATATGCAACCTCATCAACTTCTGTGATGTAGGAAAAAATTCCTTGTTCAACTTTGGTACCTCTCTTTTGTATGCCATGATCTTGAGCTTCAAGTACCTTCTCTCTGCAAGCACCTATTCTTTGATACCAATTGTTAGAATATTTAGAAAAACTAAGAGGGGTTAGTTATCCAAGGTCAAAATTGTAATATGCCTTGCCCAAACTGATTGGTTTTAGCTCAAGGAATATTGTAAAACACTTATATGTTGCCTCTCAATGCTAAGAAATTTAGAATGTTTGCAAATGTGTGAGGCCTTGCCCCGAGCCTTCGTAGCATAGTTGATACTTTATTATTTTGATACTCATGACTTGATATGTCAAGACACTATTAGATAAATTAAACATATTATGTTATTTCATGTTGTGTGATGTTTACTTTCAGATATTTGATTTTTCATTTAATGCTTTATGAACATGTACTTTGATGAAGTAAGTGAATGTAGAATTAACACTTTGATTATGTAATTTTAATGATTGTAAATATGAGTAGAACAAGTTAAATGACTGATTTTTTGAAAGATGAATGTTTTAATTTATGAGATTTCCCTGATACTTATATACATATATGCATGTGATTTTCTTGAGCTACTGATGTGTGTAATGAGTGTGCAGGAGTATTTTAGTCCAGAAACCTAATGGAGAAATGAAATTAAACCCTATGTACCATTTGTGGAAACCCTATTGGTTGTATTTTATTTGTATCATGAGATGTATGAATGTATCATTCTGTAATCAATAAATGTTAATGTTTCATAATAGTGTTTTGATAGTGTCTCTTGACACTCGTGAATTGTATATGCATTCCAGCATGATAGTTAGGGTTAACTGAGTAACCTAAAGATCTTAGTCGGACTAAGTTAGTGACATTTTTGCTAATATGTTTTTAATCAAGATTAATTACCCTTAATCTAGATTAGTGTTTAATCTTTATTTTGAAATTTTTTAGATAGTCCTAAATTTTCTTAGCATTTGTTAGGTCCCGAATTAATCCCTTAGGCCTAAATTCATGAAATCTAAATGCCCAAAGGGTATGGGTATGGGTTGGGAGCATTTTCCACCTTCCTAGCCCCTTTTGTTGACTTTTATGGTCACTTAAACACCCATTTTTTTCTTTATTGCGAAAATTGATAGTTTCTTCATGAGTTGAATGACTTTAACTCCACCCTAATGTTAGCCTTAGGTCTAGTTAAGTTAGAAGCCTCTAGAACTTTTACGCAAGTGGGGGAGTTATTGATTTTTAGAAGTGGTTGAGTTTAGGATCTTATTTAGAGGTAATTTTGAGAGGGTTTTGGGTATTCACCCAACCTTTAGTTTTAGAGGGATTTTCAAAATTGAAGGAGAAGGAGAGGAAAGCAAGCTCATCTCAAACTTGCTCATGTGCCATAACCTAATTTTTGAAGGTAGGAATACTTCATCTCATTTTGTTCATGTTGTGTTTCAGATTTCATTTTTATTGCATATGTATGTATGTGTATGTGTTGAGTGTGTTGGGAGGGATGGGAATCTGGTTTTCTTAATGTCTTTCCTTTGTGTTTTGTTTTGAATTTTTGAAGGGATTGTATGGGTGTATTAGCATTACTCACCCTCGGATAGGGTAGAAGTGGTCATATATGGGGAAAGGTCTGAGCTGGACTCCAACAACATAGAGTCTCTTCTCTGGATGAGAAGAGGGAGAGAGGGTAGGGTGTTATGGGCCCCCACTTGTTAGCACAAACCACATATGAGTTTTGGAATGGAAGAATGGAAGAACAGAAGTTCTTGAGTTATAGCCCCGATAGGGCACTTGTTTTGGTGTTGTGTCTGACATCTCCTATTGGAAAAATCTACCTTTTTCCCTAGTTTTGGTTCAATGTCAAACTTGTTGTGAAAAACCATTATGGGAGTGAATGTCTAAATTTTCCTTCATGTTATGTTTGGTTTTCTCCTAATTAGTTTTTGTTCTCTCCATGATAACTGTGATGTATTGTAGAATTTGAAATGGATCCCTTGTTAAGGGCTAAGAAGGAAATTCAACTTGTTATTGAAGTTCAATTATGTTGAGGGGATTTCTCCTCGGGATTGAAATCTTGTGTAAAATGTATTTAAACTTATTGTTGAAGTGGCAAAAATGTCAGGTTTTCTTCCTAGTTTTTTTTTTACAGAACCTTTGAATTAGGTGGTCAATAAAATAATGATTGAGTAATATTATTGCTTATGAGATTTTTGTATTTTTAGTTATATGTGTGTATCAAAACTGAGATAAAATAATGATGTTCAATTATGCAAATTTCAAGTTCAAATATACTATGGCAAAAATTATGTTATGTTGGGAACTTGATTTGTTTTTGTGCTTAATAGGATATAAAATTACTCTTACATTATTGTGAAAATAAACTATTGAAATCTATGTTTTAAACCCATTCAAAAAAATATATAACTCCTTGTTATAAAAACACATTACTTGGAAAAATCTATACTTAGAAAAATATTGGCAAAAAAAAAACCTCCTTAAGAGTGAAAACTCTCTAGAGTTTGTATGGGGGAAAATTAAATTCCCCCTTTTGAGATAGAGAATCTTAGAGGTTCTCAAATTATCCTTTTTGAAACTTATGTAAATATTAAATATTTAAATTAAAAAAAGGTAAAACAAAAAGAAAAAAAAAATACTTTACTAAAAATCCTAAGCCCTTACCTAATAAACTTTTAAAACTTACTACACCTCCCCTCATTACTACCTAGGCATGGTCAAGGCTTCATTGAATCTGCAAACAAAAAGTAACCCATGTGCCTCTTAGATCTAACACATCAGTAGGGATGAAGGAATGTTATAGCATAAGTGGGCAAGGTTTTTATTGGGCACTGATGTTGACACCCAAGAAAGCCTTAAAAAGGTGTTTCTTTTTGTTAAAACCTTTCACCTTTACCTTTTCATATCACCCTGCATAGGAGTCTTGTCTTGCAAGTGGAGGGTACTGCACCTGCATATGGTAGGCTTAGTCAATGCTTGGGGCTGCATTTCTCCCATCTTGGTCTACGTGGAAGGAGTTTGGCATCTACTTGACTTGACATGGAGTAAAGGGTTTAAGTGGGATTGAGATCCTTTGTTGTTGGCACAGACTTTATGACTTTTCCTTGATTACCTCTCCTTGCTGCTAGCGTACTTGTCTAATTTGTGTTGGGTAGGGTGGCATGGGAATGCGCATGGCCTAGGGAGAAGGTAGGCTAGAGGGCCAAGTGGCTAGGGTGGGTTAGAGCTATATTGGTATAGGTTAGAGTTTAAGGGGATTGGTAGCTTAGATTGTTTTTTATTAAGGAAAACAGGCTTTAAAAGGGCCCTGAAACCTTGAACATAGAAAAGAAAGTCAATAGTTTAAACAAAAAAGGCCACTAAGAGCCAGAAAGAAAAATAGTAGTTCCCTAAAACATAAAGCAAGAAAAAGGTAGGGAAGAGCGCCAAAAACCTAGGCAAGCTGCCAAAGGCCAGGGCAGATCAACCAATGTCTCTAAGCATCTCCATGACATTGATCTCAAGCTTGGACATCTTGCATATCTCCTCCTTCTTTTCCATAGTGTCTTTCTTATGGGAAGTGGTGTCTTTCTTTCTGGTGCTGGCCCTAGTTCTTTTCTGAACACCTTCCTCCAAGGGCTTGTCTTTCTGATTTATATCATATTCCTTCTCCTTGCCACTTTGAACCTCACGAAGGTGGATGAGCCTCTTTGTGTTATCATGGTCCTTGAAAATGTTCAGGTTTTGCTCAGATATGCCCTGCAAGGTCTTCACCATATCCAAGGAGGTAGTGTTGAAAACCTCCAAATTCTTGTCCATGTCGAGTTCATCCTCATTAACACTATTTATAAGGCTATAGGTCTCCCTTTCCAACTCACTCAGTTTGTATTTGAGATTGAGGATCTCATGGTAGATCCATTTAGTTGTCTTGTAGCTGTCCACAACACTATTCTTAGCATTATTCAACACATCCATCTCCGAGTTGTCCCTACCAATGTTGCTGAGTTTAAATTGTTATTAGGCTTGTTTGTATTGTTACTTTTATTATTGTTAATTAATGGTTTTTAGAATTTAGATTTGTTTTAGAATTAGTTGTAGTTAGTGATGTTAAATTTGAGTTTTAGTTTTAAATTTAGTTGAAGATAGTTAATATGTGTTTTGTATATTACTTAGTTCCAATTTTTTAATAACTTAATTAATATGTTTTTTTAATATTAATCTATGTTAAAATTAATAAATGTTTTAAGTGTTATGTTAAATGTAGTTAGCATATTTAAGTTTAGCTAGTTGTTATTCTATACTTTAGTTGAATAAGTTAATGTTAGATTTTTATGTTAAGTAAGATTTAGTTAAAGTAAATTTTATTTTATTTCATAAGAAAGTTAATTAAAATGTTTCTTTTGAAAGTAAGTTATGTTGGTATAAGTTAGTCTAGTTTTTAGTTTATTTATATTATTATTATTATTTAAATAAATTATAATAGAATTATAATTAGAATAAAGTTTAATCATGAATGTAATGTTAAATTAATTAGAAGTTCTTTTATTTCAAATGTTTGAAATAATTAGATCTATAATCATTTGATAAAAAATTTTAAAATTTAATTCTCCAGTCCTTCACATTGATTTTAAAACCTTGTTGGAATGTCAAGTTATTGATAGGAAAACATGTTGTTATCTTGTAACGTACCTAGGTCATAACTGTATTAGACATATCAAACTTAGTAGTGTGATTAACCTTTATAAAAAAAAAATTGTGTGCTTTTTCCCTTACATTTTGGGCATGACAAAATGATATTACAATGCCTCTTACAATGAACTAATATGCAAGTGTAGTTCTTTGGTATTTTCAATGCATATACATGGAAACTAGATATAAAATGCAACCAACTATCATTTTGATAAAACATTAACATACAACTATTATGTTGCTCATATATGATATTAGATGGATAGTTCGTCAAAAAAATGGTATGCAACATGTATATCCTTTATTGAATTCATTCTCAAGGGCTTACAATAATGACTACAATAATGCCAAAATCTGATTCTAAATTATCACAACAAAATCATATGCTTAAAAATTGCAATACTAACTACTAATACTTGCAAGAGTAACCTGATAATAGTGATACCCAAGAATGGAAATGAATCAAACATAAATATTGTAGTGTGGCATCGTGCATGCATACTATAGCAGCCAAAATGTATTCTCCAATTTAAGCACAATTAGAACTCTAGAATGAAGCTCTCTCAAATGCCAAATTCAGTAGGTATTTCACCACCTCAAATGGCTACAACATTGAAGAGTTGATGTTTTCCAATGGCTGACTAAAATTAGAAACCATAGTTTCTTCTCCCAAGTTTATATCAAATACAATTCACAATAATCAGATGATAAACAATGAAGCTCTCACCTCTATTTATTCTTTTCCTTCACCCTTCTAGAAGGAAATAAAATATTATTTAATTGCATTCTCTAGAAGCTTCCCCCTTTCCAATGCAATAATTAGCTATATTTCTAGAAAATGCACTCTCTAGAAGCTTCTCCCTTGCAATGCAATTATTAATTATGCTTCTAGAATTTTAAATTAATTAAATATAAAGTCACCTTTTTATTTTAGTTTATTTAATGACTATAAGAAATTAATTTAATTAATTTATCCTTATTTCTCCCCTTAGCCTTCGGAGAATGTAAAGGCTAAAAACTCCACTGAGATGCTAAAAAGATGGGGACATTACACAAACATACCAATTGAAAAAAAAACTTAAACAACTTTAGGTCTTATCATTCCATTTATTTGTCTCTACTATAAACTTTTAGTAACATTAACTAGTTGTCCACTATTCTTCAATAAAAAACTTGTAGAATGTAAACATTAATTAGTAAAACATCATAATAACATCCACAAAAGTTTGAGACTAAGATTTAACATGGAAACCCAATTTGGGAAAATCCATCAGTAACATGTCACCAATTTTCACTCTTTTAAAGTGAGCCCTGTCAGGAGCCAACCCTATTAAAGGTTACAATACACATTGTTAAATGTGACCTTGTTAAAGAATTTAATCACCCTATTAGGAGTGGCCTTATTAGAGGACTTTAGAACATTCCATTAGAATTTCACCTAGTTAAAGGATTTACATAGACTTTTCAATCCTTATGACTGTTAGATTCACCTTAATTAAAGGATTTCAAATAATGTTCACAATGGTTATAAAGTAACAATAGGTTTGATCTATTAAGTACAACTCACTTTGCATGTATAGACCTATGTTCAGCTCTCATGTACTGATTCACTATCTAGCTTCCATTGTCATCTCAATCTCATATTTGCTTGCTATTCCTTCAAGAAGTCACCCTTCACTTCTTCTCAACTCAATTCAACCTTCTACTTAGATTCACTAGTCAATACCATTAGTAACAACTCCAACTCTTTGGAATTCTTCACACTTGCATAGCCTTTTTGCACTCTATACACTCTCTCAAAAAAATTCCTCTATACCACCTTAAATAGGTAATTATGATATTTTTTCACTTAATCAACACTATAGATCTTAGGGTTCATGATTCAATCCATCAAATTGATTTTATCTAATCACCATTCAGTTTATCTCTTCTCTTCTAGAAACTTCTCGCAGAATCCATCTCTTAGGTTGGTTACCCAATCCTCTCCTAGAATTAAATAATCCAACTAAATTAAATAATCCAACTAATCGATCCTTATCTTCAAAATTCTTTCCATATTCCAAGAAATCAACTTAGGTGGTTGGAAATTATGATTCCTTGCAAATATTTAAAATATTATTCTAAGGCCAACATTGTGTTATGACAATTAGTCATCACTAAATTACTCGATCACTATTAAAAGTTTTTTCTTAGTAGATACACTATCACTTGGTCAATACAAATCCTTGGTCAACAGTAACTTCTCTTAGCACTTATTATGACTCAATTGACACTAGCATTACTCAACATGTGTAACAAAATTCTTTAGTCTTCTACTCTATTACTTGGTCAAGCCTATATATTTGATCTATCGTTTCTCATACTTTCAAGACTTGAACATTAATGTCTTCAACTCTTGTAACATAATTTAAAAAATAACTTTATCTTGTCAAAGTCCAACTAATCAAATGTGCATTTGTAGTTTCCTTTTCATAACTCAACCTTTCCTCTAGGTGCTTTTGTTATGAGTAGATTCTCATATCCTCTTCATCAATTAAATAGATATGATACTAAGATTAGATAGAAACTTGTCTCACCAATAGGTTGTTAGCATGAATGCTAATGGTATTCATTTTAGGGGAGTATCCTAAGAATTGGAAAGTATTGATATGTTGCATTCATCAAAATTTTTGCCAATGTTGACAATATAGCAGTAAGTCTATGAAGAATGATAGAATAGTAGTCAAAGATCTTAGTTGTATAGACAATGTTTTGATTGTCTAGTGATGTATATTCATGGACATGTTCAATACAATATCCTAATGTTAAGGTTCATTGTGTAGCACCTGAGTCAAAGATGTATAGAAGATATGCTTGATTTATAGAGAGTAGTATAGAGATAGAGTACCTAAGAAGTGGGTTCTAATGTTTGTATTAGTATATTCTAATACAGATATAATATGGAGATGTATGGTCAATCAGTGAAATAAGATAGTTTGATGATGACACCAGTGAATGCACAAGCCCTAGTATCACATGTGTGAGAAGTTACATAGACTGTGATCCAAAATTTCTATTATAATTATGAATTAATTAATTATCTTATTATAATTAATTGGGAAAGCCTCAAGGCCAGCTCAAGGAATAATTTTGAAGATATGGTATAAAGGAAAGATTTTTTCCTTGTTTGGAAAAGAAATTAAGTGTATGTTCTATTCAAAGTGTGAAAATGAGCAGAGTATTTGATGAATGTAAGTAAATAATCCAAGAGATTATTGGATGCTAGATTTGTGATATGGTTACAAGATCAGAAGGAGAAAAAGTCCAGTTGATAGGATAGAGAAAGAGGAAGGAAGTAATATTTATTTCTATTATTTTGCAAAGAATAATATAGAGATCATTAGGATAGTGGGTTTATTGGTCTTGCCCTAAAGCTATTTGGACAGTGGGTCTATCTATCTTCTACAACTCCTAACAGGGATTCAAAGTCTCCTAATAGGGATAGATATGTACTGAATGTTGTTATAGACTCCTAATAAAGTCCATCCTCTAACAAGGAATATTTATGTTAGTACATCATCTTGTGGTACCATTGCCACTGAGTTTTCCCTCTAATAAAGGGTTTCCTTAGTTAACATATTTGGTATTATTGTGCATGATTATCTTGTTGTGTTTTCTTATTATATTTCTCCTATGGTTAAAGTTTAATGCAGTTGATAATTATGATATTAGTTTGATAGCTGATTCACCCCCACCACCACGCCCCTCCCCCTTCTTAGTTATATTGGTGGACTATATATTCTAACAATTGGTATGAGAGCATTAGGTCCTTGAAGGAAAATATTAAAATATTTAGGAGATCAATGGAAAATAATTTTAGAAAGGATAGTCCTAGATTTGACAAGGCCAACTATGATAGTTGGAAGGAGAATATGAAGACTCATCTACTATGTATGGGTTGGGGTTATTGGCTTTTGACAAAGAACATTAAGGAAGTTGTCAAAGAAGAGAAACTTGAAGAATTTAGTGAGGTACATAGAGATGTATTCATGTGTAACATGAAAGCCAAAGAAGCTTTTCTATCATCTCTTCTAGAGAATGAATATAGTCAAGTAAAATCACTAGAAACATCTCATAAGATTTGGAAAACATTAGAATCTATTTTTGAAGGTGGCACACATACAACAAGAGTAAGATTGCAGAATTGGATATGTGTATTTCAAAATGCCAACATGATGGAAGATGAATATGCAAGAAGCTATGTAGTGCCTACCCCTAGTTTACATTTTTGTTATTATTGTTGAACTCTTTTAGGCCAGTTTTATGCTTGATGATTAGTAGCATTATTTTGAGATTATTAGATATTGTTTCAGATTCAGTTGATTTTATGATGAGATTACTTGGTACTCTATACTTAATTTATGCATGATGATTATTATAGTGATTTTAGTTATTGATGATGATTAGTTAGATGGATTACCATATGTATTTTCTTATGGATACTTACCCCATACTACATGTGTATGGTGTGCGTGTATATTTTCTTTATGTATGACATTTCTAATGTGGTTAAAGAAGGGAGTCATAGTCACCTGCTAGTCAAGATCTACACAATGCACCACTTCCTGTCATTGCCTATTCAGTTTAGGATATTGTGTTTGTACATGTCTTGATTTTATGCAGATCATAGGTACTAGGTATCGACTTCCCTGAATTGCCAAGATGAGCATACCCTATCGCATTATCTTAATGGTAAGAGAGGGGAGATAAATTTTGGAGTCCAAATCCTAAACCTTTAAGCTAATTGTCTGAGAAAATTAGGATAAGTATCTAAGTTGACTACCTTCCAAATGCATCGTATGACATAAATGTTGGATAATGTTGTCCTTGATGTCACACAAATGTCATATCAGTCATTAGTCTCAAATTCACCAAGATCAGACAATCTGCAATGCAATCTACAGAGTCAACTGAGCTCACTCAGTCATTGAAAGAAATGTGGAAGATAGTGTCAACTAAGCTAACTCAATCAAACAAAGGAAAGGTGAGAGACAGTGATCACCGAGCTCACTTGGTCAACGAAGGAAATGAGGAAGTCAGTATTAATTGAGCTTCACTCAGTCTCCAAAGGGAAGTTTCCACCAAGCTCACTCGGTCATCAAAGGAATTATGGAGAAGTCAGTGTTAACCGAGCTTCACTTGGTCTCCAAAGGATAGTTTCCACCGAGCTCACTCGGTTATCTCAGGAAACTTAGTACTTATCGAGTTCTCCTGGTGATTGAAGGATTGTCACAAAATTTTCCGTATTCACCAAGCTCAGTGAGTCAATACAGGAATTATTTTTTGACAAAGATTACCATGTAGGGTTAGCCAGTATAGGGATTTGCAAATTAATTACTTCTAGCTGACTATTGTAATTATTTGTCTAGTTAGTGATTCGAGCTGACTTAGATAATTTGAAAGGTATATATGGTCATTCCAGTTATGAATTAAGTGTGTGAGATTAAAAAAAGGAAGGAGGAAGTTATGAATGCGAATTATAGTATGAAATGATAAGGCGAATGTTGAGCAAAGTTTGATGAAGGATCAGATGTGCTAAAGGAGCTGTAAAGTTGCATTTGATCAAGTGAAGATCTGGCCAAGCATAACAGAGATCTGTAATCAGAAAAGATAAGTTGTACCTTATGTCAGGTCACTTCATTGTTTCTTTCTAACCACTGTAACAGTGAATTCAAAATCTCTTAATAGAGTTGGTTTAACAGCCATTCAATAAATCCTCTAACAAGGTGACAGTTCAGTTGAATTGTTCTAAAGACCTCTAGCAAGGCCACTCCTAATAGGGTGATTAAATCCTTTAACAGGGTCACATCTAACAGTGTGTTTTTGTAACCTTTAACAAGGTTGGCTCCTAAAAGGGCTCACTTCAGAAGAGTGAAAAATAGTATCTAGTTACATTGGTGGTTTTTCCCATATTGGGTTTCCACGTTAAATCTAGTGTCTCCTACATTCTTAATTGCTAAATTGCTTTGTGCATGATAACATATCAGTTCTTAATATTTGTCATTTGCTACATTATCAAGTTTTATCACTTCATATTAATCAGATCGAGGAGATATTCAGAAATCTTAGGGACTGTGAAACTTTTTGGAGTAACTAATTCACCCCCTCCCCATCTCAGTTACTCTATTCTCATTTCCAACAATTGGTATTAGAGCATTTGGTGCTTCCAAGAAGAGATTTCAAGGATCTAAGCCAAAGATCAAGATGTCTTACAAAAGAGAAATTCCAAAGCTCAATAGAGATAACTTCTTTGCATGGCAAGGATTGACGAGACTTCATCTGGCTACTGTTGGTGATACTGGACTAAAATACCTTGAAGAAAAATATGAAGAACCTCCTGGCACATTGTCTATCAATGACATTGCTGAAAAGAAGAATCACAACAATATGATGATAGACATAGCATCCGCTCTCAGTTATGAAGTATTTGATGACATTAAGGACTGCAAAACTTCCTTTGAGATGTGGAACAAGCTAAAAGAAATCTATGGAGGAGATGATAATATGAGAAAAGCAAAAGCAAAAAGTCTAAGAGGACAATTTGATCACATGAGGATGAGAGAGGGTGAAAACATTACAAAGTATGTTGAAAGAGTTAAAGCATGTGTGAGTGCGATCAGAGCATCTGGAGGTGATATCAAAGGAGAAATAGTTATAAGAAAAGTTCTCAGAACCTTGCTTCCCATTTATTCAATCAAAGTTTCTGCAATTCAGGAAAGAAGGTGTGAAGCAAATCATTAGATAAATCTTGAGGCCATAGTTGGAAGACTAACTGCATTTGAACTAGATAATTTTGACAACTATGTTCTAGCTTCCAAGAATATTGAATCAGCATTTCAAGCGAAGCTCTCACTCAAGGAGAAAAAAAAAAGGAGAAGGAATCTCAGTCAGAAAGTGAAAATGAATCAAGCCAAAGTTCAGACAGTGACCTCGAAGTAATTGAAGCTCTACTAGCAAAGAAATATTCTAGAGGCAGAGGAAAATACAAAGGTAAAGTTCCCCTAATCTATTTTTCTTGTGAAGAAATTGGTCATATTGTAGCAAGGTGTCCAAACAAGCAAAACCATGATGAAAAGAAATGTAATGGCAAGAAAGACTTCAAATCATCCAAGAACAAAGGTAAGAAATCATGCTTCATGGCTGAAAATTCTAAAGATTTTGATAATAGTGAGTATGAAATTGTTTATATTTCCATTAAAGATGATTCTGATAGTGATGAGGAAGATAAAATGGCACTTGTTTGTCATATAAGTAAGAATGATACATGGATTATAGATAGTGGTTTCTCACATCATATGATTGGTGATAAAACTAAGTTTGATCAGTTTGAAGACTATGATGGTGGCAGTGTAAGGTTTGGTAATAATGAACCTTGTTTCATAAAAGGAAGAGGAAGAATCTGTCTAACCAAAGAACTTGTATGTAATAATGCCTATTGGGTTGAAGGTTTTAAACATAATTTGCTAAGTGTGGTAAAGTTACTCAATACTGGATTCAAGGTGGAATTCATGCATGGAAAGGCAAGATTGTTGAATGAGAAAGGAAAGCTAATAGGATCTGGCACCCAAACTAAAGGTAACTTGTTTTATCTAGAACTTGGTGAATGCTCATGTTTTATTGCTCAAATTGAAGAAAGTTGGTTATGGCATAAAAGGTTGTGTCATGTCAATTTTGATAATCTGGTAAAAATAAGAAAATTCAAGAAAGTGAGAGGCATTCTTAACATTAAGAAACCTGAGGTTGGTCTATGCAAGAATTATTAGATTGGTGAAATGGGAAAGACTAGTTTTAAAAGTAAGAACTATCAGTCTGAAGATATATTAAAAATTGTGCATACTGATTTATGTGGACCTATTGGAATAGAAAGCTATACTGGAGAAAAGGCTTTCATTCTTTTTGTTGATGACTACTCAAGAATGATGACTGTCATGTATCTAAGGAATAAATCAGAAGCATTTGAGAAATTCAAATGGTATTTAGCAAGAGTTGAAAAAGAAATGGGAAAAAGACTAAAATGTTTAAGGTCAGATAGAGGTGGTGAATTCATCTCACATGAATTCAACAACTTCTGCATTGAAAAAGGTATTAAAGATAGGTTTCAACACCAGGAACTCCTAAACAAAATGGAATAGCTGAAAGAAGAAACAGATCCATCATGGATTGTGCAAGAACCCTGATGATAGAAAAGAACATTGCTATCAAATACTGGAAGGAAGCCATCAACACTGCACTTCATACCTTAAACCGAGTACAGTTGAAAAAGGACTCATTCAAAACTCCCTATGAATTATGGTATGGCTACAAACCCAATGTAAGTTATCTAAAAGTATTTGGAAGCAAATGTTATATTTTGAAAGAATCTAGAAAAGAAAAATTTGATGTAAAGGTGATGAAGGAATATTTTTAGGATATTCTTGCAAAAGAAAAGCATATAGATGTTTAAATCTATCCACTCACAAAGTCATAGAAAGTACACATGTGAAAGTTGATGAGTTTTCAGACAAATCTAAGGAAGAAAACAAAAAGGTACCTGAAGATTACAGAAGATTTGTTTACATTGAACCTGATACTATACCAAGCATACCGTTCACTCAAGAATCCTCAACTCCTGAGTCATCAGTAACCGACTTACAAAAAGTTCAAACCAAGCCACAACAACATTCAGACATTACCAAGCAAGTATCTATCGAGTCTGAAGCACTCGAGCTAATTCTTACCGAGTCAGAATAGCCTGAACATGAAATTGAAGCACAAGGAGATAGCAATGAAACTCATTCAAGAGGCAAAGAACCTGTATTAGCTAAATATGTTAGAAGACATCATGCACCAGATCAGATCATTGGAGACAAATATGAAGGAACCTTGACAAGAAGCAAGCTGAAAAATACTTATTTACTTGCTGATTTTGAACCTAGAAGCATTAAAGATGCATTGACAAATGATAGTTGGATTGAGGCAATGAACGAGGAAATAGAATAGATAGATAAAAACAAGACATGGACTCTAGTACCCAAACCTAAAAATAAGAATGTAATTGGAACCAAGTGGGTATTCAGAAACAAGTTGACTGAAGATGGTAAAGTATCCAGAAATAAAGCCAAATTAGTATGCAAAGGATACTCTCAAGAAGAAGGCATAGATTATGGAGAAACCTTTGCTCCTATTGCAAGATTGGAAGGAGTCAAAACCTTACTTGCATATGCTTCTCACAAAGGATTCAAAGTTTATCAAATGGATGTCAAGTTAGCATTCCTCAATGGAATACTGGATGAAGAGGTTTACATTGAACAACTTGAAGGTTTTGTTGATCCAAATAAAAAGAACATGGTTTGCAAATTACACAAGGCACTGTATGGTCTGAAACAAGCCCCTAGAGCATGGTATGAAAGATTGCATAACTATCTTATTCAGATTGGTTTTCAAAGAACTAATGATAACAGTAGCTTGTATATAAAGGAAGGACCAGATAATAATATTGTCCTGGCAAAAATATTTGTAGATGATACTGTCTTCACAGGGCATGATGATCTTTGCGAAGAATTTTTAGAACAAATGAACAAGGAATTTGAAATGTCTATGTTTGGTGAAATAAAAAATTTTGTTGGTCTCCAAATTCAACAAAATAAGAATGGCATCTACGTCACTCAATCAAAATACATCAAAGAGATATTGAAAAAGTTTGATATGGAGGACTGTAAACCTATTGGAACTCCTATGTGTACTGGATTGAAACTTACCAAAGATGCTGAATCCAAAGAGGTAGATCAAACATTGTATAGATCTATGATTGAAAAATTACAATACATAGTTCATACCAGGCCAGGTATTGCCCTTGCAGTTGGTATTGTTGCAAGGTTTTCAGCAAAACCAAGAGAAACTCATCTGATGGCAATCAAAAGAATAATGAGATATTTGAAAGGAACTGAAGATTATGGCTTATGGTAAAAATTTGGAGGTAATTTAGATTTGAAAGTATTTACTGATGCTGATTGGGCAGGAAACCTTGATGAAAGAAAAAGTACAAGTGGAGGAGCATTCTTTCTTGGAAAAATATTGGTTTCTTGGACAAGCAAAAAGCAAAATTGTACATCCCAATCTACAACAGAGGCAGAGTATGTTGTTGCAGCAGTAAACTATTCAAATATTGTTTGGTTTAAGCAGTTATTGCAAGGAATGAAGATGGACATCAAAGAACCAGTTGTCATGTTCTGTGACAATACTAGTGCAATCAACATATCTAAGAATCATGTGATGCATTCCAAGACCAAGCATATTGCAATAAAATATCATTTTGTCAGAGAATTGGTGTAAGACAAGGAGATCAGATTGGAATATGTCCATACAAAGGAACAAATTGCTGACATATTCACAAAACCTTTACCTAAGGATGCATTTTTGTATCTCAGAGGTAAGTTAGGGTCATTCCCCTATCTGAAGTTCACTAAAAATGAGCTCTAGTGATGCATCAACGCATGAAAGATTGAAGATCTATTTGTTGATGCAATTTAATCAGAAATCATTGCATATGAATCAGTACTAAAGGTACATTACAATTTACTTAACTGCTGTCGTCTTTGGCATGTGTTGTCAAAGAGGGAGAGATTTACTGTCACATCCTTATGAAATTTGTAAAGTTTGTTAAGTCTGTCATGTAGTCCCTTAACAGAGGAAGATTATTGAAAGAGGGAGAAGTCTATTATCTTGTTGGACTTTTTTTCAAAAATTTCATTCTATTATGACATGTTGTGTTGCCATCAATGCCAAAGAGGGAGATTGTTGGATAATGTTGTCCTTGATGTCACACAAATGTCATATCAATCATTAGTCTCAAATTCACCAAGATCAGACAATCTGCAATGCAATCTATAGAGTCAACCAAGCTCACTTGGTCATCGAAAGAAATGTGGAAGATAGTGTCAACCAAACTAACTCAGTCAAACAAAGGAAAGGTGAGAGACAGTGATCACCGAGCTCACTCGATCAACGAAGGAAATGAGGAAGTCAGTATTAACCGAGCTTCACTCGATCTCCAAAGGGAAGTTTCCACGAAGCTCACTCGGTCATCAAAGAAATTATGGAGAAGTCAGTGTTAACTGAGCTTCACTCGGTCTCCAAAGGATAGTTTCCACCGAGCTCACTCGGTTATCTCAGGAAACTTAGTACTTACTGAGTTCTCCTGGCAATTGAAGGATTGTCACAAAATTCTTCGTATTCACCAAGCTTAGTCAGTTAATACAAAATTTATTTTTTGACAAAGATTACCGTGCAGGGTCGGCCAGTATAGGGATTTGCAAATTAATTACTTCTAGCTGACTATTGTAATTATTTGTCTAGTCAGTGATTGGAGCCAACTTAGATAATCTAAAAGGTATATATGGTCATTCCAGTTATGAATTAAGTGTGTGAGATTAAAAAAAGGAAGGAGGAAGTTATGAATGTGAATTATAGTATGAAATTATAAGGCAAATGTTGAGCAAAGTTTGATGAAGGATTAGATGTGCTGAAGGAGCTGTAAAGTTGCATTTGATCAAGTAAGGATCCGGCCAAGCATAACAAAGATCTACAATCAACAAAGATAAGTTGTACCTTATGTCAGGTCACTTCATTGTTGCTTTCTAACCACTATAATAGTGAATTCAAAATCTCTTAACAGAGTTGGTTTAACAGCCACTCAATAAATCCTCTAACAAGGTGATAGTTCAATTGAATTGTTATAAAGACCTCTAGCAAGGCCACTCCTAATAGGGTGATTAAATCCTTTAACAGGGTCACATCTAACAGTGTGTTTTTCTAACCTTTAACAGGGTTGGCTCCTAATAGAGTTCACTTCAGAAGAGTGAAAAATAGTATCTAGTTACATTGCTGGTTTTTACCATATTGGGTTTCCACGTTAAATCTTGTGTCTCCTACATTCTTAATTGCTAAATTGTTTTGTGCATGATAACATATCAGTTCTTAATATTTGTCATTTGCTGCATTATCAAGTTTTAGCACTTCATATTAATCAGATCGAGG
Organism: Cupressus sempervirens; assembly: GCA_028749045.1. Lineage (NCBI taxonomy): Eukaryota > Viridiplantae > Streptophyta > Pinopsida > Cupressales > Cupressaceae > Cupressus > Cupressus sempervirens. The sequence goes on from CM053783.1 coordinate 398,562,544, forward strand.
AGATATTCAGACATCTTAGGGACTGTGAAAGTTTTTGGAGTAACTGATTCACCCCCTCCCCCTCTCAGTTACTCTATTCTCATTTCCAATAGTAAATTCATGATTATAACCCTTTAGTTTGATCTTGTATGTGTTTTTCTATGATGGGTTTTTGTATTTTGTCCTATAAGTCTTTGGTATTTTTCTATTAATTAAGTCAAATTAAATGATTTAATTTAATGGAAAATCATTATGATATTTTTAATATTTAATTACATTTAATTAATTTAGAGAATTAATTAAAGGGAAAGAATTAAATTTAAAGATAAAAATTATAGGTTTAATTTTAGAACATGATAATATTTAATTAATTTAATAATAATATATTTCCGAGTCCATTTTTAAATAAATGCTAAATATTATTATTAATTAAGTTAATAAATATTTTCTCAATTAACATTTTGAAAATAAATTAAAGAGTGAAAAAGATATTAATTTATTAAAAGTTTTAAGATTGCATAAAGTGTGCATGAGATTAAAATTTAATAAATTAATTAAAAAGAGAAGTCAAGTGAAATTAAATAAAGATATTTTATATTTCAATAAATGTACATGAAAACATAAAGAAAAGATAATAAAGAGTTAAAGACTAGTAAGCAAGGAGTCCTCTCGGGTGATCGCACAATTAGTGCCCCAATTTTAGGAGAGAACTCCTTATCAGCATTTGAGGGTTCATTTTCAAAGGGCTGAAGTTTTAGGAAGGGACTGCAAATTTTAGAGAAGAAATTTTTTAAGAGAGGAGGTTTTGAGAGGAGAAATTTCTCTCACAAATCTTTTTGGGCATAGCAATTTAGCATTAGAGTCCATGTAGATTCTTGTGATTAATTCGCACAGTTAATTACACTATTTCTTTTCCTGTCTTCTTCATGGCTATGGATTGTAAATCCAAATTTCTCTATGATGAATCCTTGAATATTTCAATGTGGTAAATTACTTATATGCATATCTTCTACATACGTAGAAATTTAAATATCTTAAATTCCCTATTCAGTAATTTGTAAATTAGATATTAAATCGAGGAGGATTTTGGAAATTAAAAAAGAAAAATTTAAAGAGAAAATTCGACTAGTTGGTCATTTTTTTGTTATTAGATTAATGCTAGAACTATTATTAAAAAATATAAATATATTAAAATAAATTTTTAAAAGAGAAGGATTTGTTTTTTTATAAAATTTATATAAAATTTTCATTAAACAAAAACTATTTTAAAAAGAAACTATTTAAATAATAGTATGGGGGGGGGGGGGGGGGGGGCATTTACCCACCACCTCCCCTCATTGCTTTTAATAACAATGGTACCTCTACTATTACAGGTACTACGATAGTAGTGTTATAGCATACCATTGTGGTCGTAGGCCCTACGGTAGCAGGGTGCCGCTTTTTAAAAGGTCGGTGGGCCTTGTAAAAATAAACATTTTTTAATTTATTTTTTTAAAATTTAAATATTAATTTTATTATTAATTTTTATTAATAAGTTAATTTTAATATCAATAAATTTAATTCATTTTAATTAATGAATTTACTATTAAATTTGTTAATTATTAATAAAAAAAGGTAATATAGTGATTTCGGTTATATGATAATTAGTTTAATTAATCACATAGAATTTAATTAAGTTTAATTAATGAATGAGGAGTATTGAATATATTTAAATTTAAATTATTTTATAATGATATTGACTTTAACAAAATTGAAATTATTTTATTGAAAGATCAATAGTTATTATTATAATAATTTGAATAAATAAATAATTACCCTAGATTATTTTTAGGAAATTGATTTAAAATATAATGTGGTTAATTCTATTTTGGTTGAAATAAATGAATGGGTTAATTGGTAAGGGTAAACTGTGAACCTCATTTGCTTGAAATAGACACTAAAACAAAAATTGGAAACCTTACATTTAACTCAACAATATGTTTTCAAAATCAGACCAAACTATGAAACCTACACTTTGTTAGTTGTATGTTGTCTGTGTTTTGGGGTTTTGGGTTGACTAGAGTGTTGACCAATTTTATGATGTCTACCAGAGGCTTGGGAGTTATGTGATTGTGGTTTTATGATATTTTGATCTTGATCTTTTAAACTCAACCATGGTAATGTGTTGGTATGCTATTTGATGAGTTTGATTATATTGTTGGTAATTGCTTTCAATGTCCTTGTGGGTTAATGAGAGGGATGTTATGACATATTTGACTTAACCTTTTTTGAGTCTTTGATCAGTTATTTTTGGGATGCTTTCTAGTTGCTTGTAAAGAACTGAGGTATTAATGTGAATTATCTTTTGATGCTTTCTAGTCACTTGTATAAGGCTGACGTTAAAATTTGTGATTCTGTGATTTGTACTTTTATGAGCCTAGGGTAGGTAATATGTATGTTAAGTTGAGAAGTGGCTTACAATGGAGGCCAGGGCCCAAAGTGGATGCTAGGGTATCCCATTGTAAGTAGTTTAATAAGTGATAACATTTTATTAAATGGGTTTAAAATGAATTAATAAGATATTGGTACCATAGAAAGACATTAAGGGGCTGGAGGATTAAAAGACTAGCTAGGTAACCTTAGATTTGACTTGTTAGTATGCCTTATCCATACAAAAGGATACTAGTGCTACATAGAGTCACTAGGGGGCCAAAGGATTAAAAGACTAGCTAGGTAACCCTAGAGTTGGTTTATGTGATGACACTTGCCCACTAAAAGTATAGATTTCCTATGTGTCTGTGTTTGCCTCTGGGTCTAGATGTCAATTTATCTTGGAACCTTTGAGTTAGATTACTTTTAGGGTTTCCTAGACTTAGAGAGTACTTTTGATATTTGGATCGATAATATATTTTGGACTTGAGACTATCTCCTTAGTGTGATGGGAGTGGCCCATTTTGGGTTACCATGTAGTCAGATGGTAGTGCTTTTTACTCTTACCATTGAGATCTGTTCACTGATATCATGGCTAGAGTTTCCTTGTCTACATTTCCTTTCATTCTATGCTTGCATATTATGGTGGATAGTTATATCTTTATGATGGATGGTTTCATTTATTAGATTGTACTTTGTATCATGAATTTGAAAGGAATGATATAATATACTTTATAAATGTATATTATTTTAGCCTTTTATACCCTGTGACATGTACAGTAGATGATTGCGCATTCTCAATTTTATTGCCAAGTGACATTTGGAACAAATGTATATCATTTAAATAGACTTTAGACTTTTAAATTATTCTTTCATGTATATGTGTTATTTATTAGACTTAATATTAATTAAAATTTAAATGTGACTCAACATCTTGGGATCCTTAAGTAATGTAATTTGTTATGTTTGCTTCTATTTGATTGTATGTTATTGCTTCCACTACTTTATGATTGATGTGTATGTTATTCTTTCTTTAAAAGAAAAAAATATTTGGCAAACTTAGTAAAAACTTTAGGTTAATTATTTTGGATCCCTTGGTAGGGAATTACAAGCTCTATAAGTAGGATATTAGAGATTCTTGCTGAAATCAAGTCATATGGTGGAACCAAGAAAGAAGATGAGGTTGTGTAGAGAATCTTGAAGAATTTGACACCACCATTCAAGAAAGTAGCTTAGATGTTTCAACTACTTATACCCTGTGCTAAGGAGTTTACCAGGGGAATATTGCTTGGAATATTAGAAGAACCAGAAGTAAGTATGAGACAATCTAGAGAATTGACAAGAGCATAGACAACTTTTAGTAGCTTAAATGTTAGGCCAAGTCTGCCTAGAAGTGCAAGTGCACATGGAGATTTTTCTAGTAGCAGCAAAAGTAGATCTGATGAAGATAAGAAGATTGAAGAAGGTATAGTCCTTCTTAAAAGAGAAAAAGATGGTAAGAATATCTTTAAATGTTAGACTTGTAATGAGTTTGGTCATTATGCATCTAAATGTCCTAAAAGAGAGAAAAAGTATAAGTGAAAAATTAATCCTATAATACGTAGGAATTTTTTGTATGCTAATGAAGAAGAGGAATTTGATGAAAAAGTTTAGAGTGAAATTGATGATGAGCTAGGATTTGTAGCTATTAAGGAAGATGATCTTGATAAAGAAATTAGAGAAGAAAAGGCTCTAGTTTCTCAAGTTGAAAAAAAAATCTGATTGGATAATAGACAATGGATGCTCACATCACATGACTAGTTATATAAATAAGTTATTTAAATTCAAGAACTATGATGGAAATATTGTTAGAGTTGGTAACGATGTAGCCTGTCACATTATAGGAATAGGATCCATTACTTTAGATGGAAATACTAAAATTGATGATGTTTATTTTTTTGATGGATTAAAGCATAATTTGTTGAGTGTTTGACAGTTGGTGGAAAAAGGGCATCAATTGAAATTCAAAGAAAAGACTTGCACAAGCAAGGATAAAGATGGTAAGATGATTGGAATTGGAACTAGATCCAGAAGTAATGTATTTTAGTTGAATCCCATTGAAATGATATGTTTGGTTGCAAAAGTGAATAATAGCTGTTTATGGCATAGGAGATTTTGTTATATAAACTTTGATAATACTGTGAAAGTGAGTAGCACATTTGTAGTTAGAGACTTGCCTAAGATGATAAAGCCTACTGATTTTGTTTGCAAAGAATGTATTTAGGCTAAGAAGAAGAAGGTATCATTTCCTAGCAAGAAGTTTACAACCATAAAGAAGTTAGAGATTGTTCACACAGATCTTATTGGTCCCTCTAGAACAAGAGGATTCTATGGTGAAAGGTATTTCATGATTTTTGTTGATAATTTCACTAGAATGATAAGGGTAGCATTTCTCAAAGAGAAGTTTGAAGCATTTGAGAAGATTAAGATATTTAAGAATAGACTTGAGAATGAATCTAGCATTAAGATAAAATGTTTGAGATTAGATAGAGGAGGAGAATTCACCTCTAGAGAGATTAACATGTTTTGTGAAGAGAACATAATCAAGAGACAATTATCTTCACTTAGGATGATTGAATAGAATGAGATTATAAAATGAAGAAATTGATTAGTAGTAGAGGTAGAAAGAGCAATGTTGTTTGAGAATAATGTTTCTAAGACATTTTGGAGAGAAGTAGGTCAATACAATAGTATACACTATGAACAAATTAAAAATCATAAAAGGTATGAACTTGAGATACCTTATGAATCATGGTTTGGTCATTCACCATCAGTACAGTATTTTAGAATATTTGGGAGAAAGTGTTACATTAAGAGAGATGATGATATCAGTAAGTTTGATCTAAGAAGTGATGAAGGTATGTTTCTTGGCTATTCATTTACAATCAAGGCATACTAAAATTTTAATCATATAACTAAGATAGTAATTGAATGGGAAAATGTAAATATTGATGAAAAATTTGGAACTAAGGAAAAGATGTTAAGCTACAATTTAGATGAAGAAGATTATAATACTAGATTTGTTGGATTGAATCTAGAAGTTTTCTTTGAGACTAACAATGATCTATAGAATGATGTACATACTATTGAGCAAAGAGGAGAAAAAAGATCTAAACCAAGAGATGAGATAAGAGTTGAGATATCAACTCCTACCTCTAACAAAAATATGACAAAGAATGTAGTGCTTGCCCTCGTTCACATTTTTTTGGACACATTGTTGCTATTAATATTAGACTATGTTAGACTAGTTTTATGTTGATGGATTAGTGTTATTATTTTGAGACTATCAGACATTATGTTATGGATTAAGTTGATATATGATGAGATCATTTAGACTTTACATTTCATGTATGCATGATGATCATTATATTGCTTTTAGTTATTGATGATGATTAGTTAAATGGCTCATTATCTCATGTGTTTTATTATGGATACTTACCCCATACTTGCATGTGTATGGTGTACGTGTTTGCTCTTATTGTATGGAATTTTTGATGTGGTTAAGGAAGGGAGTCATAGTCACCTACAAGTCAAGATCTACATGATGTACCACTTCCTTCCATTGCCTATTTTAGCTTAGCATTATATATATTGTATGTACATGCATGGTTTTTATGCAGGTTGTAGGTACTGGGTATCAACTTCCCTGAATTGCCAAGATGAGCGTACCCTATTACACTATCTCAATGATAAGAGAAGGGAGATAAATTCTCAAGTCCAAATCCCAAACCCTTAAAACCATTGTCCTAGAAAGATAAGATAAGTATCTAGATATTTTATCCATCGAATGTGTTGAATGACATAATTCATGATTTTTAACCCTTTAGACTAATTTTGTATGAATCGTTCTATGATGGGTTTTTATATTTTATCTTGGAGGTCTATGGTGAATTTTCTATTAATTAAGTCTTAATAAATAGATTTAATTAATAAATTAATTATTTGGAGAAAATTAATATAATATCATGATCTTTGATATTTTGACTATAATTAATTAAATGAGAATTAATTGAGAGAATAATTAAATAAAAGAAAATTAGAAATTAAAATTAATAATAATTATAAAATAATAATAAATTAATAAATAAATAATAATAATAAAAGTTATAAAAATTAAAATGAAAGTTATAAAAAATTAAATAAGAGTTATAAGCTTGCCTAGGAGTAAACACACCTTTTTATTTCTCATATGACAACAACACGGGGGTTAGTGCACCAACTAAGCACATGGTGTCTACAACCTTATGACTCGTCTAAAAGGTTGGAAAAAAAGCTTGTGCTTAGTTGTCTACACCTTCTAGTTGTTTCTAGAGACATTCTACGTGCTTCTTGAGAGTCCTTTATATTCGGGCACTCCTAGAGGCTTAGGGAGAGCATTTTTGGAGCATTGGAGGACTTGAGAACGTGGGAGAAGGAAGGAGCTTGCTCTACATTTTCTGAGGAGAAGCGAATTAGCATCAGAATTTGGGTAGACTCTTGTGATTTTGCTTATGTTATTTCCACATCTCGTACTTCCTGTCTTCTTCGTGTCTTCTGAATACTTTCTGAGGATTCTATGTGTGAATATTCCAATTGTTTTATTCTTGTCATGGATATTTAAATTTTGTATATGAGAAAACCCGTCATGCGTAGATCCAATGAAATTATGGAACTAGGGATTAAAATTTATAGTCAAATCTATTAGAGGATTAATGGGTAAATTTAGAGAACAAATGTGTTATAGGAAAAAATTCTTAGATTTCGAAGCCCTTTTTATAATGTATTTGTTCTCTTTTTAAAATTAAGCAAATCTGCATACATACATATATATATATATATATACTTATTGATAATCTATATTTAATTATATATATATATATACATATATATATATATATATATATATATAATTAAATATAGATTATCAATAAGTATATATATATATTCATACATATATATATATACACACATATATACATATATATCTATATATATATACATATATATGTATATATATAATCACTGATAAATCATGGTGGAAATTCATTATAGATAATTTTGAATCGCATATGATTAAACATTTATGAAAAAAATGTTTTTATAAAAAAATGAATTTCACACATGACCAAACGTTTATTAAAAATGTTATAAAAAATTTTTTTAGAAGTTTAAAGAGGGGCGGGAGGGACTTATTTCCCCACCCCCTCGACAGCAATATAATGCAGACTGTGGTATCGCAAAGTACCTACAGTCTATAGTGTATCTGCAACTGCAGTGTACTTGCGATCCACAGGTCGCACACATTGTGACTGGCGGTTATTAAATAACTCGCCTTTGTTTATATTGTGTAGTTATCATGATATGCTTTGTTAATTTGATTTTTTTAGATTTCATTTATATAAAATATTATTATTATAATATATATGTATTTATGTATGTATATATATATATATATATAAATATATGTGTGTATATAAATATATATATGTATATATGTTGATAATAATAAATAATTATTATATTTAAAAATGATTTGTATTAATAGATCATTTCTTTTAATAAAAAATTAGGTTGTAATATTAAAGTTTGATAATTTAGGTTTAATTAAATTATTTAATTGACTTGTATTATGAAGAAGAGAAGTTAATGAAAAGAATTGGTAAATTCTCAATCACTATTTAAATTTGATGGGGGTCTTTTTCAACTAATGTTTATATAAACAATATATCATTAGAATAATTGGAAAATTGATTCTAAGGGTTTTAGGGAGAAACCTTTATTTATCAAACATATACATGGGTTAGGAAAAATGTACAAAATGCTCCTCCATTCCATATCTAAACTTGAAAATGAAAACCGAGACCTCCACACTCTATTTAGCTATGTAATTTTAAAACAAACTAAAACATGTGCTTGCATTGTTTTTTCTCTATGCTATTTGTTTTGCATTTTGGGTTGACTAGTGTTGACCAATTATAGGATGTCTAGCAGAGGCTTGAGGGTTATGATTGTGATGTCATGATGATGTCTTAATTTTGATCTTTATAAACCCAACCACGGTTATGTGATGGAATGCTCTATGTAATGTTTGTAATTACTAATTGTTATAGTTGAGATTCTTATGTATGGGACACTTGACTTAACCATTTTTGAGTCATCAATTAGTTATCCTTGGGATATTTTCTAGTCACCATGATGGGACTGAAATATTCATTTATGATGTCATGTTGTGACATGTTTTGACTCAACCATTTTGGAGTCTTCGATCAGTATGATTTGAGATATATTTTGGTTATTGAGAACCAATGGATACTTTTGATTATCAGTGATGCTTCAGTTGCCAATAGAGAACTATTGAGGTCATGATTTTCTATGGATGCTTTTCAATTGCTTATGGAGATTTGATGCTTTTATTATGGATATTTGATGTTCTTATCTTTTGATATTTCTTTCCAGTCGCTTGTATAGGACTGGGGTGATTTATGATTCCATGAGCTTAAGGTAGGTAATTTTCTTGTAGTGTTGGGAAGTGGCTTGCAATGGGGGTCGGGGCCCTAAGAGGTTGCTAGGGTAACTCATTGTAAGTTGTTTTAATAAGTGAAAACATTCACACCTAATACTAAATAAATGAACCTAAAAAGATAATTGTTTTGTTCTTGCCCATGCCTCGAGTGCTTGTATAGACTAAGATGGGAGTAGAGAGAATGCTTGGTTGCAACCTTGCATTCCATAGTATGCCTTGTCAGTATGAGAGGATACTAGTGGTTGCATTAGGATCAGTAGGGACCCATGGAGTATAGCTAACTGCTATAAGGTAACTTCTACATGATATATACAATGACACTTTCCCACTTGCATAGTAGGTTTCCTACATGTCTTTGTGTGCCTCTGGGAATTAGTTGTCGATTTTGTGATTGGAACCTTGAGTTAGTATACTTTTAGGATTCTTGGACTTAGAGAGTATTTATGTTATGTGATTTTGATAACCTATCTGGAACTTGAGATTATCTCCTCAGCATGGTGGGAGTGGACCACTTAGGTTTCACACAATCGAGTGGTAGTGCTTTTCCACTCTTATCATTTGAGATCCATTTGAGTCATCGTGGCTGATGCGTCCTTTATGATGGTGGATATGTATCCTTTCATTGATGATTAATATATGTTAGATGATGTTATCTTATGCTTATATTTTCATGTTAGATTACTTTCTACATATGATGTAGTATGATTTAGGAGTGACATTCCTACTATGTTAGTACATATGATCTCTTCGATTATTTGGAATGTTATGCACGGAGGGATGGCTAGGACCCACGATGGTCTAATGATGCTATTAACGATTGGGAGGAACCGTGCACTTAGTTTATTATGTTGATCTTTTATGTTGATGTATCATGGGTGACATGTGATTGTATTTACTTGTTGTATCATGGATTAGAATAGGATGATGAACCTTATTTCACATATGTATATTCTTTAAAGCCTTTCATACCCTGTGACATGTACAGTGGATGATTGAGCATTTAGAAATGTAATGTATAAACATTGGACTTATCATCTCATGTGGATTTTTGTATTAGATGGATTCGATAATGTTAGTTGATTGAGATGTAATTCAACATTAAGGGATCCTTAAAGAATGTAACCTGTTATGTTTACTTTTAGATGGTTATTGCTATTGCTTTCATATTTATGTATTAGTTGTAATTGAATTAGTTGTAAATGATATTACTTTCATGTAAAAAAAAAAATGCTACCAAACTTAGTGAAATTTTAGTTTAATTCTTTGGATCCCTTGGTAGGGCATTACAAAGAATCACCCTCTAGAGTAGATAATTAGAAGCAAAGATAAAAGTCTGATGACAAGAAATAGAGTTAATGAGGAATTATGTCTAATTTCTCAAGGAGAACCTAAGAGTGTAGTTGAAGCATTTAAATATGATCATTGAAGAATGAAACATGGGAATTAGTTCCTAGACCTAAAGACAAGAATTTTATTACAACTAAATGATTATTCATAAACAAGATGAATGATCAAGGAGAAGTTGTAAGAAACAAGACCAGGCTTGTGTGCAAAGGATATTCACATCAAAAAGGAATAGACTATTAGGAGACATATACCCCTATAGCCAGAATGGAAGCAATAAGAATGTTTTTGGCTTGTGCAGCGAATAAGAAGTTCAAAGCATATCAGATGGATGTTAAATTAACTTTCCTAAATAGAGAACTTAAAGAAGAGATATACATTGTGTAGCTTGATAGTTTCCCTCTGATAGAAGACAAAGATATGGTATGCAGACTAAAGAAATATATATGTGGAATTAAGCAAGCACCTAGAACCTAGTATGCAAGGTTGGACAACTATTTGGCAATGCTTGGATTTACTAAAGGGATGATAGATAATAACTTGTATTTGAAAGAAAATGTGAATGGTTTGTTGATAATAGTAATATTTGTTGATGATATAATATTTCAAGGTTATTATGAAGCAAGTGATAAGTTTTCTAATGGAATGAAGAATGAGTACGAGATGAGCATGATAGGAGAAATGAATTTTTTCCTAGGGTTGCAGATGGTGTAGAATATTGATGACATTTTCATCTAACAAGCTAAGTACTTGAAATATTTTTTGAAGATATTTAGATTGGAAAGTTGTAAGCCTATTGGTATACCTATGATAATTGGTCACAAGTTATCTAGCAAAGATGAGACACCTATAGTTGAGCAGAAGATGTATAGATCCATGATTGAGGTTTAAAATATTTGACTCACACCAGACTAGATATAGCAAATGTAGTTAGGATTGTAGCTAGATTTCAAGCTGATCCTATGGAGTATCACTATGAAATGGAAAAGAGGATATTCTAATATTTGAAAGGAACATCTTGTTGGCTCTTGATTTAGAAACTTTGAAAATAACCAAGAAACTAGACCAATGCATCTAAGGGTAGAAAATTCCTATGACAAACATACTTGACTGTAGTCTTAGGCCAACTATAAGGTATAACTCCTTCACTTCAGGCTCTGCAAGACCTAGGTAGTTTAACCTTGAGGTTCTGATATATGGTACCAGTGCAATTAAAATATAAATCTGAACCTATTAATAGCATATGCAACCCTTTTTATCTTCTAATACATATGCAATAACATAGAAATGAGATAGCTACAAATCATATCCTATGAATCCATAAGCTAAGTGAGGGTTAATTGCTTTCAGCCCACTACAAAACATGAAAAATTGAATTGACTTTGATTAAAATATTTGTGCAAATGAATTTCATATTAGCTTGCATATGATTTAGTGATCAGTTCCTTATCCATTGAAACATAGAGTCATTACCAGTAGGATGACCTAACTTGATTGCCTTAAAATTAAGTTTGTTAACTAAAATCCCCAAATCCCATTCTTATGAAATATCCCCTTCACACACCCAAAAACCTTATCAGAACATTGAAGCATTTACTTAACTCCTTGAGTCAAAGGCAACAATAGATCTAACATACAACTCATCCAAGCTTCCTCAAATCAAATGGACCTTATCCATTTAATCTCAAAGTTAATAGCACATGAAGAATTAGGAGACAAAATAAGAAAATCTAGATCATTTGTGTAAATCCCCTTTTGTATTTATCCTTGCAAAGATCAAATACACAAACTGGTAATACTAAATGAAACTCTAAATACATCACATGATCTAGCATCAATTACCAATATCCCTAAATAACAATACATGAAATGAAAAGAAAACAACAAAAGAGTTGATGCATGGCCTTCACTGCTAGAGCTCTACTCAATAGATAGGAAGCAAAACCATCAACAATCCTAGTTTCACAATACAACACTGGAACCCTGCTGGTTTCCCTAGAGAAAATTACCAACAACTTCAATGGATGAAAGAAAGAAAGAAATAGACCAAGATGAATTCCCAGATTTGATCTTAGAATGACATGTGTCCACTTGGAATTCAATCCCTTACAACTGAATAATCTCTCTCTTCTTTCTACCCATCTAATCTGATATGATTTTGATCATCATCCTATAACTATTTTGAAAATATCTCTGCTGAAATGATGAAAACTTTTGTGTCACCAAAAATTTGAACTATATCAGGAAATGATGGTAAAAACTTGGGTTTAAACTAAATAATGGTAATCAAAATTGACTCCAACTACATTCTTATCATGTTTTACCCATATTTAGATCATTACCTTACTAGAAACCACAACTAAACTTTGATACTTGAATGTGGTTGTAAATTAGGAATCTAGGACAAAACCTCCTATAGCATGTACAAGTGGTGTTTTGTGCAAAAACCAAGTTCATATTCAAAAAATTTAGTTTCTCTTGGTTTCAATGATATATAAAATTTCTATATTTTCTTACCAAGAACCTCTAGAAAGCCATTTTGAAAAATACCCCTTGCTAAAAGACTCAAGTCTACAACTGAAATTCTTTCAAAATTTTAAAATATTCTATTGTTTGAACTTTAGAATATTATCCTTTTGAATTTAAAATACCTAAACGTGCATACTTTTTTGAAAAAATATTTTAAAAAGACATTTTAAAAAAATATCTTATTTTTTCCCATTCATGAAATCTGAGGTCAAACTAGGCATGACTGGGTGCCACATGGAAATCTCTGATTGGTCGATCTATTGCACCTACCATGTCACCATCCATCTCAGGCCCACTACCACATGGAACTCTCTCACGATCCTACATTCCTTATCTAGTGAGCATCTCAGTAATGTGACATTGTGCTACCTATAGGATCTAGACACATTTTGTGATCCTATGCTTCACATATGAACTTGCCATCGATTTCCACATCACTACTAGTTGGGACTAGCTACCACATGGTGCATGCCTACATACCAGCATTATCTAACTTCCTCACATCTTCATCTTGTGGGTATGTGATAGCCCTCTGATCTTGACACATGTCATCATCTTAGACTCCATTGCCACATCATCACACTTGCATTTTCATTCAAAATTTGGTTACATTAGATCCAGCAATCAACCACGGGTGGGACCCCTGTGCAAGCTTGGCTTCCAAAAGCCTCTTGTCTTAAGACACAATGCATGTTGAGATGATTTGTATTTAAATTATAAAAAATTCCCTCCCATGAGCAATGTGGGATATATGAACCTAAGTCAAATCTCTCTTTTTTTCTACGCCTCTACCAAAATATCGATTGCATCTCCAAACTTGGTCTACTCCTCTTCACTCATACATGATTTTATTTTCTTTAACTTCATATGTTCAATAGCCTCGGATGTAAAACCTTCATTAGTGAGCTTCTTGAGCATTGAGACAATAAGCTCTTCTACCCATTCTATATCATCTTGAGCAACATTTTTAAGACCAATACTAAATGCCAACTAAAGAAGTTCCCTTGCACTTTCCTTTGCTTCTCACTAGACATCTCCCTTTCTTGCTTGAGTGAGCTCCTTTAATAGATGTCCATCTTCTTTCCCATGTCATGGGCCCGATTCCCTCTTTTTTATGCCAATTTCCACTCTCTGATGGTTATTTCCTAAATGCTACAAACATAAGGGCCTCTACAGGATTAGGGGTGTAAGCATGTGTAAGTCACATATTCTTATTAGGTATTTGGCCCTAATTAGGTGAAGCATGTGGAAAAAGAGAAATCCAAATCTTCCAAGGACTTCAAACAAAATCTTGCAGTGGGGAAGAAAAAGCAAGTTACTCTATGTCGGTTACTCCTTCCACTTGATGTCGATTTCTCATTTCCCCTACTGCGGCTTGTTTTTTAAATGCATGGGTAGCTTATTTAATAGGAATCCATCTAGCCTACTTCCTCTACCTGCGTGAGGCTCCTTCCTCCTTGACAAAGTTGTGGGCTATTCCTAATGAGCTGCCTCTTCTTCACACATTCCTCTTTGCTATGAATGGTGCCCTTTTAACTATATTTTTTTTCCATTTAGCTACATAAATTAGATGCTAGACCTTAGCTTTAGCATCCTGTATAAAACTATTTCTTACATGGTGCCTTAATCTTCTTCCTTTGGTGCTTGTAGGTTTCAAATCATACTCTCCCTTTGCCATGAGTTTGCCATGCTATTTGCGTGGGCCATTTCCTCCATATATCGTGGAGTGCTTCTCTACTTTTTTATGTGATTCTCATTATTACTTTCCATTCTCACTCTCAATGTGCCAATGGAGACTTCCCTGGATGTGAGGACTCCCCTATTCACATTTCCTTAAAATTGCTACATTACTCAATAAAAACTCAATCTGATTAATATTCTAGGGCATACATTTGATAAGAGAAGCTGGAAAATTGTCTTTGTTAAATTTTAGAAATACCCCATGATGTGGATTCCTAGGAGATGAAGCCTCTCCAGTTACATAAATGTCTAATTCATCATCCTCATCCTTAACCTTTGAAGATACAAACTCCTCTAGGTGATTGGTACAGATTCTATATCCATATATTCTTGTTGTCTAGCCTAGTTTCAAAGATTATTTTCAAAATTGGATCTAAAACAACTAATAGAATAGCATAGTCATTCAATGAGCCATCAAGCTTATGTAAAACATAGTTCCATGTTTTCCAACATGAAAGTCACATGGATAGATCACATTTACTACTCGTTACTCCAACTATGGGCTTCATGATCAATTCTAAGTTTTTAAAAGGTGGGAAAACTTGGGACTGATTGGTTGTTTCTAATGCTATTAGTTCATCTTTTAATGGTGATAAAGTCTTTCCTAGTGAAGCCTAGTCCTCCATGTCTCGTTCTCTTTTATCAACACTGACAAGTCTTCAATAAATTGGAGGAGCCCATATATGAGCCAAATCCTTCATCATGCTACTTGCTTGGGCAACAAGTTTGATCACAGCCTGAAATGCTTCAGTAATTTGTGGATACATAACCCATTGGATTATCAAGTGCATGGATGGTTGCTCTTATTATGGAATGAATGTGTGAGACTATGAACCAACTTTTGAATTTTTGAATAGAGATGCGCCACATAGCTAAATTGCAAATAGCTTTCATCTTGGTGGTTGTGATAACTTCCAAAAGAGATTGAAGAATAGCAAATACAAGGTCCTCCTTAAATTTTCTGAATACTTGTTGTTACTAAATTAATTTGAGCATTACTATATGATCCATAATCTTATTATGTGATGAAGCTACAAAATTTCCATCCTCATATGTCTCTATAAGGAAAAAATTACACATCTCAACAAACTTGCAAATACCACTTAAAACTATTCCACATTTGCAATCATCTAGATGCCATAAAAACTTGGTGAAATTAGTTGGGCCCCAAGTGGCTCTGGCTAAAAAAAATTCATTTTCGAACACCTAACTTCTCAAACTAGCCTATTGAACCCATCATACTGATTGGAACTAAGTTTGACCTCTTATCAATCAATTGAAACTCTTTTTAAAATTGATCTACAAACTATCACTTTTGTGCCAAATGGTCCTTTAACTGGCTTTAAAAACTATCCCAAACACCTGATTGGGCTCTAAAATCCAACCCACTAATTCTTTTTTCTACATTCTTGTATCCTTCCAAATCTTGTCTCATAAAAAACTCTCAATCAAAAGATATTTATTGTCAAAGTTGACCTCTCAAAACTACCTACAATAAAACACGTCAGAAAGTAATAAAACCCATTAAGATTTGGCTTTAAAAATTGGGTAAATAGACCCTTGGGGGGACAAAAATTGGAGTGTTAGTTCACTATCACAAGGAGAGTATAAGTCCATGATTTGGGCTCATGAAAAATAATTGGGCGCAAATGGTGAGCAATCAAAGTGGGCCACTCAAATTTGATGACTAGAAATAATGGCAGGAAAACATTTTTGGCAAATGGAATGGACCTAGGAAAGTGCGTAGATGGATTTGTCAAGATTTGAAATTTAGCACACTTAGAGTATTTTTAGAGTAAAATCCATTCAATCTCATCTATCACAGATCTCAAGATATAACATCATGAATAGGGATACTAACAAATCTACAAATGCTGACACTAGTGAAACTTTATAAATTGCAAATAGAATCGCATTTTAAAACTGATTAAATGGATTTTTCAAGACTTAAAAATTGAAACATAGGAAGTCTTTGACTTCTAAAATGCAATGTAAAGGGAATTTCATCATTTTAGTCAATTAGGTCAAAGTTATAACAGGTCAAACAGGGCCTTTTAGAATTCTAAACAATGTGCATTAGCATGACATCAATAAATGACCAACTTTGAGGGATTTCAAACCTAGTCAAACAGATTGATGGGGACACAACCCAAGAACAGAATGGACACAATAGAAAAGGGAAATTGTATTAACTAAAAAATAAGCTAGTACATTTAGTACAGAGAAAATAAACTTCAAAACATGCCCTAAGGGCTTACAATAGCATAAATGTGGAGATAATTTCTCCTTTCAGTACCTCCTCTCAAACTCCACTCCGAACTCCTTTTACAATGCTAGAAATCTCCTTAAATAGACCTTGGAGGGTTAAGGTCTAGGAGTACATTCTAGAAAGTGCTAGTAGGCATCCACTGACCAAATAGAAGGTTCCAAAAGCTACGTTAGAAGTCAGCGCAAATCTAGAAGAATCCAGAAATGGTAACCGAACTTTCGAGAGGCATAACTTTTGAACCGTAGCTCGATTGACGAACTGTTTACATTTTCGAAAAGCTCTCAAAGTGATCTATAGCCCTATGGATAAGCTATGCTTGTCCGCCAATTTTTGACCCTTTTTGAGGTCATTTAATGCCCCTAACCTGACTTTGAAGCATTCTTAGGAGGTCTCCAAAATTCAAAAAACTGCAATAACTTTCAAACTTTGGGGCCTTTTGACCTGATTCTTTTTTTGGAATTCTCTAAATCACAATTACATTCATCTAGCCAATTCACACCTTCTAGTTTACCAAAATGATGGCCCAATTACATACTCCTATTTTTTTGAGATTTACTAGCTCACTGATAGTGGAACTGTGAGAGTTGGAACCTTTATTTGACCCAAATGGGTATCCAAAAATGAAAACACATGAAACAGAAACTAAGTCTAAGTATATTTTTTTGGGTGACACAGGATTGCCCTTATACCTCTGGATGCTCCTGCATCATAGATTCAAAATGAGTCAAAATCTAAAACATAGGCTCTCTGGTATGGATGCTAAATACTCCCAAAGCAAAAAGTCATTAAACATTACTGGGTGTGAGATATTCAATTGTAAACATAGCTTCATGTCGCTATTTGACAATTAGGTGAAAATGCAAAATTGACAAATGCTCAAAACAAGACTTTGTGGGATGGCTTGGAATGTCAACTTAACTTCATGAAATGAGTGGATAGGCTAAATGGAAGGTGTTAGAAACATTAAACACCTCATGGGGCTCAAAGGTATAGTAGGGTACACATGCATCAAAAAATGTTTAAAGGGCTTGAAATTCTCATGGGTACTCAAAATTAGAGCTTCAATTTTGAGTCCCAACAAGCTCTATCTAGGGATGCATCTCCCTTGTAGGTATGGCAAGGATTCAGATTTCTAGGAGAAGCATACCACACACTCAACGATAGAACTTCTCTTGAACAAATTTATTGAAAGCAAAATAAAATTACCTCTACTATATACACATGATGACCCTAGGCCATCGAACTTCAACAAAGACCTTTACCTCTATCATAAATCTAATTTTCTTCTACATTCTCATGAGATAAACTAAAAGAATTACTTCTATCAGTTTCACCAATTAGATTAACCTCTTGAATCAACTCACTTAGCGAAATTGAATCTAGAACTAAACTTTCATAATGCATATAACAACTAGCTTCATTTTCTACAACTTTCTCATTATGAAAGTTCTTATCAGCATGCTCAAACACATCAGACTAAAACTAAAAATCCTCTTCATTTAATGAGTCATGCATGCTATCATTCTTGAATATGAAAGCTTCATATTCAACTTGAGGAAAGGGATTACACATACCTTGAAATTGTGTATCCTTGTGTATAATTGAATAATATTCACATGAGAAATTAGATTTGTACTTACACATATCATCAATGTCAGAATCTAAAAATAATCCAGAGTCCTTCAATGATTCTTCACAATCAGCAAATGGATTAATTGTCACATTAAAATATTCATCATAAAACTTGGTACAAGGCGCATGCTGATCTTCAATAATAACTTCATCAAACACCTTGTCATCTATCTCATTAAATACAACATTATCATCTTCACCATCATATTCAAAAGAAGAACAATCTGACCTCTTACAACAGTAAGACAAGGTATCATCATTAAACTCATTCTCAACTAAATCTGAAACTTCCATGTCTTCTTCAAACAACAGGTTGATAACTCCATGTAGTGATTGTCTTTGAACATTTTGACAAAAAATGGGCTGATCATCCTCAATATTTTCATCATATAAAGCATTAGTATACATTTTAAAACCATTACCCATTTCATCTTCATGGGGACTTTCAGCATGTGAAGAAAAATCAGAACCATATGAAGACTCAACATCCACTCCATCAATAAAGCATGCAGAATATAAATCAAAGTTACTTTCATTGTCTTCATGAAGGAAATTCAAATGTCTTGTAGACCTATCATTATTTATCTTACTAATAGGTGCTGATACATTAGCCTTAGAATCATTTGTATGTTGATTATCACTACATGTATCCTCAAGACATTCATCTACACAACTAATCAATTCATCTTTATATGCAATCATTTTATCCTCATATAGTGTACACAACTCTTCCTTACAACTTTCAAACTCAAGCTGATTTGTATAACTTTGAACAAGAAACTCACTTGAAGATTTAAGAAAAGAACTCATACCTCTACTAGCACAAGAGTACTTACTTTCATCATTTCTTTCTTCTTCCCAATTTGTATTTGATTCACACGAAGACAAACATGTACTAGCACTATCCTCTTCTTGACTTGAGCAACCACTCTCATCATCTCCCTCATATAATTCCTCTTGATTATATATCAGATCAGCAACTTTATTGTCATCACTTGAAACATGGCTTTCAGCTTGTTCATTCTCATACTGAGATGAATATCTCTCAACTTCATATTTAATAACATTCTCAACATGATGCAATCTATGAATAAGATAAATCATTTCTTGCATATTTGACTGATCAAGTGAATCCACTTTATCATCTACTACTGAAACATTAGAAACATATGTGCTTTGTTCTTTTGATTGTGACTAAGATAAATGTGACTCACATTCTTCATCTTGTGTTATCTCTCTATGGCATGTTGGATCAGCAACATCAAACTCATAATCTAAGAGATAACTCTCAACCTCCTTACTTGCACAAGACTGAGACCTAGGTTCAACAACATCAAATTTTGAAGCATTAGTTACATCATCATACATATAATTATCATGAGAAGAACTTACTACTGTAACTAAACCTTGATTCATAAAATCAGCATAGTGCTGAACTTTATCAAAGTCTAAAATATTTCTTACTACTATAACATCATGAACATATGTGTCTCTATTTTAAATAGACTTATTCTTCTCAACACACACATTATGATTTGAAATTTTCACTTGATTAAAACTTACAATAGGGTTGTTGATATTCTAATTTGAAACTAATGAATCTACACCACATTCATCCTTTCTTTCAAACACATTATACCAGCAATCATTCGCAACAAAATGACCTCTAATCAATCCATAATTCAAATTATTTTCAATATCCCTAGCGGTCATAAAAGCCTGATACAATGTCTATGGTTCTCTATCCCTTAGTAGATAATTCATTTTCTTGTCAAATGCATCAAAGTAAATAGGTAAACACATTTGATCATTAGGTCTATAACTCTCAAGGATCTTACTTAGAACTTTTGCAAATCTTATATTAAATTGAGGAACAATTTAATCATTCTCAATGTGAATCTTCAAGAATTTATCATAAGAATTAGATATGCTTACCCTTTCTCCAAATTTCTCCATCAAGGCAGAATGCAACTCACCTCATAATGAAATAGAAAATGCTAGTAAAAAAGAAAACTAGTCTCTATCATCACCTTCTAAGGTTTGAATGAATAACATCATGTGTACATCCTCATGAGCAATCTCATAGTCACCCATCAAGTCACTAAATAACTCAATATGATGACTAGCTAAAACAAGATGGTGCCCACCAAACTTAGGCAATTTATATCTAATATCATTAGAAATGACATTCAGGGAACCATGAATACCATTGAAATAATGGCATATGTCTCTTAGTAGAAATAGATCTAGAAACTTTGCTAATCGGATGCATATTTGATGAAAGGAAACTTGACATTCTTCAAAGATTTGAAACTCATTCATCAAAAATAATTCTATGATTTGCAATTTGTAGTAGATCTATATGACCTCCTACCAAATAAATCTCTTAAAATACTCTTCACAAAATTAAATACAACAAGCTGAAACTCAATCCAATCAAGTGTATGAAACTTTTTAAAACTATTCTCCTCCCCTTAGTACTGAAACTCACCTGACGGAGAATACACTTTTCAGAATCAATTTTCATAAAAAGAGAATACATGAAAATGGGAATACCTCAAGATCTGGATGGCTAAAAGTTCTCTGCCTACTATCTATGACTACAAACCCAAAGCCTTATCAAATCCTTACTAAAACTTTTGAATCAACACACCACAAATCTTGCAACCATTCAAAATTTTCAACCTCTTTAGATTTGTTCTTCTCCTACAACAACTAATCACAATTCCTATATATAACTGCACTAGTATAGAGATTAATTTTGAGTTTCCACTCACATTAAGTGAGACATGAATTGAATTAGATTTGAATAGAACTACAAATTGATTTGAAAAAACAACAGATAGAAGAAACCCTCTTCATATTTATCTTGAATTTGAAACCTCCATACAAAGCTAAAACATAACTCTTCAACACCATCAGATCCAAACTATACTTCTCTTTTCAAGCAAAAATTTCAATAACAAATTCAGATCTGCCCAACAATGTGATAAAAGCCCTCAAAAAAATACACATACAATTAAATGCTACTAGTTGTAGAGATAGAGTTGCCACTCACAATTATGAGAAAAGATTTTGAAACACAAATTATTATTGATCTAATTCTTAACCAGACTTTCAGCATGAAATAAACTTGTAGATCCTCAAACACTTTGAAAAGAGAACAAGATACTAATCAATCCTTTGACTCTGAAACTTTATAACAGCAATTCACACCAAATGAAACTAATTGGGGATTTACTCATTTCTCAACAAAATTTACATCCAATTTAAGAACTACTACTATAAGAGAACAAAGCTTACTGGGGAACATGAAAATATAGTAAGGAAATGGACTGAACACATCAACTTACTACTGTAATAAAACTCTCTCCATGTCATTCCTTCTCTTGTGTTGAATTCCTTTAAATTCTCAAGGTTTTTCTATCATGAATTTCAACACAACTCCCCAGTAAAGTTGCCATTTTGTTGGCTCCTGATTTAACAGTTTTGAAAATAACCAAGAAACCAAACCAATGCATCTAAGGCTAGCAAATTCCTATGATGGATACACTTGACTATAGTCTTGGGCCAACTATAAGGCATAACTCCTTCTTTACTTTAGGCTTTGCAAGACATAGGCAGGCTAACCTTGAGGTTTTGATATATGGTACCAGTGCAATTAAAACATAAATCTAAACCTATTAATAGTAGATGCAACCCTTTTTATCTTCGAATACTTATGCAATGACATAGAAATGAGATAGATACAAATCATATCCTATGAATCCATAAGTTAAGTGAGGGTTAATTCCTTTTAGCCCACTACAAAACATGACAAATTGAATTGATTTTGATTAAAAGATTTGTGCAAATGAACTCCATATCAACTTGCATTTGATTTAGTGATCAGTGCCTTATCCATTGAAACATAAAGTCATTACCAGTATGATGACCTAACTTGATTGCCTTATAATTAAGTTTTTCAACTGAAATCCCCATATCCCATTCTTATGAAATATCCCCTTAAGACACCTAGAAATCTTATCAGAACACTAAAGCATTTACTCAAATCCTTGAGTCAAAAGCAACAATAGATCTAACATACAACTCATCCAAACTTCCTTAAATCAAATGAACCTTATCCATTTAATCTCAAAGTTAATAGCACATGAAGAATTAGGAGACAAAATAAGAAAATCTAGATAATTCATGTAAATCCCGTTTTGTATTTATACTTGCAAAGATCGACTACACAAACTGGTAACACTAAATGAAATTCTAAATACCTCACATGATGTAGCATAAATTACCAATACTCATAATAATAATACATGAAATGTAAAGAAAATTGCACAAGAGCAGATGCATGGCCTTCATTGATAGAGCTCTACTCAATAGATAGGAAGCAAAACCATCAACAATCTTGGTTTCATAGTAGAACACTAGAACCCTATTGGTCTCCCAAGAGAAAACTGCCAACAACTTCAATGGATGAAAGAAAGAAAGAAATAGACCAAGATGAATTCCTAGATCTAATCTCAAAATGACATGTGTCCACTTGGAATTCAATCCCTTGCAACTAAATAACCTCTCTCTTCTTTCTACCCATCTGATCTAATATGATTTTCGTCATCATCTTGTAACTGATTTGAAAATATCTCTACTGAAATGATGAAAACTTTTGTGTCACCAAAAATATGAACTGCATCATGAAATGATGGTAAAGACTTGGGTTTAAACTGAATAATGGTGATCAAAATTGACCCCAACTACATTCTTATCATGTTTTACCCATATTCGAGTCATTACTTCACTAAAAATCACAATTGAACTTTGATATCTGAATGTGTTTGTAAGTTAGGAATCTGGGACAAAACCTCCTGTAGCATGTACCAGTGGAATTCTGTGCAAAAACCAACTTCATATTCAAAAAATTTAGTTTCCCCTGGTTCTAGCGATATATAACATTGCTATATTTTCTTACCAGGAACCTCCAAAAAGCCATTTTGAAAAATACCCCATACTAAAAGACTCAGATCTACAACTGAAATTCTTTCAAAAATTTAAAATATTCTAATGTTTGAACTTTAGAATATTATCCTTTTGAATTTAAAATACCTAAACATGCATAATTTTTGAAAAAATATTTTAAAAAGACATTTTCAAAAAATATATTATTTTTTCCAATCCATGAAATTTGGGGTCAAATTAGGTTTGACTGGGTGCCATGTGGCAATCTCTAATTGGCCAATCTATTGCACCTACCATGTCACCATCCTCCCCAAGCCTACTTCCATGTGGCACTCTCCCACAATCCTACATTTCTTAGTTGGTGAGCATCTTCGTAATGTGAGATTGCACTGAGCGTAGGATCTAGACACGTGTCATGATCTTGTGCTTTGCATATGAACCTGCCATCGATTGCCACATCACCACCATTCATGACCTGCTACCACATGGTGCATATCTACCTACCAACATTATCTAACTTCCTCACATTTTCATCTTGTGGGTATGCACTAGCCCTTTGATCTCGACATGTGTCATCATCGTAGACTCCATCGCCACATCATCATGCTTGCATTTTCGTTCAAAATTTGTTTATGTCAGATCCAGCTGTCAACCACGGGTGGGGCCCCTATGCAAGTTTGTATTCTAAAAGCCTCTTTTCTTAAGACACAATGCATGTTGAGATGATTTGTATTTAAATTATAAAAAATGCCCTCCCATGAGCAATGTGGGATATATGAACTTGAGTCGAATCTCTTTTTTGTTCTATGCCTTTGCCAAAATATCAATTGCATCTTCAAACTTGGTCTACTCCTCTTCACTCATACATGATTTTATTTTCTTTAACTTCTCATGTTCAACAACCTTGGATGTAGAAACTTCATTAGCCAGCTTCTTGAGCATTGAGACAATAAGCTCTTCTACTTGTTATATATGATCTTCAGCAACATTTTTAAGACCAATACTAAATGTCGACTAAAGAAGTTCCCCTACGCTTTCCTTTGCTGCTCACTAGACATCCCCCTTTCTTGCTTGTGTGAGCTCCTTTGATAGATGGCCATCTTCTTGCCCATGCCATGGGCCTAACTCCCTCTTTTTTATGTTGATTTCCACTCTTTGATGGTGAATTCCCAAATGCTACAAACACAAGGGCCTCTACAAGATTAGGGGTGTAAGCATGTGTAGGTCATGTATGCTTGTTGGGTATTTCACCATAATTAGGTGAAGCATGTGGAAAAAGAGAAATCCAAATCTTCCAAGGACTTCAGAAAAATCTTGTAGTGGGAAAGAAAAAGCAAGTTACTTTATGTTGGTTGCTCCTTCCACTTGGCATGGATTTCTCATTTCCCTTGCTATAGCTTGTTTTTTAAATGCATGGGCAGCTTGTTTAATAGGAATCCATCTAGCTCACTTCCTCTACTTCCATGAGGCTCCTTCCTCCTTGAAAAAGCTATGGGCTATTCCTAATGAGCTTCCTCTTCTTGAAACATACCTCCTTGCTGCAAATGGTGCCCTTTTACCTACATTTTCCCTCTATTTAGCTGCATAACTGAGATGCCAAATGTCAGCTTTAGCATCCTATATAAAACTCTTCCCTGCATGGCACCTTAATATTCTTCCTTTAGTGCTTGTAGGTTTCAAACCATACTCTCCCTTTTCCATGGGTTTGCCCTATTATTTATGTGGGCCATTTCCTCCATATGTCATGGAGTGCTTCTTTATTTTTTTTATGCGATTCTCATTATTACTTGTTGTTCTCACTCTCAATGTGTTAGTGGAGACTTCCTTGGACATGAGGACTCCCATGTTCACATTTCCTTAAAATTTCTACATTACTCAATAAAAACTCAATTTGATTAATATTCTAGGGTGTCCATTTGATAGGAGAAGCTAGAAAATTGTCTTTGTTGAATTTTAGAGATACCCCATGATGTGGATTCCTAGGAGATGAAGCCTCTCCAATTACATAAGTGTTTAATTCATTATCCTTATCCTTAACCTTTGAAGATACAAACTACTCTAGGAGATTCATATAGATTCCATATCGATATATTATTGTTGTCTAGCCTAGTTTAAAATACTATTTTCAAAATTGGATCTAAAACAACTGATAGAATAGCATGGTCATTCAATGAGCCATCAAGCTTATGTAAAACATAGTTCCATGTTTTCCAACATGAAAGTTGCATAGAAACATCACATTTACTACTCATTACTCCAACTATGGGCTTCATGAGAAATTTTAAGTTTTTAAGAGGTGGGAGAACTTGGCACTAATTGGTTGTTTCTAATGCTATTAGTTCAACTTTTAATGGTGATAAGGTTTTTCCTAGTGAAGCCTAGTTTTCCATGTCTCGTCCTCTTTTATCAGCACTGACAAGTCTTTGATAAATTGGAGGAGCCCATATATGAGCCAAATCCTTCATCATGCTACTTTCTTGGGCAACAAGTTTGATCATAGCCTGAAATGCTTCAACAGTTTGTGGATACAGAACCCATTGGATTATCAAGTGCATGGATGGTTGATCTTATTATGGAATGAATGTGTGAGACTATGAAGCAACTTTTGAATTGTTGAATAGAGATGCACCACATAGCTAAATTGAAAATAGCTTTCATCTTGGTGGTTGTGATAACTTCCAGAAGAGATTGAATAACAACATATACAAGGTCCTCCTTAAAATTTCCAAATACTTGTTGTTAATGTTTATTTGAGGATTACTATATGATCCATAACCTTATGATGTGATGAAGCTGCAACATTTCCATCCTCATATGTCTCTATAAGGAAACAATCACACATCTCAACAACCTTGCAAATACCATTTAAAACTATTCCATATTTGAAATAATCTGGATGCCATAACAGCTTGGTGAAATTAGTCTGGCCCCAAGTGGCTTTGGCTAATTTTGTTTTTTTTTTGAACACCTAACTTCTCAAATTGGCCTATTGAACCCATCATACTGATTGGAACTAAGTTCGACCTCTTATCAATCAATTGAAACTCTTTTTACAATTTATCTACAAACTATCACTTTTATGCTAGCGGGTCCTTTAACTGGCTTTAAAAACTGACCCAAACACCTGACTGGGCTCTGAAATTTGACCCACTGATTCTTTTTTCCAAATAGTTACATCCTACCAAATCTCATCTCATGATGAATTCTTATTCAAAATATAATGACTATCAAAGCTGACCTCTCAGAACTACCTACAATAAAATATGTTAGAAATTAATAAAACTAATTCAGATTTAGCTTTGAAAACTGGGTAAATGGACACTTAGGGGGATGAAAACTAGGGTGTTGGTTCATTTTCATGAGGAGAGTATAATTCTATAATTTGGGCTCATTATAAAGAACTGGACACAAATGGCAAGAACTCAAAGTGGGCTACTCAAATTTGATGACTGGAAACAATGGCAAAAAAGCATTCTTTGCAAATGGAATGGACCTAGGAAAGTGTGCAGACGGATTCATCAAGATTTGAAACTTGGCATACTTAAATCATTTTTGGAATACAACACATTGGTACAATCTATTTGATCTCATCTATCACAGGTCTCAAGATATAACATCACGAACAGAGGTACTAACAAATCTACAAATGCTAACACTAGTGAAACTTTATAAATTGCAAATGGAATCACATTTGAAAACTAATTAAATGGATTCATCAAGACTTAAAAATTGAAATATAGAAAGTCTTTGACCTCTAAAATGTAATGCAAAATGAATTTTAGCATTTTGCTCAACTCGGTCAAAGTTACAATAGGTCAAATAGGGCCTTCTAGAATTCTAAACAATGTGCATCAGCATGACATCAATAAATGACCAACTTTGAGGGATTTAAAAATTAGTCAAATAGATTTGAAACACATAAAAATCTAAAATATAGGCTCTCTGGTATGGATTCTAAACACTCCCAAAGTGGAAAGTCACGAAACATTACTGGGTGCGAGATATCTAGTTGCAAACATAGCCTCCTGTCACTATTTTACACTTCAGTGAAAATGTAGAATTGACAAATGCTCAAAACAAGACTTCATAGGATAGCTCAGAATGTCAATTTAACTTCATGAAAGGAGTGGATAGACTAAATGGAAGGTGTTAGAAATAGTAAACACCTCATGGGGCTCAAAGGTACAGCTGGGTACACATGCATCAAAAAGCATTTAAAGGGCTTGAAATTCTCAAAGGTACTCAATATCAAGGCTTTGATTTTGTGTCCCAACACATCTAATTATGGACTATGGTATGAAAAATCAAGTGATTTCACTCTATGTGCATATACTGATGTAGATTGGGCATGAAGGATGGATGATAGAAAGACCACAAGTGGTGGAGCATTTTTTCTTAGAGGAAGATTGGTTTCTTGGTTGAGTAAGAAAGAACATTGTATTTCATAGAGTATAGTTGAGGTAGAGTATGTAGCAATAGAAAATAATTATAATCAAGTTATATGGATGAAATAGATGCTTAAGGATATTGGAATTGAGTTTATAGAACATGTTATTATATACTATGATAAAACAAGAATAGCAAGTATGTCTAAGAATCTTGTGTTGCATTCTAAGACTAATAATATATCTATTAATTATTCTGTCTTGAGAGAGAAGGTGGTAGATAAAGAGATTATATTGGAAAATGTGAGTACTAAAGATCAGATTGTAGATATCTTTATGAATCCCTTACCTAAAGATACATTTGAGTACTTGAGATGTATGCTTGGGTTTATTCCCCTCCCTACTTCAAAGTTGATGATGCAGAGATTGCATTAGTCTAGTGGCATAGAGCACTATTGTTAGACTGGACTAAATGTTGATGCTTCATGTATGGGGGAGTATCTATTATGACCTAAGTCATTGAGGACCCTTGGTATTTGGTCTTAAACCATGGCTTTGGACACTTGAGCTGGTTGAAGATTTGGAGTAGTAAATTGACATAATGAGGCCTTTATCATTGATGTCAATGGGGGAGAAGAGTGCATGAAAAACATAATATCTCCTAAGTATGTATGAGGTAGAAGAGTGCATGAAAACCTCTACTTTATTAGGGAGATTTAGAAAGATTCATGTAAGGAAGAAAGAGGAATATCTCTATGGCGGAGATATGTAGAATGAAGAATTCTGATGAATGGTGAGTTGCTTAATGTGAAAAATTGTTGTTGATCCTAAAAAAGATGTAGAACAGAAGAGTGTTCTAGAGGATTTTAGATTTGATTGATGAAGAGGATTTGAAAAGATGAGAACAACAACAGCATTAGAGTATTGTTTGGTATTATTGGCACTTTGATGTTTTTCATCTATGTTGACATCAATGCCAAAGGGGGAGATTGGTAGCATGAATGTTAATGGTATTCCTTTTGGGGGAGTATCCTAAGTACTGGAAAGTATTGATATGTTACATTCATGACTATGTTTATCACTGATGACAACATAGTAGTAAGTCTATTAAGATTGATAGAGAAACAATCAAAGATCTGAGTTGTGCAGACACTGTTTTGATTGTCTAGTGATGTGCATTCATGGACATGTTTGATATAGTGTGCTGATGTTAAGGTTCAGTGCATAGTACCTAAGTCAAAGATGTATGGAAGATATGTCTAATTTACAAAGAGCAGTATAGAGACAGAGTACCTAAGAAGTGGTTTTTGATGTTTGTATTCTATCATCTAACAGAGCTATAATATGGAGATGCATGATCAACTAGTGACATAAGATAGTTTGATGATGACATTGGTGAATGCACAAGCCCTAGTATCACATGTGTGAGAAGTTGCATAAAATGTGAGCCACTGGTGCTATTGTAATTATGAATTAATTAATTATCTTATTATTATTAATTGGGAAAGCCGCAAGTCTAACTCAAGGAATTATTTTGAAGATACAGTATAAAGAAAAGACATTTTCCTTGTTTGGAAAAGAAATTGAGTGTTTGTTCTATGCAAAGTGTAAAAAAGAACAAAGTTTTTTATGAATTCAAGTAAGCATTATTGGATGTGAGATTTGTAATCTGGTTACAAGATCAGAAGGAGAATATGTTTGGTTGATAGGACACATAAAGAGGAAGGAAGTACTATTCATTTCTATTATTCTAAAGGGAATAATACAAAGATCATTTAGAAAGTGGGTTCATTGGTCTTGCCTTGAAGCTATTTGGATAGAGGGTCCATCTATTTTCTACAACTCCTAATAGGGTTGGAATCTCCTAACAGGGACTAATATGTACTGAATATTGTTATATACTCCTAATAAGGTCCATCCTCTAACAAGGAATATTTATATTAGTATATCATCTTGTGGGTATCATCCCCACCATGGTTTTCCCTCTTATCAAGGGCTTCCCTAGTTAACATATCTGATATTATTGTGCATGAGTATCTTGTTGTAGTTTCTAATTATATTGCTCCTATGGTAAAAGTTTAATAAGGTTGATAATTGTGATATTAGTTTGATAATTGATTCAACCACCCCTCCTATTTTGGTGGACTATATATTCTAACATAGGTTAGACATCAATGACAACATAAAAATTGTTATAATTGTAGTTTCCAACATGTTCTTATTCCCTTGTAATTTAGGTCTCCACAATGATCTTTAATAGTGACAAGAAGAAAGAAAGGGAAAATGAAAAGGAAGGGTTTTGTTGGTTGTGATCTTTAATAGTGATAGCGAGTGTCTATACAGAGTACTCAAAAATCATCTATTTCATACCTTCATCTGTACACATGTCTTTATAGTTTCTTTCTACTAACATGCCCATTTCTGAAATTGTGTCAATCTAAGCTATGCCCTAGTTTAAAAAATTCAATTTGTAAATGTATACATTTTAATTTGAATGAAAGATGTGAATAAGCATAAATAAATTTGTGCTATCAACAAAAATTACAATCAAAACTTAGTCATGGAACAAATATGATAGGTTTTTGTATTACATTACCATACCAATAAAAATATTAGGTCATTATGGTGTTTATATCCACACAAACAAACAAGAATTCATATCGAGGGTTTTAGTAGTCAATAAAGAAAATAAATATATCTCTATGAAATTAGAATGAAAATTGATTAACGCACTTCAATGTATGTTTTATGAAAACTAGGGTCTTCTAATGACCTTTCAAATGCAAAACACTAAACAACCACTTCACTCCTCAAACACCAAATGCTAAATTATAATCAACCATTCATTTGATGATCACATCCTCTGTTCTCATCATCTTTAAAAGAGTATATGTTCTCATAACTTTTATTTCATCTTCCAAATGACCTTTATTAGTTATGCCTTGAGCATTAGGCCTTCACTCACAAGTCCCTATTCCCTTACTTAATGAAATATCTTATTGCACTCCAAACTAATCATATTTTGACCATGAGGCTCTACATCCTCAATATTGTCTTCGTACCTCTTATCTTCCTAAACACACATCTTAGCATCAACCTATGAACGATTTCATGACCAATCTCTTCAATAGTGACTATTCTATCCCTTGTGCCAATCACTTATGTTGGCTCCTAAATTAACAACTTTTGAATAACCCAATGATAGGAACAAATACATCTAGGGATAGCCAATTCCTATGTTCAACATACCTATTTAGACATCAGGGCCAACTATATTTCTATACTCCTTCTACTTTATAATCTACAAGACCTAAGCAGTTAGACCTTAGATTTTTTTATATGGTACCATTTCCAAAGCATACAATTTGAATCTATACAAAGTAGATAAAACCCTTATTTCTCCTATACTTATACAATGACAAAGGTATGTAGTAGAAAATTGAAAAACCTATGAAATCCACAAGTTGAGTGAGGGCATCCTTTTAGCTCTTCAACATAAAGGTTAAATGGATAACTGATTAAAGTTTGTTATCAGCAAAATCCAACTATGCAACAACAAGAACATGTTGATCTTGTAACTTATCAATGCCTTATCTATTGGGAAATTCCATAATTTACAAACATTCATCCATGATATTGGTGACATATCCCATGCATCGAGATATCAGATCTATCATATCACTTTGTGAATCAGACATCAACATTCATAAAAACCCTCATACTCATTAAATATCCTTCTCATGTAACCTACAACCCTATCAAGATAAGCAAGCAATTACTTGGCTCTTTGTTCCAATAGAAAACCTAACAAGAAATACATCTTTAAGGTGTTGTAAATGGCTTTAAGTCCTTTTTTCCTAAACCACAAAACATTGTAGAAAATAGAGATAGGAGATGAGAAATAGAATGAAACTAAGAAGTTTGATGTTCCTTGTATTTAGTTCTTTGAAATAATACATTCAAGATGCAAGTAAATAAATTATGAAAACAACTGAATAGATTAGAATTATCTATATAACTTCATTATATGTTGTTCATATATAGAGAGAAAATGCTAAGCATGAATGGTGGGATCACAACTAAAGCTCTGCTCAATAGTTTGGAAAAACAACCAACCATAACCCCTAGAGAAAGAAAGAAAGAATAAATATATAGAAGAGGAAAGAAATCTCGGATCTAATCTACAAGTGACACATGTCTACTTAAATCTCCATCCCCTATTGCTGCAAAACGTTTCTCTTCTCTCTATAATTGAAAACTGAATGGAATCTCATCATTAAGCTTCAACAAACTCAAAATATCTCCTCCAAGTGATGAGACACCCTCATTTTGATAAAAACATTAGATATACATCTGAAATTTTGATAAATCCTTCACTAAACTAATTTTGGGGTAAAAGGAAATTATTGACTACATCTCCACTAACTTTGACACACACCCACTTCACTAATTCACCAACAACCTAGTGTGAATCACTATACCAGAATACAGATGAAAAATAAGAACCTTGGATAAAACCCTAAATATCTCACACATACTGCTTCCTATACAAAAATTAATGGAAAATCTGGAAGGTTCATTCTAAGAGTTTTCTGTCAGTATATGATAGTCATATACTAGCTTAATAGAAACACCCAGAGTGTCCATTTGAAATTCAAGTTTAAACATGTTTCTTAGGTATATTTTTTCTTTGCAAATATTTAACCTTTCCCTATAGTCAAAACTTTATGATATAACCCTTTTGAACTTAAATGACCTTTTGCACATTGATTCAAGGAAATAATAATCAAAAATTAAGTTTTATGCATTTTGAATTTTTCCTCTAGTCTTGCATCTAGGTCAAACTTGTTCGACCAGGCTTGACACATGTCATGAGGTGATTCATACATCTCTACACTATCATTTCCCCCTAGGTGCCACATGGCACCCTTTGGATGGTCTAAAAAATTCCACCTATCATTTGATGTATCACCACATGCTAGCCTCCCATTGGGCCTCCTATGCATAGTCATCTTACCATGTCATCACCATGTGTCATCACCTGATTGGTTAGAACTATCACACCATTAGTACATTTCTATGTTGGTTTCATTAACTTTCTTGCATCTTCATTTTGTGATATAGCAACAATCATCAATTTTGCCACATGTCATAATCTTGTGCATTTGATCTTGAAACCTGACACCTCAGTACACTTGTCATATGTCAACCTGTCACTATGTCACTATCCTCATCATTAATCACCACATCATTAGCAAGATAGAAACATTAGGACATGTGTCCTATTTTTCCAACTCATCTCCCCATTTTTTGTAGAAGGGTTAAAAATGTTTACCATGTGTCACACTATGATTTACTCTCGTGTTGCCATATGTCATCATCTAGTTGTTCCTCTGATCGTTGTCATTGTTGATGTCATCTCTTTGCTTGGCGTGCTTGGTCAAATATTTCCTCTAGTCAGCTAGGGCCCATGCGTAAGGTTCTCTTTCCAAAGACTAGATATCTTTAAGACAATTATTATAGGAGATGTTCATTATAAAAACATAAAGAAATTTTACTATCCCACCAATGTGGGATTTATACTTCAAGCATAAATCCAACTTCCTCCTTTCTGTGTACTCTCTTCCTCCATGCACTTCAAATTCACTATTTAAAACTGATAAAATATGTCCCCAATATTCACACATCACATCTTGGAGAAGGCATGGTGCATACTATTTCAAATCCATGTGTGAGCATTGGTTACTTTTTAGACTTTGTTAATTCAATAGACAACTTTCTTGATCGATCCTTTATCAATGTTCAAAGTTGATGATTTGTTTTCTTCCCATTTGATGACTTGCATATAATTTCTTATTCCCTTTGATTCCTTGATTGCTTCATTAATGCTTTATCATTCATTACCTTTTATTTCTATTTTCCCTCTTTCCAAATTAGACTTTCTTTTGTCATTTCCTTCCCACAATTAGGTTTCCTCTATTTATAATCCTTATGGTGGGATGTAAAGGATAATAGTTAACAAAGCACTAGGTTACAGTTCTATAACCTAAATACTAGATAGTTGAGATATGGCATGATGCTCATCTCCACTTGATCCAAATGAAAATTAGTGGAAGCAAAAGAAGCATATGTAAGGTGTTCAATAATATATTGATAAGTGCAACCAAGTTTTCGAAAGAATACCCCTTGCGAATCAAAATGGAGTGTGGTCTTTTGGTGGAACAACTCCTTATGATGACAATGTTTTCTCAGTCTTTTCTCTATCAATCCCCTTTTCTATATTCCATTCAAACTTGCTTGGTCCTTCATTCCCTCCAAAGTATGTCCCAATACCTTTAATTGTATTACCATCAACAAGATCCTCAACAACTTGCAGATTAGTGATAGAAGGAAATTCTACTCTAACATAATCCATGATGGCATATTGTGGCTCTCCTTTTGCACCTTCTTTAGTAATATATGTATACATAAACACAAGATTGGAAACAACATCACCCAAATTCAATCGATACTTTTCTTCATTAACACCAATGATAACAATAGGACTATTGTTCCATCTACATCTAAGACAACTGGCTACACCTTTACCCGGAGTTCCACTACACCATGCCACTTTAGCAAAGGCTCTAATCAAATTACCTTCAATAGGTTCACCCTCTACTCTTCAAATTCAAAACTTTCAGACATCTAGTCCCCAAAGTCTTTTTCTTCTCGTAGCCATTCAAACTATCATACTTACTAACATTCCCATCCCCTTTTTTACTATATGTATATTCCTTCATGCTCATTGGACTCCAATTGGAAGTATAAGAATACTAAAACCTTCAATTATCAAAATCATTAGGAACTTTAAGGCATCCATATTATCCATGGTATTTATATTGATATGATGGAATCAGTCGGGCCCTAAAGTGGGTCTGACTAAAAACAAAAATCAAACTAAAACACCTAACTCTTGGAATCCATTGATTTGACTCCTTGAACTAACTAGATTCAATCTAGATAAAAATCAACCATTAATTGTTCATTTCAAAACTCACTTTACCACTTTTTTCAAAATGTAACTTTCTATGAAGAAGGCTTATGAGTCGACTTTAAAAACTGACTAAAACACCTGGTTGAGCCCTAAGATTTGACATACCTATTCTTTATTCCACACTTTTTTACCTTGTCATATTTCATGTCATGAGGACATCTGGGTCAAAAGATATTGACTATCAAAGTTTCCTTTTCTCAATTGCCTACAAACAAATATGGTAGGAAACTTTAAAGTGTGTTTGGTTTTGGCTTCGAAAATATGTCAAATGGACACTTGGGGGCATGAAAAATGGGACATTAGTTTAATATCATGAGAAGAGTATGAATCTATGATTTGGGATCATGAAAAATAACTGGGAAAAATTGGAAAGCGTGCCAAGTTGGGTCATCAAAGTTGCAAAATTGGGAATACTAGTAGAATTGTGATTTTCACAAATGGAATAGACTTAGGAAAGTGTGCACAAGGATTCGTCAAGACTTGAAAACTAACACAATTGAATTATTTTTAGAGAAGAACATAGTGGTACAATTTATTTGGTGTCATCTACCCTGGATTTAGAGCTATGACATCCAGAACAAGGCTACCAATCAATTTGCACTTTTAGACATTAGTAAAACGTCAAAATTGCATTTGGAATCGCATTTGAAAACTAGTCAAACAATTTTTTCATATGCTCAAATATGAAACATAGCAAGTCTCTAACCCATAGAATGTAGAGCAAAATGAATCTTCTTATTTAGGTCAACTGGTTCAAAGTTATAACTGGTCATATAGGACTTCCTAGGATTCTGAGAAATATGTATCAGCATGACAACAATAAACAACCAAATTTAAGGGATTCAAAACCTAGTCAAAAATTATTGAAATGACTTGAAAACTAAAGTGTAGATTATTTGATATGCATAAAAAACACTCCCAAAGTAGGAATTCATGAAACCTTACTGGGTACAAGATATTCATTTGCAAACTAAGTTTCTTGTCATTGTTTGACACTAAGGCAAAAATGTAGATTTGAACAATGCTCAAAATAATGTTTCATGAAATGATTTAGAATGGAAATTTATCATCATGGGATGGATGCATATACTAAATACAAAGTGTTAGAAACATGAAAAACTTCATAGGCCTAAAAAAACAACTGGGTACACATGTACAAAAAGCTCTTATATGGGCTCAATTTGGCTCAAAATTTAGAATGGTACTCAAAATAGGGCTTCAATATTAAGTCCCAACAACTTCCTTGCATATGAATCCTTGCCATGCAATCTAATGTCATTTTGGTGATTAAGTAGGATTAATACATCCAAACTACCTCATTATTAGTCACAATCCTAATCCTTGACTCCTAGGATTAGTTTACTGGAATAGGAGCACCATGGCATCATCAAAAATATGTCAATTTGGTTATTTATTAAAACTAAATGTTTCAATATTATGGTTCAAAAGTTGAAATTGGTAAACTTGTTGATATATTATAGCTATTTAAATATACAACATTGCAAAATTATAGACACAATAGTTAAAACACTTTTTAACTACCCAAAGGAAGAGTTAGTAAAGGGAAAGAATTGATCAAACTATAGAGAAAAGGGAAGTAGAAATGTGATAAATAAATAAACCTCTAGCTATCATTGGGAAAGATTGGGCATGCCAAAAGTAATATGTATTTTGAAATTACAGAGTCTATGAAAGTTTAGTTTTATGTTTCAATTTGCTAAGTTTGGGGTATACTTTGATTTTGGACAAACAATTTCATGAACTAGTATTCCCATGTGATTTTCTTCAACAATTTCATGAACTAGTATTCCCATACAATTTTCTTCAACAATTTCATGCTATTAGTATTGTATATTTTGATTGGGTTTGAATAGCCAATTCAAGTGCTCATTATTGAAAAAAAAATGTGTTGATTTAATGTTATTGGGATATCATGAGTAAAAAGTTAATAGCTTCATTTAGATTTGAAATGCAAAAAATCAGCCTTTGTTACTAATTCAAATATTATGAATATGGAAAATATGAATTTTTGAATGGCTAGAATGGATTTCCAAGCTAGTGATTATGTTAGTGATTAATATCAATTCCATATTAGAATGATGATACATGGTGAAGCTAAAGAATTGGTTTGTTAATTATGAGTGCGGATTCTATTTTATTATTCAAAATTCAATATTTTACCTTAATAGTCAATTCACATAATTATCATGGAAAAAAAGTTGGATGGTATCTTTTATGGGTTTTTCATTCCTTGTCAGTGACTTCAATTGGCATGGAATTAGGTTATGTCTTTGAAGTTCAAGATTTCATTTATAAATTTGGGAATGATAAGAGTAATTTAATTTGGTTCTTTCATTATTATGACAATAAGATTAAGTGTAAAAATGCATATTTGTGGACTATTTACAAATTTGGGAAAATTATTGGATGCCTCTACATCATTTACTCTACCAAAAACTTGAACAAATCCCTTGAAACTAATCTTGAAATTAGACTGATATCATGTCAAAATGTGGAATGTATATGAAAATTTAACTTTATTGTTTGGGTTCCTTATTACATCAACCAATCTCTCTTGAATATGGTCACTACAAGTATTTTATAGACTTG
Source organism: Cupressus sempervirens (assembly GCA_028749045.1). NCBI lineage: Eukaryota > Viridiplantae > Streptophyta > Pinopsida > Cupressales > Cupressaceae > Cupressus > Cupressus sempervirens. The sequence continues at coordinate 398,599,971 of CM053783.1, forward strand.
TCCAACATTTTGGACTGATACCAACACTTAACTAACCAAAGAAATAACTATAAGTTCCCTTGGTCAATCTCAATACACCAGTGTTTATGTTGTTAATATTCTTACTATGCCATAACATTAGCATTTAAAGGACTTATAACATATTATCTCCACAAACACACCTTTCGAAAAAAAACTCAAAATGGCATGTCTTTCTTTTGCATCTATGTCCCACCACTCCATTACTAATAACATTTCATATCCATCATATTAGTCACTTTTTCAAATCTTTTTTGTCTTGTTCATGTTAGGATTAGGCCACATGTCTCAAATCCTTACATGAGAGTGATTTCAATTGACAATGACAAAATTTGTTGTATTTGTTGTTTATTTTCAAGGTTTTCTCTCTAATGTCAATGTGTATGGTGAAATGGTTATCAATGATAGATCTGGCAAGTCCGCCTAGTTGAATAAGGGTACAAGCATAAGCTATTCATGTGAAGAAGCATCAAGTCAAATAATAGAAGTGAATTAGATCAAAATATAAAGACTATCACTACATTGGTGGCTAAATTTCAAAGTCAAGAAGGCGATGGGAAATGTTATTGTCCCTGTAAAAGGTGTAAGAGCTTAAACAATAGAAGACTCCTAATAAAAATAACTATGATACATTATAGGGACTATTGGTCATGTTTTCATTTCATGTTTTTTTGAATGTTCTTTGTAGTGAATGTTCCTGGTTCCTTTTGTGAAAATTAGGGTTTGATCTATTTTAAATTTTGTTAACCCTAAGAAAACCATAATTAGTTTTCTACAAATTGTTGCCCTAAGAAAGCTTTTTAGGTTATATGCCTCTTCCTTATAATCAAGTGGGAAAATCATTTTAAAATACCCTTTTCCAAGAACCTTTTAAAAGACTATTCATTTTGTTCCATAAAGTTCTTTAAATAACATTTACTATTAGATCTCTTCAAAATATATGGTGGTCACATTGTCATTATAAGAACTTACATGCATTTTATCAATCATGATATGGTGACCAAGAAACTATAACATGTGGGACAAAGTTAGTGAATAAGCATGGTTTCAAATTGAATTTCTTGCACCATTAGATCTTTTTAAGATCGATAGAGGTCGCGTTGTTGCTATTGAAAGTCACAAGTATTTTACCCTTAGTGACATAGCGACCACCACAAACAAGAAACGCGATGGAACCAAACCTAAAGATTTTAATTAACATTAATAAGCCTCATTGGAAGATATACTCTAACAAGAAAGTACTGTTGATTTATGCAATCAAATCTCCTTTAAATCAATGGTGGTCATGTTGTCGCTATCGAAACTTGTAGGAATTTTACTAATCACGACATAGTGACCTCTCATGAAAAGAAAATATGGTAGGACCTAATTTAAAAAGTGGTGTTGTAAAGATTACCTATAATAAATGACCATGTTACCATGTCAAGGTGGTATGATGTCATATGCCACTATGGATCCACACTGAAGGAAATGTACTTATTGATTTGTGCTATTAGATCTCTCTAAAATCAACAGTGGTCACTATGTCATTATGGAAATCTGATCAATATTTATTGCTAGTGAAATGGCAACCAAAGGAAAGCTAGGTGGACTGACCACATTTTCTATGAAGTGATAATGGAATGTTCATTGTTTGATCAAGGTAGTATCAATGATGGTCGCCATGTTGCTATGAGAAGTCGCTCAATGTTTATGCTTAGTGACATAGTGAGAGCATGACATGTGTCCAAAAGCACAAGTGGGTCTAGTGTAACCCACCAAAAATGAAAGGAAAGGCTTATGTGGAAATTTTTAATAGGGTTAACCACAAACATAGAGGATTGAAACTGGGTCATTAATGATTTTATTCCTCAATCATCAAATTTTTAAAAATTGATGACTTTTTTTTAAGGTTAGAAGGTGGTGCCACCCTATCTTCCTTATCATCCATTTATGAAGAATAAGACTTGCCGTGTGAAGTAAAACTAGAAGATATATTGCAGGATTTCACAAATTCTTCTCTACGCAAGCAAATTTCAAATTTTCAGACAACCAAGAACCTATCAAAAAATTGTTCTTGTCTGGTTGAATTGCATAAGAGTTTTCTATATCCACTATTTGTTGTAGAACTTCAAAAAGGATAATAAAGAGCCAAGTAAATTTCTTAATTCATCATATAGTTCAAATCATTTTGGTATTCTGCATTTTTTTATTAAATATGCCTCCAAAGAAGGGTTTTTTGGGGAAGGTAGAATATGCTAGTAAAAACATACATGATGACTTTCTGGAACAATTAACTAAGTCCACGAATGAGTTAACCCAGATAAAAAAGCTAATTCCTATGAACCCTAGGGTTAGAATTGTAGATGTTTATATGATAAAGGGAATTGGGTTAGGGATGCTATCACTTCCAAAAAAGGGTTCCATCTCTTTAAGAAATGGTTTTCAGAAAGAACTTTTTTTGCCTTCTATGGAAATATTTGGAATTTTGATTTGGGTAAACTAGTGGTCCCTGAGGTTTTTATGGATTCAGACCTTCTTACAACCATAGCCAAGAGTTACAACCCCATAGCTAGGATAGTAAGGAGAGTAGATGGGGAACCTCTAATAAGGACTAATGCTAAAGAAATTTGAAAGGTTTTTGGTCTAGAGCCAATCATAGATTATCATGAACCCATTGATTTTCAAGGCCTAGGGAAAGAATACTTGTCTAAGAAAGATCAGATTAGGCAAGATACATTGAGAGAACACCTTGCCACAATTGGGAACTTGAATTTTGTTACAACATCAATTAAAGAACCCTTTAATAAGAAATTTATCACTAGTTGAGCCATAGATATTTACATGACTTTGTGTAAGGTTTTTGGTGAGGATGAACAAAATGTTATGCCAATAAAGTTCATGTATATGATGACACGCATCTCTTCTTTTGGTGTGGAGATCATTTTTAATTTTACATCTTATATAGTAGAAGAGATTCATATACGATTAAATGGGATTGTAAAGAGCAAGGTGGAAAAGACATTTGGCCATTATTCATTTTTGATGCACATGCTCTTATTTAAAGGGGTTACCTATTTTGAAAAGGAGATGGTTTTGAATAGAGAGCATGAAGGAGAAGCTCTACTAGTCTAGTTATGGAGTGCAGCTATGCCCTGAGATGTAGAGGAAGCTAGCTTTGTTAGATTTGATAGGTATTTTGCATCCAAGTAGAGAAGCCTCATATTAAGGGACAATCCCAAAATTTTGAAGGCACTATTGGATTTTATTAGGCCTATGGACAATCCTTCTAGTTTGAAGGTATCCCACAATTGGGCTGATATTATAGCATTCCTTATTTCTACAGTAGATAGAGTATATGGTTCCCAAGGTACTCCCCATGTACTACCCTACCAAGTGCCTTTGAAGGTAGGGATAGCTAAAATGCTATGGCAGATAGGTGGATTGAAGGAAGCACGACTGACTATTAGGTCTAGAGGTTCAATTCTCGCCTCTTGTATTATTTCCACTAATTCATAATCACTATAGGTTGTTGGGTGTTCCTCTATAAGTTTTTGGACCAGTATAAAATGGTTGTATCCCATGCCCATTTTTTTGATACTAAGGGATTTTTTGATATATTCAAGTGAAGGGCTAAAATTGGTTCAAAAGAGCATCAACCCTACTTCCCTAAAGACATAATAAGGAATGAGTTCTCTTTGCAAGAGCAAGAGATCAAAAAGGAGAAGTGGAGAGTTTACTCTAAGGTTTTGGAACTCATTAATTGTTTTGATAATAAGTATAAGCCTCTAGATGATGCAAAACCAAAGGTAAATAAATTGAATAAACTAATGACTAATTTTCTTGAGATTATGGAAGTCATGAATGAGAAAAAATATTCTTTATTAATTCTTTTCTAGAAAAGGCTCGAGAGGTCATCAGAAGGTTGTCTTTCACCCCTACAATAGGATTAGGGTAATTAATTTTTCAAAAAAGATTTGGTTATAATATAATTTAGAATAAAAAGGCCACAGTAGATAAAGGAAAACAAATAATAGGGTCAACTAGTGCTATTCTAGAGGAGAGACCTAATGAGCCTATGCCCAAGTAGCAAAGGATAGAAAAGAACAAGTGCCTCAAATAGAGGAGTATTCACCCGCTCAATCCCCATTACATATAGGAGATGAACAACTCACTAAGGAGTAGGTGGAACGATTGGGATCCCAAGGGGGAATTTTCATTACTACATCAAAATTGGAAGAGGGAAATCCTTAGGAACCTCCTATGTCAAGCCTTGATTTAAATATTTCTAATTACAGAGGAAGGGAGTTGGACCCTATAATGGAATAGGCCATCCAAGAATTCATTTCTGATGATAATTTTGTTAAGTCTAGGGCCTTCTATCAATTTTCTTGGAGAACAAACATTGGATTGTTTGAAGAAAGGTGTAGTCAAATGAAAGCAGAGCATCTTGAATTGGAGGAGGTAGATCTAAAGAACAAAATAAAGGAAGAAATGATGCAAGAATTTAAGAATTTGACTTTAGAAGAAGGAAGGAAAATGATAAAATCATCCAGGGTTTTTTTGGTGCCCAATTGGGATATTACAAATGCAATGATTTTTAATTATGTTACAAAGAAATTGAATAAAGATGAGAAAGGGAAGAAAGAAATGAGAGGTTCTAAGTTCAGTGAGGATCATGTTGCATTGGTAATATGGTCAATGAGAAAAGGATCTAGGACTAGCTCTTCCCAGCCTAATGAGACTGGTTTGATTGGAAACTTAATTGTGAAGAGATTTGAAGAAACTGCTAGTGAAGAGGTTGTATAGTTAGGTGTTGGATCAGCCTACTTCACCTTAGCCACAACTCTAAGGGATAAAAGAGAAAGGTTAGAGTTGTAGGATAAGTATGAGAAATTTTTGGCTACCTATAATAAAGAAGTTCAAAAGAGAATTGAATTTGAAAATAAAATGATGGGACACTAAGGGAAATCTAGTAGGCCTAGAATCACTTATCCTTATCCACTAGTGGAGCCTTTTAAATCCACTCCTTATATTGAGATTCCAGATACACCATAGAGACCTCAGTATTACACTACAGAGGATTTTGAAGAAGAAAAGAGTAAACTATGTGCATTGCATGTAGAGTTGGAGATCCAATGTGAGGATAAGCTAAGGAAAGCTCTCATGTATTTAGTTAATAAAATTAATTGAACATCATTTTATGAGAAACTAACAAAGGAAATAATTATATGGGATGAGATAAAGGAAAATGAGGAATCCTTGAAGCCAATCATCATCAAATGGAGTAAAAGAAGTAAAGGTGTTACTCTTCTCTATTTTTCTATCATCAATTTATCCCACAAATATATAGAAAAAACTTATGATATGACCAATGATCTCTCAGAATTTGATGATAAAATAGTTGGATTACAAAAGAGGATCATTAATTATCTTGACAAATATAAGAGTATTAATTTTGAACTTTTCCCACATGCCATAGATAAAAGGGATAAGTTGAAGAATAAAAAGGAATGAGCCCAAGAATTGAATGACCTATTTTTCCTTCAAATGAAGAAGGTCATAAATGAGAAAGGAAATGCATGGTGGGCAGCTACAATTTAAGAAGTTGTAAAAGTTCAATTATTCTATGATTCTTTGAAACAAGATTTTGATAAAATTGACAAAATTGGAGAATATGTAATAAAAAAACAACATGATATTCTAATTTTTAATTGGCCAAATGACTAGTTATTTGATAAATGGATGGGAGACTTTGTCAAAGAAAAATAGTTAGAACTAGATGAAACTGATGATGATCAAGATGACGTTCAAATAATTGATACATTAGTAAAAGAAAAAGAGGACAAGGGTAAGAAACCAATTTAATTTACTAGAAAAAGGCCCCAAAATGATGAGTTTACAATAGGACAACCGATGTTGACTGTTAATCTATCAGTACAAGATGACATGGATGGAATACCTCAAGTCTAGCTCAACCTATAATTACCAAAATGAGGCCCACCATATGTAGAACCAATGATCACATATTCTGAGGAAGAACAACAATATCAAGGCCAATCATAAACTCCTCTTGGGAAAGAAAGATGTAGCAAAAAGTGGTCCCACCAAAGAATATTTATGATGAACTCATTTTGTTGCACCAAATTTTGTTTTTTGTGGCAATAACAATGTAAATATTTTTCTATCTTAAGGAAAACTATTAGTATCTTCTATGCCTAAAGCTTGTTGCATCTGACATTAAATATGTGAGATTTCAGGGCTAGAGGATGGGTCTGAGTCATTGTACATTTTTAGTTTTACTAAGCTTTGTTTGATCCAATCCATGATGCAAACTTTATGATGTATTTTCTCTGCAAAACTCTAAGGATACATTAATGTTACAAGGTCATAGTGTCTTATCTAGAGTTGTTTTGAGTAGAGTCCAATGTTACATAATTTTCAAAGAGAATTAATACAAAGATGAACTATCCCCATATCTTTTCTTTCTAAATCTTGTCTCCATTTTTATTACTTGGTTATCTTGAGATTGCATGAGCAAAGCTTGTTCAATTGAATGCAATTAGGATAAATTGTATATCATCTTATTATTTCTTTTAATTCAATGAATTAGGTAAATTATTCAATGAATATGATAAGATCTCCAAGTAGTAGGGAGGATATGTCTAATAATGAGTTTCAGTGAGAATTGCTAATAATATTTATTATAATGCAATCAATTAGGTCAAGAAATTGGATAGACTCTAAATCCCAATGGATGAGGCATTGATCAACTAGTTCATTCTACATATCAAGAAACCATGAATAAGCATTAGGCTTAAAATCAAATCAATTTTACTCTAATGTTTGAAGAATGTCAAAGCTAGTTAGCACTTGTTTACACTAAACTTTCGAATCTTAGTTAGCTACTATTGCCCAAAATTATATGTAGATCTAAGAAGAATTTGACCAATCTGCTATAAGGGATGAATATTGTTATAAAATGTTATGGAATGAAACATATATGAATGTAATATCAGGTTGTGAATCTTTTATCCCTCAGGTGCACCCACCTTGGTTTTGTAGAGCCAAAAGAGTAGAAAATCTATCCAGATTTTGTTGAAGTTGGGTGGAGATCTGAAGAACATATAGTTGTTTATAGGAAGTATTTAATCCTTAGGGTATTGTGATCTTCATCATCTTGGTACTAAGTATTTTGTTTCTTAGTAGTTTTAAAACACTAACAGGGACAATGGTCACATTGAAGGGGGGTTTGCATATCATATATTGGTAAGTTATTTATTATATTGTTTTAAAAATTAATATACATATGAAATCACTTCATGATAAAATGATGATCTTGGTTTCTTTATGTTCATTATTTTTATATAGGTTAATCTCCCCAGGGAAATGCATGATATAGGCAACTATATCCTAGGGAATATGGTTTTGGAAGTGGATGAACATGGAGGTGCATATATTGAAGCTCAAGACCATGATTCCATAGAAGTTGATGAATAAGCACCAAAAAACATATTTGAAGATGATGATACAAATACATTGATCCATGATACATTTGGTACTAACATAAATAATGATGATGATGTTGATGATCATGATGACATTGATGTCATCTATGATATACATCTACTTGAGATGAGAAACAAGACCCTTTATGAATGCTCCCAAACAACTCTTCTCTCTGTTGTATTGTTGTTAGTAAATTTGATGGTTATCAATAGTTTATCTAGCATAACAATGTCTCACATACTAAGTTTTTTTAAATATATATATATATATGTCATTATTGTCAATAATTTTTGAAGTGTGCTCCATTAATATTGTTTCTATTAACAACTTATACTTTTTTTTGTAGATTCATTAGCGAGTTTCTATTACCACCATCAAATATTCTCCCTTGCTCATACTAAGAGTTACATGACACTATGAAAGATATTGAAGTGAAGTATAAAGCAATAGATGCTTTTCATAATGACCATATTATTTATATAAAGAACATGAATTAATATAATACCCTAAATTTCATAGGAGTAGATATCGACCAAAATCAAGTAACAAAAAATGTGCCTCATAAGGTTCTTCATTACATCCCAATTATTCCACATTTGTAATGATTATTCAAGTATAGTAGTTTGGTAGAATTTATGGATTATCATGCAAGAAATAGAATTCAATATGGCATTATTCAAATGCCTATAGAAGGTTTTATATCTATGTAAATAGAGAAAAATTGGCCATGGTTTAAAGAAGAACCTTAAAATCTCAAGCTTTCATTCGTAGTGGATGGTGTCAATCCATTTGGAGAGATGCAATCTATTTAGTCAGCATGGCCTATTTTTGTTATCAACAATAACCTTGCTTCATGGATGTCAATGAAGAGGGATCAAATTATTTTGGCAATTGTTGTTTCAATTATTTTATCAATTTATAGTTATCTACATGTAATTATAAGTCTCACTATGAAACAATCACTAATTATATAACATTGTTGTTATTCATTTAACTAGCTAAGTACCAAGTTAAGAATATGAATGTATATATTAAACCTCTTAATGATGATTTTGTGGAGTTATAGAATGGTGTCACTATGTATGACATCTTGGGACCAATTGGACAAAGACAATTTCAATTCCATGCAATTCTTGTATGGACAATACATGGTGCTCCAAGGTTGAATCATTTTTGTGGTATGTTATGGTCAATTCAAGTTGCACATGATAATTCTAAATAATAAAATTAACATATTTAATCCAAGTGTATCATTATCTTGTAGGTCTTCAAATAAAGGGAAAATTTTCATGTCCATTTTGTGGTCCAAAGATGAAATCTTGTTATTTAAAAAGTTCAAAAAAAAATTGGTGTTTGATGAGTATAGGCACTTCCTCCACAAAATTCATAAATATTGAGCTACCAAAAATGCATTTTCAATAGGAAAGAAGAGACAACATCAAATCCATGAAGAATGAAACCTCACCTATGGAAGTTTGAACACAATAGAATAAATGATCAAGGTAATGTCATTCCATCTGATGGTTTTTGTTTGTAATTTATATTTTGATATTGTATTTTATTTACTAATGATGTAATTGATACTCATGAAGCTCATCAAGGCATTGCTAAGCACCTTTTGAAGAGGCTAAAATGTTATCCCTAAATTTTTTCATTCAAGTAAATAGAAATGAAGACTGGATAATATTAGTGCCCTTCCTTGGTTATTAATGGAGCAATAAAGTGATGTCATAAAAGAAGTAATATGAAAAAATAGATTTTCCATAGAATTTGTTGTAAATATAAGTAGTCTCATATCAAAGAAAGGTGATTTTGGGTTAGGGTTGAAAACACATGATTGGTATACTTTCATCAAGGTAAGTCATGCTCTTCTCTAATTACAATATATTTGTAAAACCACAACTTGTTTTCATTTTATTCTTCTAGAAAAGAATGAAATCATTAGTTTATAATTGTTGAAATGCATGCTACCCCTATCTCTCCTTGTGAACTATGAAAATAACATAAATAAGTGATATATGATCTTGGAAAATACATGAGGTAAGTAGTGATATATGTCTCATATATATATATATATATGTTTTCAATCTCTTGTAGGTGGTTGTCATCCAAAGAAATCTTTAAAAAAGATAAATATTGGAAGACAAGAATTCCTCAACTGATGTGTGAAATGTAAAATTGTCTACCTCCAACTTTCTTTTAATTTACAATAATGCTACCTCATACACCAAGTTGAGGAGATTGAATTGTGTGACCCTATATAAACTAGGTCAATGTGGATGGTGGAATGAAACTGGAAATTTTTGAAAGCTATGGTTAGACAAAGAGTGTACCCTAAAGGTTCTATGGTGGAGGGATGTATGGTATACCGGGCTATGGTGTACATTACTCAACATTGTCCTCATCTTGCAACAAAGACCCATATAGATTACATTTGGGATTTGGACCCCACCAAAAAATTTCAAGGAGAGTACTTTGTGGGGAAAGGTAGATTGAGGAAAGTGAGAGGTAATAAATTACAAGATGTTATTATTGTTAACTATTTTTTAATCTTCTAAATAAATTATTCATTAGTCATGTAATTATTTTTTTTCTACAACTACTTGAGATTGGGATGCACTATATTTGTATATTTCAAATACTCAAGATTGGATTATAGTATGGATTGAATAATGTCCACAATCTTGTCACACTTCAACATGGGAATGTGTCTTTATTTCTTAAAGAATCTCACTATAATAGAGATTCTCATATTACACAAATGGAAATAGATTTAGCAAATGGTTTAAGATATTTCTAGGTATGTTGAAATTTGTTAATCACCCACATGTTTATCAACCCATGATACAATAATTAGAATATGCTTGACATATTATTATAGGTGAAGAACCACAAGGATATGTTATGCAATGGTTATAAATTTTGCATCAAGAAGTTAGCACTAGTATAAAAACAACAATATATTACTAAATAAGCTTCTAAAAATTGTAGATATGTGACTAATTTTGATCATGTGACCAATGGTAGTTTATTGTCTGACATTTATCTCCCAACCAAATTTATGACTAAACTATTTTAATCATTAATTAGGTCATTGATTTAGTCATTTAGTTTTTTTACTTGGTAGTTTATATGGTAGTTTATATGGTAATTTTGGTAGTTTATTTGGTAGTATATTTGGTAGTTTTTTGGGTAGTATATTTGGTAGTATGTTTGGTAGTTTATTTGGTAGCTTAATTAATAATAAATATAGCCATGTGGGAGAAGAAATTATTACTTGAAGTAAGGAAAGAAATTGACACAAATGGGGAAAATGCACAAGATGGATACTACGGAGCATTATTAATTTCTCCTCTAATGTTTTTATTAAACCTCACCTTTTTTTTTTTTGAATATTTGAATCTAACATCCAAAGTATTAAATTAGATTATTTTTAAAATCATTTTTTGTACAACAATTTTTAAAATCCTAATGGCCAATGTGAATTTTCCTAGGGTAAAATTGAATTTTTGAACACCATAAATAAGAAAAAAATAAAGTAAATAGATAACCATTCATTGATTAAATTGTCAGTGTTGATATCAACAAAATTAATAAGAAGAAAGACTGTTGTACATGGAACAACGAAATGCAATGCAACTTGGTAGCATCTTTTCACTATATCAATTTTTAGTTTTAAATTTTTTTAAAGGTTTTAAAGAAATGTTTATACACATGTTAGTGGTAGATGCAAAGTCACATTCCACACTCGAAAAAAATATAAGCATTTGATTGTTTTCGTCATATTTTATTTGATACAATATTTTTCAAGTGAAAAAGAAAAACAATTTTTTTTTCAAATAAAACTTAAACAAAAAACCATTTTTCCAATCAATTATCACATTAACTAATACTTTTACCACACACACGCACACACACACACACACACACACAATTTAAAATATTTATAAATATACTCATTTTTAACATTTGTGAATGTAAAATGTTTTAAATACAAATTTTTAGGTGTTCATATTATATGTAATTTGTCATTTTTAACATTGGAATTACTAAATTAAAAAAAAAATTATAAACTTTTAAATATTTCATAAACAAGAATTAAAACTTATCATAAATTTGTTTGAAGTTTAAAAAGATGCTTTTATTTTAAATTATATCTATTTAGTTCAACAAAATTATTTTATTTTAATATTATTTTTTTAGTAGATTTTTAAAAATATTAAAATAAGAAAAATATAAAGAAACAAATCTTTAAGGTTTTTTTTGAAAAAACAATTTACCTTCTTAAAATTGAAAACTTATTAGTAAGCGTATGTTTCTATTTGATGTGCTTACTTAGAATTTGAAATCTAATTTTTTTGCTCAATAATATCAACAAAGTAATCTCAATAAAGTCACCCCTTGCATAAGGCAGGGACTTAAGCTCTCTAAAGCTCTTGTTACCTATGTTGCCAATTTTGGTTCTTTCGTTGCTTTTTGTATTGTCTAATAGTTTTACCTAGCCTTATTTTCTCTCATGCCACTAGAATATTCTTTATTTTCTTTGTACAAATAGATTAGCTACACCCATGTCCATATTCATGTAGTGTCTAAGACTTAACAATTTAAGTTGAGATAAATCTTTAATTGAGGTGGAGATTCAACTATGGTTGAAATAAAGTTTGTTTAAGTTTATTTCATAGTTTAAATGATTTATTTTATTTTTTATTCATCTTAATTACATCAATCAAATCATCATCTTAATTCTGAAATGTCTTGGATCTTATCCATTGACCACAATAGTCTTTTAAGCTTCTTTGGAAAATTAGACTTTAAAAATTGTCCAACAATTACAAAATACCCAACTTGGTAACTTTTTAAACAATGTAAATTATATTCAATTGATCCATAGATTACAATGATAGGAAAAAAGAAGAATTTATCTAGGTGTAGTTATCCTCCTTGTAATGAAAGTGTTAAAGTCAAAATGGCACATGAATACATATTTATGTAGCATCTTGAATAGAGAAAAGCAAAGAACTTTTGCAGTCCTAGCTGAGAGGACCACACAATAATTTTCAAACATATATCAAATGAATAGACACCAGTTGATTGGTAGACATTTAGAAAAGAAATAGTTTTTCTTCCATCATTACCATACTTGGCAGTTTCAAACCTTTCCTTATATTACAAAAAATTGTACATCAATCCTTGATGTTCATATATATATATATATATATATAATTCACCTGGATTCTTATTACATAACATTATGGGCATGCATCAAGCCTAGGATGAAAGGGAAATCCCACTAAATGGAAATTTATCTTCCTTGGAAAAAATGGATCAGAGGGAAGCCATTGCCATGTATTCTTGTAGAGATCATGAACAAGCACATTAGTGTTTTTGTGTATAGTGATATATAGTGATCGAGACCCATACCCCTATGCTTACCATGTGATTCAATTGCAATTATTCTCTATAGGTGCCATTTTACACCCCCCCCCCCCTACCCCCATTTAACCTTTGCTTGACTGCTACTGGAATTGGTGCTACTTAAACCACTGCTTATGCCCTTGCTTACCTTGCTGCTCGATAAAACCCTTGCCATACTATCAAGGCAACTTTCACCCCCACCCGGTCTACAATTCTATGGTAGGCCTTCACCCCCTCTTCTCTTCAACTAGACTGAGGGAGATAAAGGTGTTTATGGATTTTAAGTCTTCTCTATGTAACATTCATAATAGACTAATAGGGCCTTAGGGGTCATTGCCCTACAAAGTCAGTCCTTTGCATGCACAATGTGCACATTCCTATCAAATTGTAGGGGCCAACTATCCCCATAGAATAGTAAGGATAGAATTTCCTAGGCTTTAGAAAATAAATGGGGCATAAAATTCTAGTGGTCTTCAGAAAACCTTGCAAATTTCATTGAGTGTTGTCCTTATTTCCATTTGTTTCATTCTAAAAAGATCAAGCTCCCATATAAAAGTCCTTCTTGTGGAGTCTTTTGTTTCAGCTTCACCCATAACTCTTCCAACCATAAGAATCCTACCATGAGATTCAACCAGTGAGGGTGATGCTAATTAAGAAGACATCTGCACTATCAGCTTAGACAAACTTTTAGTAACTAGGTCAAAAACCACAATGTCATAGGGGAGCTCAGTAATGCAATAGAAGAGATTATTACACCATATGCCTAGATCAGAGGAAAACTTGGCTTCTTCCAATAGCTTCCCACACATCTTCCATGAATTATTTGAAGAATCATAAACCTCCTTGAAGAGCTCCTATGTGTGAGGAATCATGGATGGTAAACCATTTTCTCTAGAGACCATGATCTTGTAAGAATGATTTAAGGAATCCATGGTCATGGTGAGCTTGTGGATAAGGCTAACTTTTAGCATTCTCAATAGATGCCTTTGAGTTTTGGTGATGGGATTGCATATTGAAAGGACTCTACATTCTGCAACTTGATTTTCTAGGCAGAGGAGGCTGCCTAATATTGCTAATATGGATGTACATGGTGATACTCTTATCGACCCATTTTGTAGCTTTGTACTATTGTTGGTTGACCCTATGATGGTGTACCATTTGTTCATTGATGGATCATATGAAAATGATGCTCTTCCAATTGTGCAAAGGATAAACCATCACTTTGGAGTATAAACCCTTGATAGAGCACTCTATAATCTCTTTGATTGAACCAAAATGTTTTATCTCCTCCAAACACAATCAAGACAAAGTATGCTTGTTAGGGGTATATATGCTAGCTACTTTCATTTTGAAAACATGGAATAAGCCTAAAAGATGATACAAGAACAATAACCAATGTTTACTTGTAAGTTGTGAGAGATCATTTTCTCCTATAGAGGAATGGTCATTTAATGGTTCATCTGAAACTTTTTTGAATTTTCCATATACATTCTTAATTTCTTGAATCAAATTCCACAATCAATTTTCCATGTAAAAATCAAACCATAAAACAAACAAATAAATTTGTACATCAAATTTTATGCAACTAATTTTTTAGTTTCTATTATTAGAATTAGAAAATCAATAAATCAAAGAAATATGATTAACAGAATCACACTCAGAAGTTAACTATTTCACCTTAACATGTTAGCCATTTTATTTGCTGCATTATAAGTCTATAGAGAGATAGGGAAGGAGGGTAGTACATATTTAGCTTTAAATTGTAAGCTATTGATAGATAACATAATGGCTTTGATGTGCTCTTCATAATTTAAGAAGTTGTAATTCATTATTTCATCACCATCTTCAGGAGGGTATTCAAATATTTCAAAATGCTTCATATGCCTTATTTGAGCCTCATTTGTGACATAAAAACACCAATCATGAAGAATTAGTTATCCAAGTAAGAATAATAGCATAATATGTTAGTAGTAGGCCAAACTTTGATTAAACACTTCTTACTCGAATAATAACTTTGAAATTTTAGAAATTGGCTTCCAAAAACAAATTTTATGTGGCCCAAGACCCAGACTTCTATTCTAGACATTCTATATTGTTTTATGAAAATGAGTATAATTGAATAAGAAACATCTTCATTTAAATACCCCCAAAAAAATGAAACAAAATTGAGCATAAGTGAGAAATAATACCTTTTATAATGTTGTTAAAGCTTAAATTGATGCCTCTAATGTACTAAGGATCAATGTTGATCAAAATTTTGTAAGACCAAGAGGCCTAACACAATGTCAAATTGCAGATAGGAATGACTGACAACACCTCCCAAGGCATATGTATATGTTACTGGGGTGCTTAATAAAACTAGTGAAATATGAGGATTTCTTTGTCTTACAAGAGATTAAAAGAGGCACACTTTAGACATGGCCCACCTGAGAGGAAATACACTTATTTAGAAGATTATAGGAAGGAATATGTGTATAATATCATTATCATGTATGACGTACTTCTTAACAAACTTCATAATATATTTCTAACTGTACATCCACAAAAAAACATTTGTTGTAAAAGACTAGCTTCATTATGCATATATGAATAAAAATAGCATAGTGTTTGTATATATTTTTCTATATTGATAAACTTCGACACTATTTCATTTAAACTATACTTAGAAAACATTGTGAACCAATTCTCATACTTCAGAGTAGTAGCCCATATCTAATAGGACATTTGCAGAATATGTACAACATTGTGTTTATTTGTATCTTCCATGCCATGTGTTTGTTACATACCATAAATGAAAAAAGTTCTCAAATCTAGGATTACTTACACAATATTTTTAGCAAGAAGTAACAAAAAAGAAGGAATTTTTAGTTTCAAATGAAAATCAAACTGCTCATATACAATGTCTAGTAAGCATTTCTACACATCAGTCTCTATTTGATCAGCTTCGGATGCCCTTCTTCTAAAAATTCTAACAAGATAATGTATTTATTAAAGTCACATGACATACAAAAAATATAATAATGTTGCAAAAATGTCACAGATTTACAAGAATTTAATAGCACCACTCCACTACAAAGGATAGAAGCAGTTGTTACAGCACTAAATTTGAATAAGTCAAACCCAATAAGCTACTACAAGCTAGTCCAACTTGAAAGCTCCATACATGACCAACAAAACACTCAAATAATTCATTAATGTTGTAATTCTAGCTATAATCCTAACATTTAGAATTCTACTATATTTTCCCAAATGACAAATAGGAAAGGTAAATACAACATAGTCTTTGATCCATTAACATAAACTATACATAAAATGTACCAAAAGATTAAGCATGATAATAGAGCTTAAAATATACCTTTCTTCTAGATCTGTTCGATGCATCCAATTAGATATGAATGTTGAATCCAAAAACAAAGTAGTTTCCTCCACTGTTGATGTAGGTATGCTTGAAAATGACTCTGCACATAACCTAAACATTCCATCATTCATCACTGATTTACAAGGGCAGTGATAACATACATGCTCATCATTGTCAAGCCCCAAATTTTGTCCCTTATTCTTAGGAACAATAATAGGTTGACTGTCAATCCCTATATATCTCCCAAAAGAGAAAAACAACATAACTAAGCTTTCTATTGTACATAGCTACAATGCTAATGTAACAGAATAAATGAGAATTTTAGCATCAATTTTGGAAATATCTACACAACTACTTTTCCAATGTATGGAAAACTGAATAGATCTTGAGAAGCCAACATCATTACCTTCTATGATTTGCTCTAAGTTTTCAAAAATATCACTCCTTCCTCTATTGAGAGTTGTCACAAATATTCATAGCTTTTCTAGTTCTCATAAGCTTGTACATATGTCATATTTTGGTTAGACCAGTAATGCCCTTTCGTGGTCTATTTTTAAGTAATCATGTGACATATGAATTAGTAATTCACATTTCTCTAGATATGGTGAAACCATCACACTTAGGAATTTTTAATCATAAGTTTCACATGTAAGAATTGCTTGGCATTAATCAAATATGCTTTGATATGAAATTGGTTCCTACCAAAATAATCTAATACATATTTGAATCTTTGATACAAACAAAGGTGGATGAAATTAGTCTAATTGAAGTTTTAATATCAACTTGATAGTCTTCCTATTTACTATTTTTAGATTTACTCTTGTATAGTCCTAACGGTCTCATTTTTTAGAGTTCTTGATTAAGAAATATTATATAAAGCTTAATCTAATAATTATTTATGGTAAAAAATTGGCATGAATGAGTTGCATAAAGCTCTTATTAAACTTCTCAAAAGGATTCATTACCTGGATACCGAGACCTAATGTGACCTGAAACTTTGCTAAGTTTAGCAGTTTATTCTAAAAAATTATTATACAAGTGCAACACTACAAAAATAATATGTTCTTATTCATACTTTTCTAGGATAAGAAAATAACATTAAATTTTAAAATTTAAAATGAATTGGAAGAATACTTGATTTGTTTTATTTTAATCAAAGAATTTTTCCGTTGGACATTCTATATTTTTATATCTCTATGATTTTTTAATGCCAAATTTTACTGCATTTTAATAAGTGGATTTATAGTTTTAGTGAGTGTCATTCCTTTTTTTTTCTTGTATTGATTGTATCATTTACAAATAAACTATTTGTGGAACTAATCAATTAAAAATTGCATACCTTGTTCAAAAGCTCCCATTTTTGCATAGGTGGGGAGGATGATGGCAATGTCTATAGAATCTAGCTTTTCTACTACAGATTGCATTTTCTTGAATGAATTTTAAATCCTTTTAAATCAAATCATCATTTTTGTGTATATCATGCAATCATTGCAGTCCATGACACCATGCTTCTTTCAGACATTTCGTCAAACATGTTGTGTGCCTTGTCTATGATGCCACATGTTAATACATGTATACCATTGTAATTACAATTATAACATCTAATAAAATTCCCATTACCCTTATACTCTAACAAATGTCTACTCCCTAGTCTAAAAGCCCATTCTAGCACAGGCAGGGGAAACACTGGCATAGGTCAAGAGTCTACCTTTACACCATTCTATTGCATTTGCTTGAGAGTTTGTAAAGCTTTTCTCAAAAAAAACAAATCCATTTCATGTGCTTCCTAAATTGATTTTTTTACATATGAGAACGTTTATTTTTGGGTATTTTATCAAACAGATCAGTTGACTTGTCTAAACTTTGAAATTTTGCATACATGTCTACCAATGCAATTGCAACTACAGCATATGATTTAAATCCTTTCTTCCTTATGGTTGAATGGATGTTCATACCATATCATAAAGAAGTTATAGTCATTTGTCTCCCACTCACAGCTATTTAGGATGTCACCTCATCACTTTTTTCATTAAAATCCTCTTGTAGATGTTTATGCGTTCTTTAGATCCAAGACTAATTGTTTGTATTAGCAGTTTTTAGGTTCGCCTTTTGGCTCAAATCCCTAATTTTATTTGTGTTTTACAAAGAAAAAAAGTAGAAAATCTCCTCTTTTATACTTTCACTTCCATGGAGAAGAAGTTTTTATGTATAACCATAGCCGATCTGGCCCTGCATTTGTGAAGATCATCATTGTTGGAGCTAAAGGCATGATTTTTTTACAACGCCGCTTTATTGTTTTCAAGTTTTCCACTCAGACTATAAACATCTTGTCAAATTAATCTAAAGGATCACAAATAGCTTGTAAATCTCCCCTAAATAGGTTTGTGATATCTCTCATTGGTTTTTTTGATTATTTTAGTGGTGCTATCATTTTTTTCATATCATTAGCAGATTCAATGATAAAAATGTTGAGACTTCTTATCATTTACCTATAATACAATGCGGCAAAACAACTAAACTTTGGCAAAAGGTCAGATATTATTTTTTTATTTACTTTACACACCTTTAGAGTATTCTAATATTAATTTACTTTTCCATCTTTACTACTCTTCTACTTGAAATAATAGTTCTTTTAATTAATATTTTTTATTGGTATTTTTTAATCAATATTAATAATATTAGTTTATTAATTATAAAAAAATTAGATTATAATTGAAGTTCAAAGTTAATAAATATATTCTACATATTTGTTTATAATAATTTAAATGAATTGTTAAAATATCAAAATAATAATTGCATAATATTTTTTTACTAATATAATTTTAAATTAAATATACTATTAGCAATGTCTTCCATTCAATAGAAGTTATGGTTAATAATTTTTTTAAATTAGATTATAATAATTAAAGTTTAATAATAACATCATTTTTTAAAACTAATTATTATTATACAATCTGAATAAAATAGTAATTCTTATTAGTCTTTAAATAAATATATATTTTTAATAAAATTAATTTTTTATTAAAAGATTGTGTAAAATTTATTAAAATGATTGGTAATGTGTATTTGAAAAATTTGTAAGTGTTAAAAACATGGTTAAATAATAAAATAAAATAAAATAATGTTTATTGCTCAAATATTTTTACCTAATCAAACTAGAGCAATCTAGTTTTTGAAATTCATTTAATTCAAAAAATATATAATTTTAATATTTTATTAATATTAAAAATATTTATCATGCAACTAGTTCAAAAATAATATTACTAGCGAGTTATATTTTAAACAATACCTATAGTTCTTGTGGGCTGGAGGAACTAAAAAATGGGTTATGAATGAATTAGATAAAAGAAATTTTTGGCATCTTAAGATTCAAGAAGAACAAAGTAACAAAAATAATAATTCATAAGAAGATGAAGCTTGCACAAGCAATATGACAACATGCTTATTTTTTGTGTTCATCAAGTTTATAATATGAAAAAATCCAAATAGCTAGCAAAATCTTGAAAGCTTTGGTGGCTCAAAAAAGGAAATTGAATAGTCCACTATTTATAAAACTATCCTAAAATTACAAAAATAGTGTGTAAAATGGAAACAATCACTCATTTAGTCATCTTTGTCTTTGTGACTAATTATTTAGTCATTTTAATTTATCCAACCTTGTGATTTTACTTGATGACCAAATTAGTCATTGATTTAGTTGTTTATACTAAACAATTGCAAAAATATATAAGAATTTGATCACTTTTAGTCACATGACTAAAAGTTTTGGTCACATGATTAAAAATTTTAGTCATGCGGTCATTTATTTGCCCAAATTCTACTAGTGTAGATAATACAAAGAAAACATGTGATTCTAGGATTAGTGCAGTATTTTAGGTCACTAATATTTCTTCTAGAAATGACTTACATCCTTGAGAGTCTTAAAATTGATATTATGGAATCTTGGATGATATACTTGAGTGTGACTTTAATTCTTTAAAACTAGTTCTCTTCATTTTCAAATAGTATAGGCTACAACTTAATCAAAGTGATCTTAATAAAATTGTCATTGAACATGACACTAGATTTCCAATGATTAATACATGTTCTTCCAAGCCAATGTGAGCAGGTATTTTACTCAGAGGTTCCACATAAGTTGGGTTGGTCATTTTTTGTTAAACATGATCCAGGAGGAAGACCAATAAAGTATAATGTGATGGAAGTTGAAGACATCAAGAAAGAAGGATAAGATGATGTAGATGATGGTCACAAGCAAGAAGATGATGATGATGTTGCATGTCATGCCTGACCACTACTTTTGTTCAACAGTATTTTGAGACTTTATTGTTTGGAGTTCTTTTCTGTAGATATGTTGTTGTTCATTTCAGAACTTGGTTATATTTTGAGTCATTTGGAACTCGAGACTTATGATGAACTTATTTTCCATTCAGAACTAAATTGTTTAGTTTTGAAGGTTACTTAGGATGTTACGATGTAAAAATATAATTGCATACTATTTGGGTATCAATTATGTTTATTATGTTTCAAACTTGATGTAAACTGCATTCTGAGTTGAATAGATATTAGAAAGAAAGTTTTAGTTGTATGTTCAACTTGTTATTGCAAATACAATTGTGTGTTCATATGCTCTATGTGTTTGAATTTGTCACTGTATTTTCATATGTGTGACTGAGAGGGAGTTGAATTATCACTTTGGTTTTGATTATCTGACTTATATTGACTTTTCATTACTAACTGTAGTTGGCATTGCATATAGATATACTTGTTTTTGAAAAGGTTTAAATACCCTAAATTGAGATTGGCAAAAACATTTTTCAATTTTCTTATTTTAAATTTTTTTAATTACCTCTTATTATCAAGTAACCCTAAGTGGGTGTCAAATGCCTTGAATAAGGTAAAATGTTCATTGTTTTGAAAAGCCAAAATATGGAAGTGGCATTGAGATTGCCATATACACAGCTTGGTGATGAGTGACAGTGTTTTGAATGCAAGTTAATGTAGGCATTAATATGACATTTATCACCTAGTCAACCATTTCATTTTGGTTCAGTGTTGTTGGGTTTTGGCTAGGAATTGGGCCACTTTACCTTGTGAAGCAAAACACCTGTGAGGTGTTGCTGAAGAATAGGCACCATGGTTGGGAAGAAGCCCTATCTTATGAGGCTAAGTATGTTTGTGTTGCACACAGCTTCTGTTATTCTTTTTGTCAAGGTTGCTCTCAAGTTTATCGATATTGGCATAGTGGGAAGTGTGGTATTGATTTAGGATTTGGGGCTCTGGAGTCGAGCTGTAGTTCAGAGCATTGAGTTGAGCATTTTTCCATCTACTAAGATTTTGAGGTAGGGGGCCTCTCTTAAACCCTATCCTATTTCTGTTGTGAATGTTACTCTTTGAAATTGTAAATTATGAATGTTAAAATTGGTTTTGTATGAAGACACATATCGACACCCAAGTGTGGGTGTATGCAAAGTTCGACAATGAAGTTGTTGAGTTGTGCATATTCCCATACTTGGATGTGGGTATGGTGCAAATACCTTGAAAACATAGCTTGCAATAAAGTTTTGGTTTCATGTTATGGAAATGTATAATGTTATGAAGTTTTCAACTTCCATAGAGCTGAGTTCTAAGTGCTTAATTTTTTGGTGTATGTATTAATTGATATATGGTTAAACATCGACATCAAACTCTAAGTGTATGAAAAACTCAGGGTTTCATTGCTAAGTTTAGTATGTACTTAGAATTGGGTGTGAGGATGTTGGAATATATGGTATAGTGTGTTGTGCCTGGGTATATTATGTATTGTGGAGATGAGATTACATTGTAGGTGTCGGCTTTAGTAAAATCCAAACCCAGTGAGAACAAAATTTTGTGGTTTTTATGGCAATTGAGTTATATGAAACCTAAAACATAGATAAACTATCAAACAACTACATTAAATCAAGGACAGACATTTGGTCAAACGATTAGCATGAAACTCAAATTAAGCTATATTAGCAGTTGTCAACATAGTGTTATTGTGTGTTTGATATGCTATCAATAGACGATGCTGTGGAAATATATTGTATTCGAATTACTTATCATTGGTATTAAGAGAGCATATGATAATTGGAAATTTAGTAAATTGTTGTTATTAACATCAGTCGTGACATTTTGTCAAATAGTTATGTGGAAAATTGAAACAAGTAGAATTATCTCTGTGACAGCATAGGTTACTTGTATCTTATGGAAATTGGTAAAAGGGTTCCTGTTATAATAGTTGATGTTTAAATGAACTGAGCATGTGATCTAGTTTCATTCAAAATTGTATGATAGTTTAAAAATTAGATAGCTGATGATTACTTCAATGGAAAAATGGACATTCAGTTGAACAGTTTGATTACAACCTTAAAACATAGTTAAATTTCCTTTTTGTCAACTTAGTCTATTATAGTTAATGAAAAACTAAAAGGTACCAGTGGAATAGCTGAGATTTTGTGTGAACGGGTATTTTGATTTGATTAAGTTTTGAGTTTCATATGCTGTTGAGATTTTAGTTATCTTATGCTTTTATGTAAGCAGAACTTACAATTTGGAATTTGGAAATTTTTTTCAAATACAAATAGATTTATGATATTTGTTTGATGAAAGTCTTTTAAAATAGGAATATCATATTTACTTTAAATCTATTATCTTACTCATTTTGAAAGATTAACCTAGTGTATTACGATAGCAGGGTTAAATTGTGTAGTATTAAGATTTGGTAAATATCATTAATGTGATATGTTAGTTAATTATATTTATGTGATCTTAATATTTTAGTTATGTTCTTGTTGTTATAGTAAGCTAAATTACTTTTGAAATTGGCAGAATAAGATGTGTTACAAATAGATTAAATAATGTAGTATCATGTTGTATACTAATTTTATATCTGTTGCATGTACATTCTTAGTATATCTGTTTGATATGTATTTTAAGAATAGCTGTGATGAACATATATCGAGGTGGCTGAATTTGGTTTATCCTATTTAGTTAATTAATACAGTGATAACATTAAAATGAATTGTGTGGGTTAATAATATATAAAAAGATAATTGGCCTTACCTATGACTTAAACCTATAAGGTTAAGTATGGAGAACAAGGAAAATCTCTATTCTGTCATTGACAAGTATAATAGAGAATTCTGTTATGTGTTGACTATGAGCATACCATACATGGATGCAGAATCTTAGTGCCATAATGATGACACCTGAGTATATATATGATTCATTTACGGGTTATTCTTAGTGCAAGTTTAATTTTGCATTGATAAGTAAATGTTTACTTCTTGCATATTAATTTTGGTATTGCACTTTGTTAAATGAATCAGATATCTGTATTATAGTTATGTATATGTTTATTTTAACATGTATGTATGTGGATTACGCTTTTCAACTTAGTGTGTACTGAGCCCCTTTGTGTTGTGTTGTGTTGCATTTTTGTGTGTTTTCACATGCTTCAGATTGATTAGCAAGTAGCTAAGGATGACTATTGAAGTTTCTTCTTGAATCAGTATTTAATTACTTGTAGGGTCCATATGTTGGACATTGGCAAATAAGATTGATGTTGTACTTAATTATTGTATTAAACTCAATTTGTATTCACGTCATAATGGATATTTATTTGGATGATATCTTCTTGTATTTGGAGGTTTTTAGATTGAGTGTGGTTCAATCTTTGTACTTGTACTTGTAATAAGTTGAATTTAATAAAAAAAAATTATTACGTTCTTTGTGCTTGTTCTTTATTTTCATATTTCTCAGGTTTTTCTTAGTAGAGCATTACATTTTGGTATCAGAGCGCGGTTAGAATAACCAAGACTCTTGGGTTATAGGGTTTAACCCATCATCGATGTGTTTTAATAGTTATTTGTTTGTAGGTTTCTATCATGCCTCCTGTCACTAGAGGAACTTGAGGATACAGAATTCCTGAGCATAACCTTGCTAGCAGAGGCAGAGGTAGGGGCAGGGGCCATGGTAGAGGTCCTAGGCACTAGAATATTGTTGGGGCTGGTCAGTTTGATCAGAATGCTGGGGTTGGAAACAACCAGGATAACTAGGCAGACCAAGCTATGGTTCTTCAATGGATACTTGAACATCTCGATAATATTGAGACTAACAACCAGATTCTTGATTGGGGAGAAAATGATAGGAGACCTCTTGTGCAAGATATTAACTTTCTTGTAGAGGAAGATCCAGTGGCAAGAGATTAGTTCAAGGATCTTTCCAAGATGAAAGGGCCATTATTTTGTGGTACAGAACATGGTACAGTATCAGAAGCTTGGTTGTTGAATATTGAGTGATGCTTTGTCTTACACCATTACTTGAGTAATGTAAAGGTAAGATGGACGGTTATGCATTTGAGGGGATTTGGTTCCTTGTGGTGGGAACAGGAGTTGGAGAAGCTAGGCATTGATATCTCTCTAGTTACTTGGGAACTCTTTGTAGAGGGTTTTAAGGAGAGGTTCATGTCAAAATATTGGCATCAGGCCCATGTAGAGGAGTTCTTTCAGATTATGCAGGCTAGCTCTACAGTGGAAGCTTATGAAAGTAGGTTCTATGAGCTTAAGAATTTTTTTGAGTGGGCTGAAAATAATAAGGCCATGATATAGCATTTCATCAGAGGACTTATGCCCAAGATTGGGGAGGAAGTGAGAAATTTCAAACCTTTGACTATGCAGGAAGCTTTGGAGCGAGCAAAGCTGATTGAGATGAAGTCTGGATATCATGGGGCTTCATACAAAACTAGCATGAATCCACCTACTCCGAATGTCAATATGAATCAAAAGCCTCCACAGAGTAGTTCAAAATCAAGATTTTCAGGTGGGAAATTCAAGAAAAAATTTGATAAGGATTCCAAAGGTTCAAAATGGCCTAAACCATCTCAACCACCTTAGAGTGTGTAGAGTAATAATCCATCTCCTAACCTTCTGGTCAAAACATGGGATTCAAGAAATCTATTGAGAGTTTTCATTGTGGACAGTTAGGTCATTATTAGTCTCAGTGCCCTAACTAGGATAAGCCAAAGGTTGGACCTAAGCCAGCTAGGTCAGAAGTGACAGTTGGTGATTTTACCAGGAACCACTATATTTTTGTAACTTTGGATTAGAAGCAAGACGAACACCAAAATATGGTTATTGAAGCTCAGGGTAATACTCAATGTATGAAAGTATCTATTTTATTTGACTTTGGAGCTAAAGATCATTTATTTCTTTTGCTTTAGTTGCATATAGTGGAATACCTGTGGTTAGGGCAAGGAACAAATGGCAAGTGGAGTTAGCGATAGGTTCTAGGGTGAACGCTGATATTTTTGCTCCTGACTATAAGATTTGTATGAAATCTTTTACTACTTCAGCAAAGCTTATGGTTATACCTTTATGATCGTATGACATAGTTTTGGGAGTGGATTGGTTAGAACAACATCAAGCTATTTTGGATTACAAGGATAAGTCAATCAATTGTATTGATGATTTTGGGTCAGCTAGGGTTATTGCTAGAATCAAGAGACCCATCTCTTTGCAGACAATTTTTGCCAAGCAATTGGCAAGGTGTGTTCGAAAAGGCTGCAATTTGTTTGCCATTTTGGTAAGCAACTTAGAAGATTCTATTATTAAAGGTTCTTCTCTCAATCATCCAGTCTTGCAGAGTTTTTCAAATGTTTTTTTGAGGAGATTCTTGGAATACCTCCGAGAAGACAAATTGATTTTCAAATTGATTTAGTGCCAAGAATGGAACCAATTTCCAAGACTCCATACAGAATTATAGCTCAAGAGCTAGTTGAACTTAAATTTCAGTTGGAGGAGCTTTTGGAGAAAGGTTTGATTCATCCTAGTGTTTTGCCATGGGGTGCTCCTGTAATCTTTTTCAAGAAGAAAGATGGCTCCTTAAGACTTTGCATAGATTATAGACAATTAAACAAGGTCACTATTAAGAATAGGTATCCTTTTCCTAGAATTGATGACTTGTTTGACCAAGTCAAGGGTGCTCGAGTCTTTTTGAAGATTGATCTAAAATTCGAGTTTCATCAACTTAGAATCTAGGAAGCTGATATTTATAAGACAACTTTTTGCAGCAAGTATGGGCACTAGGAATTCATAGTAGTACCTTTTGGGTTAACAAATGCACCTTTGATGTTCATGAGCCTAATGAACGATGTGTTTAGGACTTACCTAGACAAGTTTGTAGTGGTTTTTCTGGATGATATTTTGGTGTATTCTAACTCTTCTAAGGAGCACGAGTAGCATTTAGAGCAAGTTTTTGAATACCTTCATAAGAATAGACTGTATGTTAATCCTGAGAAGTGTGAATTCTTCAAATTGAAGATTTGTTACTTAGGACATATCATTTCAGGGGATGGAATTTTTGTAGATCCATCTAAAATTTGGGCTATTGTTGATTGGCTAGCACCTACGAATGTGTTTGAGGTTCGAAGTTTCATGGGCTTAGCAAGCTATTACCGTAGATTTGTATCAAACTTCTCCAGAATAGTGCATTCTATCACATCTTTTCAGAGAAAAGGGAAGAAATTTGTGTGGACTGATGAGTGCAAGGTAGCATTTTAGAAACTTAAGGAATGTTTGACCAGTGCACCAATTCTAGCAGTTTTTGATTCTGCTAAGGAGTTCATGGGTTGCACTGATGCATCTTTGGATGGCATAGGGGAAATGTTGATGCAAGATGGATGTGTTATGGCTTATGAGTCTAGAAAGCTTAAGAATCATGAGGTGAATTACCCTACTCATGATCTCAAACTTGTTGGGATTATGCATGCTTTGACCAAGTGGTGGCATTTTCTTCTGGGTCAACAATTTGAGTTACATTCTGACCATCGAAGCCTTTAGTATCTTTTCACACAACTAGACCTCAATGCTAGGTAGCGAAGATGGATGGAGTTCTTGTGTGAATACAATTTCAATATTAGATATGTGCAAGGGAAGGAGAACATGGTTGCTGATGCACTTAGCAGAAGGCGACATAAATTATCTTCTTTGATCCTAACAGTGGATCTTAAGGATAAGATTTTACAGAACCTTTCTGTAGATCTTTGGTTTCAGGATGTTAAGGCTATTATGGATAGTGGCAGCATCTTGGAAGGGCATTTTGAGGGGTATTCAATGAATCTTGAAGGTTTACTGCTATATAGAGGGAGTGTGTTCGTTCCTGTGTTGGGTGATTTGAGAAATTTGGTTATGTTTGAGGCCCAAAAAGCACCATATTCGGCTCATCCGAGTGTCAAGAAAATACATGCTAACCTTAAGCAGCATTACTATTGGCCTAGAATGAAGAGAGACATAGAAAATTTTGTGGCTCATTGTTTGGAATGTCAGCAAGTAAAGGCTAAACATCAGCACCCTACGGGATTATTGCAGCCACATAGTATTCCAGAATGGAAATGGGATACCATTTCTATAGATTTTATTACTAGATTTCCTATTACAGCTCGTAGGCATGATGCTATTATGGTGGTAGTGGATCAATTTTAAAAGGTTGCTCATTTCATTCCTGTTAGATCATCCTATAATGCAGCAATAGTTGCCAAAGTATACATGGAACAGATTGTTAAGTTACATGGAATTACTAAAAATATTATTTTTGATAGGGATCCAGTGTTTACTTCTTCTCTTTGGAAATCCATGCAGCGTGAGTTAGGTACTCAGCGAAATTTCAGTTCAGCTTATCACCCAAAGACTGATGGACAAAGTGAACGTGTCAACCAGATTTTGGAAGACATGCTTAGGATGTACATAATGGATAGACAGAATAAATGGGAGGAGTATCTACACTTGGTAGAATTTTCTTATAATAATGGATATCACAACTCCATAGGTATGGCACCCTTTCAAGCATTGTATGGTAGACCTTGTAGGACACCTCTCAGTTGGGATAATTTGGAGGACAGGACTCTTTTAGGACCTCATATGTTGCAAGATTTGGAGTAGCATGTTAAGAGGATTAGAGGGCACCTTATTACTACTCAAGATATATACTTGATATTTTTCATGTACTTGATTGGAAAAATTTGCAAATTTTGGATGGTCAAATCATGCTGGAACCAGTACAGATCATGCAAAGCAGAACTATGAGTTTAAGAGGAAGAGAAATAAAGTAGGTGAAGGTCCTTTGGGACCCCAATGATGAAACATCTGCTACCTAGGAGGACACTAAAATGATGAGAGCAGCTCATCCGCACTTGTTTGCTGACTTCCAGGAGAAAGTTGAATCCTAGTGGAGGAGGGTGTCATGCTTGACTACTACTTTTGTTCAACAGTATTTTGAGACTTTACTATTTGGAGTTCTTTTCTGTAGATATGTTATCTTTCATTTTAGAACTTGGTTATATTTTGAGTCCTTTGGAACCTGAGACTTATGATGAATGTGTTTTCTGTTCAGAACTAAATTGTTTAGTTTTGAAGGTTACTTAGGATGTTACGATATGAAACTATAATTGCATACTATTTGTGTATCAATTATGTTTATTATGTTTCAAACTTGATGTAAACTACATTCTGAGTTGAATAGATATTAGAAAGAAAGTTTTAGTTGTATGTTCAACTTGTTATTGCAAATACAATTGTGTGTTCATATGCTCTATGTGTTTGAATTTTTCACTATATTTTCATATGTGTGACTGAGAGGGAGTTGAATTATCGCTTTGGTTTTGATTATTTGACTTATATTGACTTGTCATTACTAACTACAATTGGCATTGCATATAGATATACTTTTTTTTGAAAGGGTTTAAATACCCTAAATTGAGATTGGCAAAAACATTTTTCAATTTTCTTATTTTAAAATTTTTTAATTACCTCTTATTATCAAGTAACCCTAAGTGGGTGTCAAATGCCTTAAATAAGGTAAATTGTTCATTGTTTTGAAAAGACAAAATATGGCGGTGGCATTGAGACTGCGATATACATGGCTTGGTGATGAGTGACAGTGTTTTGAATGCAAGTTAATGTAGGCATTAATATGACATTTATCACCTAGTCGGCCATTTCATTTTGGTTTAGTGTTGTTGGGTTTTGGCTGAGAATTGGGCCACTTTACCTTGTGAAGCGAAACACCTATGAGGTGTTGCTGAAGAATAGGCACCATGGTTGGGAAGAAGCCCTATCTTATGAGGTTGAGTATGTTTGTGTTGCACACAGCTTTTGTTATTATTTTTTTCAAGCTTTCTCTCAAGTTTATTGATATTGGCATAGTGGGAAGTGTAGTATTGATTTGGCATTTGGGGCTTTGGAGTTGAGCTATAGTTTAGAGCATCGAGTTGAGCATTTTTCCATCTACTGAGATTTTGAGGTAGGGGGCCTCTCTTAAACCCTATCCTATTTCTATTGTGAATGTTACTCTTTAAAATTTTAAATTATGAATGTTAAAATTGGTTTTGTATGAAGACAAATATCGACACCCAAGTGTGGGTGTATGCAGAGTTTGACAATGAAGTTGTCGAGTTGTGCATATTCCCATACTCGGATGTGGGTATGGTGTAAATACCTTGAAAACATAGCTTGTAGTAGAGTTTTGGTTTCATGTTATGGAAATGTATAATGTTATGAAGTTTTCAACTTCCATAGAGCTGAGTTCTAAGTGCTTAAGCTTTTGGTGTATGTATTAATTGATATACGGTTAAACATCGACATCAAACTCTAAGTGTATGCAAAACTTGAGGTTTCGTTGCTAAGTTTAGTATGTACTTAGAACTGGGTGTGAGGATGTTGGAATATATGGTATAGTGTGTTGTGCCTGGTTATATTCTGTATTGTGGAAATGAGATTACATTGTGGGTGTCAGCTTCAGTAAAATCTGAACCCAATGAGAATGAAATTTTGTGGTTTTTATGGCAATTGAGTTATATGAAACCTAAAATGTAGATAAACTGTCAAACAACTACATTAAATCAAGGACAAACATTTGGTCAAACGGTTAGCATGAAACTCAAATTAAGTTCTATTAGCAGTTCTCAACGTAGTGTTATTGTGTGTTTGATATGTTGCCAATAGACAATACCGTGGAAATATATTGTGTTTGAATTACTTATCATTGGTATTAAGAGAGCATATGATAATTGGAAATTTAGTAAATTGTTGTTATTAACATCAGTCATGACATTTTGTCAAATAGTTATGTGGAAACTTGAAACAAGTAGAATTAGCTCTGTGACAGCATAGGTTACTTGTATCTTATGGAAATTGGTAAAAGGGTTCCTCTTATGTTAGCTAATGTTTAAATGAACTGAGCACATGATTTGGTTTCATTCAAAACTATATGATAGTTTAAAAATTAGACAGCTGATGATTACTTCAATGGAAAAATGGACATTCAGTTGAACAGTTTGTTTACAACCTTAAAACATAGTTAAATTTCCTTTTTGTCAACTTAGTCTATTATAGTTAATGACAAACTTAAATGTACCAGTGGAATAGCCAAGATTCTATGTGAACGGGTATTTTGATTTGATTATGTTTTGAGTTTTGTATGCTGTTGAGATTTTAGTTATCTTATGCTTTTATGTAAGTAGAACTTACAATTTGGAATTTGGAAATTGTTTTCAAATACAAATAGATTTATGATTTTTTTTGATGAAAGTCTTTTAAAATAGGAATATCATATTTACTTTAAATCTATTATATTAGTCATTTTAAAAGATTAACTTAGTGTATTACGATAGCAGGGTTAAATTGTGTAGTATTAAGATTTGGTAAATATCATTAATGTGATATGTCAGTTAATTATATTTATGTGATCTTAATATATTAGTTTTGTTCCTGTTGTTATATTAACCCAAATTACTTTTGAAATTGGCAGAATAAGATGTGTTACAAATAGATTAAAGAATATAGTATCATGTTGTATACTGATTTTATATCTATTGCATGTACATTCTTAGTATATCTGTTTGATGTGTATTTTAAGAATAGTTGTGATGAACATATATTGGGGTGGCTGAATTTGGTTTATCCTATTCAGTTAATTAATACAGTGATAACATTAAAATGAATTGGGTGGGTTAATTACATATAAAAAGATAATTGGCCTTACCTATGACTTAAACCTATAAGGTTAAGTACGGAGAATAAGGCAAATCTCTATTCTGTCATTGACAAGTATAATAGAGAATTTCGTTATGTGTTGACTATGAGCATACCATACATGGATGCATAATCTTAGTGCCATAACGATGACACCTGAGTATATATATGATTCATTTATGGGTTATTCTTAGTGCAAGTTTAATTTTGCATTGATAAGTAAATGTTTACTTCTTGCATATTTATTTTGGTAATGCACTTTGTTAAGTGAATCAGATATTTGTAATATAGTTATGTATATGTTTATTTTAACATGTATGCAGGTGGATTACGCTTTTCAACTCAGTGTGTACTGAGCCCTTTTGTGTTGTGTTGTGTTGCATTTCTATGTGTTTTTAGGTTCTTCAGGTTGATTAGCAAGTAGCTAAGGATGACTATTGAAGTTTTTTCTTGAAATAGTATTTAATTACTTGTAGGGTCCATATGTTGGACATTAGCAAATAAGATTGATGTTGTACTACATTATTGTATTAAAATCAATTTGTATTCGCGTCATGTTGTACTACATTATTGTATTAAAATCAATTTGTATTCGCGTCATAATGGATATTTATTTGGATGATATCTTCTTGTATTTGGAGGTTTTTAGATTGAGTGTGGTTCAATCTTTGTACTTGTACTTGTAATAAGTTGAATTTAATATTAAAAAAATATTACGTTCTTTGTGCTTGTTCTTTGTTTTCATATTTCTTGGGTTTTGATTAGTAGAGCATTACATTGCATTTGATGATGATGAGATAGGTGAAGATGATCAATGAGATGAATGAAATGTACAATTATGCAATCAATGCTTATGCTATTTAATTTTGATATTTTGATAGAAATGTATAGTTATGTGATCTATGCTTAATCTGATTAATTTGTAATGTAAATTTTAATTTTTTTGATTCATGTGTGATTCTTATGGTGGATGTGATACATTTGGACTTGTTATTGGTGTTGATTTCATGTTTATGTCTTGTGTGATACTGCCACCCTTGGTCAAATTAACAAGTAATAGACTACTGAAATCATTATCCTAGCTTCTCTTTAGAGTTCTTCTTAGACAACATAAGGAAAAGGTAAGGAATTAAAAAAAAAATTAATGATTATGATGTGCACAAATTGTACAATATTACATTATCATGAACATTTTAACTAACATGGCATAATTAAATTGCATGTGTAGGAACCCAAACCACTTTCACCAACATCCCACACAGTCTTGTGGATCATCAAGTATAACTTAATACACCATATATATCAGATTAATCTCATTTATCATTTGCAAAATATTTATCTCATCACTACTAATCTCTCTCATTTGATTGAGTACAGGTACTAGAAAATAGATATTTGTTAGACGTATCTTCCTTGAGCAAGGGAAGTACTAAAAAAGAACAAGAAAGTGAGACATGTAGTATGTATAAGTTAAGGAGATCAAATAGAGGCCAAAAGATAAAAAATAAATTCAATAAATGCATGAAACATTTCCTTACTCAAGGGGCTCATGTTCTTATCATGATGAAAGAAAAGGAGACTTCAAGGAGCCATTTAGGTACCAACATTTATAGAGACAGTGGGTCCCCAAGAAACTTCCTCCAATAAATATTAATTTTGTATTGAAGAGAGGATATGTCACATAGCACCATCGTCATTACATGTTTTGGGCCTATTTTCCATGGAAGGCATCAAGATCTTTTACAAAAAAGTTGTTAAACTAGTAGAGTATATCAAATCTTGTTACAATTACAGTAGTTGGATGTTAATTGTTAGATAAAAAAAGAATTATGTGTAGGTATACACTCTCAGCAAATTATATACAATAGAAAGAGAATGCACAAAGAAAAAGAGTAGCTACATACATTGACGAAAGGCCAAAATTATCAAGAAATGTTGTAAGTTTTATTAACCATGACTTATCTCAACTATTAAGCAACCCAATAGCATATTTGAGGTGCATGACAGAAATCATATGTTTGTGTGTGCAATAAGATCAATATGTGTAGGGAAAGAGCTAGTTATTGATTATAATTTGAATCACACATTTACAAAAAAAGCCACTATCATGGCTAGGGTGGTACACACTATGAACCATTTAAATCATTCATTGTTGAATCCAACAAACCATTAAATTAATATAAAAAATCTATTTTTTTACTAATTGGGTTTTCTTTAACATGTCTTAGTGAATCTTTGTTGAAATATAGATTGGCTAAATTATAGATCAGCTACCACATAGGCATGATGATGATGATACTCATGGAACTTCTTCTTGATAGGTAAACCTCATTGTTAATTTTTATTATGTTATTTTTTTCTTCACTACTATTTCGCAGTAATTTTAAATAAACTTCTAATAATCTTGTTCTTACAAATGAGTATTGATCAGAGTAAGGGAAATGAGAATGCAGTCCCTCATGAGGATTTCATAGAGGAGGACCCATTATTTATTTATTTTGTGTCAAACCCTAATCCTATCAATTCAGTTTGAAAAGCCCTCCATAAAATGTTATCAGAATTGCAGCAATTGGAATCTTAACAGCCTCAAACTCCTCAATCAGTGAGGAAAGGGATTAAATTGATACAGCTAGCTAAAAGTCATCAAATAAGTATTAATATAATTTTTAATTATAACAAATTATTAATAATGATTTATATATTATAGTCCTATATTTATTTCATTAACTAAAATGTGGATGTGTTGTTTTTATAAGTTTTTCTAAATGGTGATGTACCTCATTTCCCTAATGAAGGTGCTTTAGGTGGTTCAAGTAAATGACATGTTATATTCTTCACTTGTGTTTTCCTGGAAATATATGCTTTTTACGCTCCAAAAATCTTGTCTGTGTTATTTATGCTACAAAAATCTTATTTTTCAGCACTTGTTAATGATCCTATGTTGATGCCACCTGTAATGAGAAATAGAATGACAAATGTATTGATGACAACAATTTCAGCAACATGGAGCTTGGCCATAGACAGTACTATACCACCTATGAGTACGTAGATCCCTCTTTTTCTCTCACATTTTGTGTGTGTCTATTTCACTTGAACTATTCTTTATTGGGGGCATTTTCTAATATTAGATTTATTTTATGCAATAAGAGATGCCACACAAAATGAGGATCAATTTCTTGGAGCTACCTATATTGAATATATGAGAATGGTGGAGAATTGTGTCTTTCTCATGAGTGATGATGATGGACTTCCCTTAAGAGTTTCCTAGCTTCTCGGTAGTTTAAATATTGTTCCTTTCTTACAATCATTATTTTGGTCCAGGCTAATTGAGAAATCATGGTAGTAACTATTGATCTTATGATTATTTTAAAAGGAGTAATGTTTTCTATGAAAATTTTAATGAAGCTTTGTTGTGTATATTTGGGCCCAACATACGTAAAGGGTGGAATATTCTATCTAATCTAACATTCCTCAATCCATTTTTTTAATTTCACATCATTACTATAATAGTTTTCTTTTTATCCATTTAGACATGAATCTAATTATTATTTTTTCTTAAAAGGTGGCAAGCCAAAACTCCATAGTTGAAGGAGGATCTCATTGAGAATATGATAAACTATTTTTGCGCTCATGTCTTTTAGAAAATTAGCCTACTTAATAAAGTAGGACACAACTTGAGGTATATTAGAGACCACTACAGGTCTTCATTAGAAAATAGCCCTAACTACGAGTGCACACCCTATATTCTTGTTTTAGAGTGGGAGAATCTTAAGTTGGATAGGGCAAAGAGATATGATAGACACCACCATAGATGTGACCTACTAGCTAATACAAGAAGGTATGTGATAAGTTATTAAGAATGTGATAATATGTATACTAATTACTCTATATTTATATGATCTAACATACTTCAATTTTTTCATAGATTGCCTAACACATCAAAGGCAATAGCTACAAGAAAAAAAAATCACGAAAAAAAAAAGCTTGGCTCTAGTGGTTATCCAAAACTTGTTGCATGAGTAGTAAGTATTAGTAAATAAAAAATAATATGCAAATATATATAAATTATAATCAATTTAGTTTTAATGAAACAATGTAACAAAATTACATGATACCAAAAAAAAATATGGGGCATGAACTTCAAAAGAAAACTCTTAGAAAAGGAAAAGAAATTAGCATACAAACATGGCTATGGAGCCATGGCTCAAAGGTTACGAGCTGAAATGAGTGCACAAGATTCTACTGATCAATCGATCACAGTATATGGAAATGAATACTTTAGCAATTATTGTATTTTATGTTAAATTTCAACATAAGTTGAGTATAATTATTTTAAGTAAGCTAAAATAATAACAATGCCCATGACATTAAAAGCCTAAATCAATTTTGAATTGTAATAAAAAAAATGGTAGGAAAAGACAAATTTATGAAAAGTAGTACCTACTAAGAAAACTTGAAAAAAGGAAACCCTAACTCTCAATGGAAGAATTGCTCAAGAAATCTAAGTATTCCTATAAAATTGACAAATCTCTCATCACTAGAAAATTCCAAGAAGGAACAAATCCCACTCAAAAACTAGTTCAAAGCACTCATAGAATGACGTGAGGAGTGAAACAAGGAAATTGCTAAACAAAAATGTAAGCAATTCTGGAACCCTCCTCAGTTCTCAAATCCACAAATGCATAAAATAACTAATAATAAAAGGCACAATGAGGAAGAAGTATGGGAAAAAATTCATTCCAAAAAGATCTAAAATCAAAATCTGAAATACAAAAGGCTGAGTGATCTCTAGAGCAAAGTGGAACAGAACAAGATGAAAGAGATGAAGGAAGACACAAAAAAAAAGCAAATTTCATATGAGAAATAAAAGTAGGCAAGGAATGTGAAATAATCCAAGGAGATTTCAAACAATGAAAACTTTGATAGTAGTTCTAAGGAAGGGCAAGCCCTAACTGACTCAAAATATTAGTCCCACAGATCATTCCTAAACCCTATAAAATTTCAAATGCAAACAACATTCCAGTTCACCCTAGACCTAGGAAACTTTGAAATATTTACCGTAATCCATCTATTATAAATTCTAAGACTCCATTAATAAACCCTTTTCTAATTTAGTCAATTCCCCTCTCATAATCCTAGCATAGTAAATATACACCTACAAATATGCTAGAAAATAGATGCAAAGGTAGTCTCTACCTTCATCATTGACAATAAGATTAGTGAAGATAGATGATTTGACTATGAAAAAAGGGGTCTATATGTACTATGGATAAGGAAAAATGAAAAATTGGTAAAAAATGATTAATTGGTTCAATTCATTAGACCCCAAACAGGTAAGTATAACTTTTCTCTCAAAATCTTTAGTCTTTTTGCATTGCATAGATTTAAGTATCAAGACATCTTTGCTTAAAAATTCTCTCAATTTCATTAGTGGATATAGTCTAAAATTTCTAAAATGGAAACCCAATTTTAATGATATCTCGGTAAGCTCCCTAAATCTTCCAGTTTGGATAACATTAAATAACATCCTAGTTGAATTATGCAACATCAAGATTTTCATTCAAATTAGAGAATTATTAGGAGGGATTAAGGGGTATGAACCTCACCATATCAAATCTACATCAAAAAAACTCTTAGTTACTCTAAAACAAAAACTCTATGACCAAGAATTCATCAAAATTATCACACATAGATCAATGTATAAGATTAACTTCTTTATCTATCAAGGAAAGATCAAACACATGAAATATCTCAAAGATAGGAAAAGGGTGGCAACATGCAATTCAAATTTTGAGGAAATCAGTTTGGATAACAATATAGAGGAACAACACCTAGATTTAGATACAAACAAATAGAAAAATTACAAAAAGGAGGAGAGATCAGAAAAAACAAAATAATAGATAGTCTTCTTATACCCACAAATAGTGAGATAGAAGAAGGTGATATAATAGAACCTAAGGTCCTTTAAAGTGTACTTAGAAGTATAGAAAAGAAATCTAGAAAATTAGAGGAAGGATTCAATCTACTAAATTCATTGAGTATAAAAGTGAGCTTAAAAGAAGAAATAGTAAACTCAGAAATAGAAATGATGGAAATTGAGGAAACTATTCAAATTATTAAACAATTCAATGAAGAGATCACACTCAAAATTAATGACAACATAGATTAAGTAGAGATTCTTCACAAATAAAAGGAATGGGTAGATAAAATCAATGGAAAGTAAAAATAAAAAATCAAAGAACCTCAAAAGAAAAACAAAGAAGAAGAAAAACAATAGTGGGAAAAGAATCAGGACATGGAGAAGGATATTGTAGTTTTTTAGAACAAGCATGTAGAGTTTCCTCTTGAGAATGAGGAAAGTGTAAAAGCTATTGAAGATATTTAAAATGAATGGATTTTTACAAAAATGAACTCTCCATGCACAGAGAAAGTAGAAAATAAAATAGTAGACACAATTCCACCAGCATCAACAACTCAATGGAGTAATATTACTATCAAAAAAATAACCAAAAAATGAAGCTAAAAATTATGGGAAGCTCCTACCAATGGATAGATCCTTTTGAAGTAAGATCTAGCAAGGAAACATGGAAGGATGAAGAACTTGAAAGTTCATCTCCAGCAGAAGGAGAAGAATTCTATATCTAAAAGAAAAACACTAGTCAGGTTGAAGAAGAATAGTGAGAAAGGAATTTGGCAGAATTGGGAAGAATATAGAATTCTAATGGATCTAGAATAGAACATTGAAAAAGAAGAATCCACAGAAAGGGGAGTATAGATTGAAGAAAATGTAAAAAAATATGAGAATTAGATTGATTTAGTAGAATAGATAATTAAGGAACTAGAAGGAGAAAAGGAAAATGTGGAAGAAGAAAGTAATACAGTAAGCATCAACAATGCTAAGAAGAATCTACAAAATTTTGGTATTGTAGTTAATCAAGAAGGCATCAAGACACCAAATGTGGCAAAAAAAAAGTCAAAATGATGGAGGAAATCACTCAAAGAACTAAGATAGGCAAATGGTCAAGCTAAAGAATAGAAAAAACATTTTCAATTTCTAAAAGTTGGGAAGGGGAAGAGCCTACCCATGTCAATATAAGGATTAAAACATGGAATTCTAGAGGCCTTAATGCCTCTAGCAAAAAAATTTTATTAAAGTGAAACATATCTCTTTTTGAATCTAAAATCATACTAATACAAGAAACTAAACTTAATAAAGAAGAAGGAATCAAATTAGGAAAGAAACTTGCGAGTTAGAAAATAGTCTTAAAAGAATCAAGAGGAGCATTAGGAAGGATAGGAATGATATGGAATCTGAGGAGAATAATCTTAGATATGATAATCTCAAATCTCAATTGGATGGGTTGTAAAATAAAGAGTATCAAGAACGATCTCCAAATTATCCTAATCAATGCATATAGGCCAACACAGAAAACAGATAAGAATCATTTATGGAAAGAAATTAGTATATTCATGAGAGACTATCACAAGGAAAAAATATTTATAGGCAGGAATTTTAATGTTATTTTAAATTTGGATAAAAAAGTGGGGGAATGCAGCACATTACATAGACAACAATAGACTTTAAAAGGTGGATAGCAAAAAATAAGCTTTTAGATATTCCAACCAGCAATGGAACTTCTACTTGGAGAAATAGAAGGAAAGAATTCACCTACAATGCAGAAATACTAGATAGATTCTTATTCAAAGGATAATTAAGAGACATAGATATGGTACTCTAGTCAACTATCTTGCCCATAGTAGGGTTAGATCACTATCCGGTAAGAACTGAATTATTTGAGCATATTAGACCATCTAGAAATCCCTTTAAATGTGAAAAAATGTGGTTTTTAGATACTAATTTCATGGAAAACATAAAACTATGGTGGATAGAGGGAAACTTCCAAGGATAAAAAATGTATTGCTTTGTCTCTAAGATGAAAATGATCAAATAAAATATCTTAAAGTGGGTTTAAAAACATTTCAATAATATATTCAAAGAAAAATTAGATAATGAAGAAAACCTAAAAACATTAAATAATGATGTTATAAAGAAAGTAATGGATACTAGAAAATATTTAAAAGAAAAAGAACTACTAAAAAAGCAAGAGGAAATATTGGCAAAAGAAGAGATTTTCTGGAGATAGAAATCATGAGAGACATGGTTAGCAGAAGGGGATAACAACACAAGAATTTTTCATAATATCACTTTTTCATAGAGCTTGAAACAAAATTACAAAGATAAAGGATAGAGTAGGAAACATAACTGAAAATATGGTAAACATAGAAAAAGTATTTGTGGATTATTTCAAAAATCTACTAAATAACTATGACTTCTCTAATATGGAAGCTCAAGAAAAGATGTTAGAAAAAATTCCAAAGCTAGTAACAATAGAAGATAATAAATTACTTAACAAACCCCTATCCCTAGAAGATATCAATTATGCACTTTTTAGTCTTAACCTTGATAAATTGTCAGGGTTAGATGGCTTTCATGCTTTATTTTACCAAAAATGTTGGGATATAATTGGGATAGAACTATGGGAATCCATAGAAGCATCCAGAAATGGTGGATCATTATTAATAGAGATCAATCATACCTTCTTTACTCTTATTCCCAGAAAAGCTTCTACAAAAGTTCTTGGGGACTTTAGATTGATAGCTCTATGCAATACTATATATAAAATCTTCTCAAAAGCTTTAACAGATCATCTCAGATTGATCCTTCCCAAACTCATATCAAAGGAACAAACATGTTTTATACCTGAAAGATCCATTTTAGATGGTATAATCATCATTCAAGAAATGATTCATTTAGCAACTAGAAACAAAGAGGTAGGCATGTATATGAAACTAGATATATAGAAATCATATGATATGGTGGACTAGAGATTCTTATGTAAAACATTAGAAGCTTTTGGGTTTTTACACCAATGGATTAACACTATTTTCAAATTTATCTCAACTCCTAAAATTTCACTCCTCATTAATGGAACCCCAGAAGGCTTCTTCAATATCTCAAGAGGTATTAGACAAGGAGATCCCATATCACGATTTCTTTTCATCATTAAGGCTAAAGCTTTTGGGAGATCAATAAAAAGAGTTGAGATAGAAAGTAAAATAAAAGGTATAACTATTGTAGAAAATATCCCTAATATAACACACCAACAGTTTGTTGATGACACAATACTGCCAAGAGAAAGCTCTTTGGTAGAAGCCCAAATCTTTAATAGCATAATACACTGGTATGTGGAAGTGTCAAGTCAAAAAGAAACTGCTAAAAAATATGAAATTTTATTCATAAACACAAAACCTAAAATTGAAACTTAGATTTGTAACCTTATGGGATATTAAAAAGGATTGTTTCCATGCAAATGCCTAGGTATAGAATTAGAAAAAGGAATAGGATTCAATAAAGGATGGAATAGTATTTTAGAAAGAACTAACAAGAAAATAGGTAGTTGGAAAGGAAAATGGTTAACTAAGGTAGGAAAAGTGACAAAAACTAAAGCAATTCTATCAATAATTCCCACTTATCAAATGTCATGTCTCTCACTGTCTAAACTGAATAAAAGTCTACAAGGAAAACTTAGAAGTTTCTTTTGGAACTATTTAGATGAACAAAAGAAAATGATATTAATAAAATGGTAAAATATTTGTAAACTCAAAGAGTTAGGGGGCTTAGTGATAAAAAAACCTTAATTGGGAAAATAGAGCTTTAGAAGCAAAGATGGTATGGTGGATATATCAAGAACGAGAATAGAAATGGGCAAAAATATTTTACAAAAAATACTTAAATGAAGAGGATTCAACATCCCTTTTTAGAATTCAAAATTTACGTAAAGGATAAAAAAGATAGAAATTTATAGTAAAATGTCAATCACTTATTAGTAAATATGTAGCCTAGGATATAGGTAAAGGTGACAAAGTGATATTCTAGGAAGACTCATGGGATGGACTTCCCCCCCTAGATAGCCTTAATATCCCTATCATTGTTAAAAACACTTTAGTAAACTTATGGGGTTCTAAGCTAAGAAATTATAAAAAAAACCAAGAGATAAATGAGAAAGGTTTATGGGAATGGAAATATATGGAAAATTTAGTCTGGAACCTGAGGGAAAAATGATTTTTCAAGAAGCTCTTACCTATCAAAAGGTTAATCATAAAGATAGGAGTGACAAAGTTATTTGGGGAGCCTTCAAAGATGGAAGATATATTGTTAAAAGAGGATATAACCTAATAATTCAATTACAAAGATGGGAAGCTATTAATATGCCTCTCAAATTGTGTTGGGATTCAGCATGCCTACCAAAGGCAAGAATCTTCCTCTAGGAAGAAATTCAAAAGAGGATACTAAAAGAAGATAGATTAAGGAAGATAGAAATTAAGGGACTATCAAGGTGTTATTTATGTAAACAAGAAAATGAAACTTTAGAACAACTATTATTCCAATTTTTGTATGCAAAAGAATGTTGGGATTGGCTTTGAAAAAAGCTTAATTGGACCTCACCCCTACCTGGGAGTCTTGAGAGTCTATTGTTAGGATCACTTGATGGAGGTTCTTTTAAAATTTATGGAAAACTTTGGAACATTAGCTCTTCCATCCTTATGTGGGAGATCTGGAAAGAAAGGAACAAGAGGATTTTCTATGAATTGAAACATAACATTCCATCATTACTTAACAAAATAGAAGCTTGTATAATAGAAGTCGTGAAAAAAGATTTTAGAAGAGTAGAAAAAGAGGAAGGAACTTTCATAGTATGGGATGGAGAAATGAAGCAAAATTGGAAAAAACTTACCAACCCATCACTAGTATAGAAAAAATAGAATCTGAAAGCTAAGATGAAATGTAAATGGGAGCCTTCACCAAAAGGATGGTATAAATTGAATTTTGATGGAGCATCTAAGGGAAACCCTAGAAAAGATGGAATAGGATGCATCATCAATTTAGGTTCTAGAAAATGGGTCATTAAAAGAGCCAAGCCTATGGGTATCATCAAAAACAATTTAGAAGATTTAGAAGCCCTCTAAGAAGAGCTTCAACTTAGCTTAAATTTTAGAATCAAGAAATTTATAATATAGAGGGACTCCCAAATTATGCTTAATGCCTTAAGGAAAAGGAATATTCCAAATTGGGTTTTGAATTCAACACTTGAAGAAGTATTAACATTATTAGACTTATTAGAAGAAACTAAAATTCATCATATATTCAAAGAAGGAAACAAATGGGAAGATCTTCTTACAAATAAGGGAGCAGATGGAGAGGACATTTTAATACATCAAAACTATTAAATAGAAGAATTTGTATTTTAATCTTACCCTTAGTTCTCTTTTCTCTATCTCTCACTTCTAATCTCATCCATCCATCTAATATTAATTAATTATTTAAAAAAAATTTAATGACCAATTAACTATTCAAATATTTATAGAGGACAACAATGAATATGTATCGATAACGAATATTTAGAATAGCAATCATGGCTTTGACAATTGGTGTTTAATCATGAAAATTTCATCCCAATTTTTCTAATAGGATCTAGAGCCTTCGATCAAGGCTTCCTCTATAAAATAGGTATTCCCCCATTTTTATTTTGGTCTAAAACTTTTTATTTATTACTTATTTTTATTTGATGTTTGTTCTCATTCTGCTACTTGCATCCCTTGTTTTTTGTGCTTTGTCTCTATGTCAAATGGAGATGGATGTAGTTTTATTTCATGCCCTAGAAACTTGAACCATGTCATTTATGGGTAATGTTAAACCTAAAGGTGGAATAGGATCCTTAGTTCTATGAATGATTTGTCTAAGGTAGTGGTTATTAGGGTTTTAGATGAGCATATCTTCAATTATGATTTCACCTAGTGTACTAACATCTCAATCATTGGGTCCTTCATTGCATGTTTGTTAAGGGAAAGCATTGATCATACAAAGTTTATCAATCTCTACCATAGCATTTTTGACCCTACATGGCTGGATGGTTTGGATAATGTAGTCCTTAGAATAAACCATTAGTTGATGATTCCCCTTCCTGTGGTCTAGATGAATCATGCTTTAGGAAGTTTAGGATTAACAAATGTATTTAAACATCCTATCCTATCTATTAGGGATAATGTTCTATTTTTTCAGGAATGACCTAAGATGGAAGCCAACATCTTCTTTCTACTTTTCTAGAGAGGGATCATGGAGGAAAAGAATTTAGAATGATTATAGAATTATCTAAATTTGAAATCTACATAGATTAAACCTAGGGTGGATTTGGATATATTAGTAATATAGAGTTCATTTATCCAAATCTTTTCAAGTTAAGAAAAGAAAGAACCACGAATTTTTTCCCTCTAGGTAGCTAGGTTACCAATTTAAAGGAAGCTTTAAAAATCATTATCATATGTTTGAAGAAGGACGATGAAGTTTAGTGTTATTTTGGTAGTAGGTATAATATATATTGTAGCCTTTATGTTCTCTAGTATTAAATTATGTTGGAAGGTGTAGATTTTATTTTGGTAAATCCCTATCTTTTTTTTTTTAGGATCATAAGGACATTGTTTATAGCTTAGTAGGTGTTGGAATTATTTAGAATAACTGAGAGGGGGTTGAATTAGTTATCCAAGCTCTAGATGTATAAATAAAACTCTCAATGCTTTAGACCCATATCCATAAAACTGTATCATACATGCATCCATTAGATCATACAATACTTAAACTTTGTAGGATACTATCCTAAGTCAAAACAAGTTTGCAGAAATGTAAACATGAAAAAACATTAGAAAATTCACACAATTTTGATAGAAGGATTTTATGTGGAAACCTTATTTGAAAAAAACCACTAGTAACATGATACTAATTCTCACTCTTTTGAAGTGATTCCCTATGAAAGGCCAACCTTTTTAAAGGTTACAATACACACTATTTAATGTGACTTGGTTAAAGGATTTCAATCACCTTGTTAGGAGTGAGCCTTGTTAGAGGACTTTAGACTATTCCATTAGAATGTCACTTGGTTAGAGGGTTTATAAATGATAGTTAGGCCAACCTTAATCTAATGGGTTTACCCTAGACTAATAAAATGATTAGAAAGTAACAGTAAGGCTTAATTTGATAATAAATTACAACTCTCTTGTAGATTATAAAACTCTATTTCAATGCTCCATTCTTCTTGGCATTCATACACTTCAGCTCTTATAGCTTGTTCACCCTTCAAGCATTTATATTAGTTAGCCTTCTTTCTTTTCATGCCAACTATAGTCACTTTTGTTCAACCATTAAATGAAGAAATACCATAGACTCCTTGTCTTCCTTAAGT
Source organism: Cupressus sempervirens (assembly GCA_028749045.1). Classification (NCBI taxonomy): domain Eukaryota; kingdom Viridiplantae; phylum Streptophyta; class Pinopsida; order Cupressales; family Cupressaceae; genus Cupressus; species Cupressus sempervirens. The sequence continues at coordinate 398,644,589 of CM053783.1, forward strand.
TCTCACACATGACAACCTTTTCTTATAACCAACTATCTCTATAAATAGAAAATTCAAATATTTTTCCACTTAACCACACTCATCCATTTTAGGGTTAGGTAGGATTAGGAAGGATACAATGAACCTACCCACTTTTCCATTTGGTTCCTCTAGAAGTTTTTTTACAATTTTCTTTGAATTCACCCCAAAATGGTCTACCTTGAATTTTGTGCTACCAACTCATCATAGTTATTTTCCACATGCTTCACACAATTCAAGAAAACAAAATATTTGGCTCAGATTCACCAAATCTTTGATTTAACACATTTACTAGCACTCAACATCAATATGTTGTCACTTGGTATCTATATTGTTCTATCACTCAGCCAACACTAGTTCACTTCGAAAATACTAAAGTTTACAGATGCTTGGCACCAAATAAACTTCACTCAACATTTACTAACAATCACTCTGCTTGCACTATTTTTCATCTTTGTTTGACACCTCTTATTTTTCACTCAGCTTCCATTGATTTCTTCTCAGCTTACACTAACTACTCAACAAGGCTTAGTGGACTCTTTTCTTATTTGATCTTCTTCCAGTCTTAACTTGAGTAATCTTTCATTTTAGACTTAAGTAGATAAACAATACACTATAGTTTCAATGTCTTACTTGGTCTTAGTGCTTCTTTTACATACCAAATAACTCAAACTTTCTCTAGGTGTTATTGTTATCCCCTATTTTCAAATCTTCTTCATCAATCAACTAAATAATAGATTTTAGACCAAAAAGCAACTGTCTCACCAGCAGGTAACTAGTTTCACATCATTGACAAAATAATGATTGCTCCATTATAGGTTCTTCACTTGAAAACAATCTTATATCAACAATCTCCCTCTTTGGTATTAATGGCAAATGAGTACCAACAACAATACCAAAAAGAAAATAAATCATTGAAATTTATCCCTCTATTAGTGTAGTCTATGTCCTTCCTCTATGTAGGTTAATGTGAGCTTTGTCAAGTTCCATTTGTACTTATTTTCTCCCTTATTACCTATATCTCCCTCTTACTAGGTATGTCTTTTCTATATAGTTATTTATCCCTCTTTGACAACAATGCCAAAGACTTGTCATCTATGTATCTAGATATAATCAATTCCAAGTTCTCCCTCTATCACCTTTCATGTGACTACAAATCTTCTAATTCAGCTCCTTCATTAATTTAGGTAGCTTCTAAAGTAATATCCACTGCATCAAGTTTTAAGATACATCATTCAACTTAGTTGATGCAGGGCACTACTTATGCTTCTTAAGTAGCTTTAGATAGGGATATCACCCCTAATTTACCTCTTAGATACTCATGAGAATCCTTAGGTAAATATTTTTTGAATATATTAGCTATTTATTCTTTTGTATTCACATATTCCATCATCACTTCTTTGTCTTGAACTAACTCTCTCAAATAATGGTACTTGATTGTAATGTGCTTAGTCTTTGTGTGCATCACGGGGTTCTTTGATATGTTTATAGCACTTGTATTACCATAATAAAGTATGATGGGTTCAGTGATTTCCTCTTTCATACCTTAGAATAGTTGTCTGATCCATACCACATTTGTCCAATTTATTGTAGCAACCACATATTCATTCAACTTTAGCAGTAGATTGAAATATGTAGTTTTGTTTCTTGCTAGTCTAGGTAACCAGCGTCTTTCCTAAGAAAAATGGTCCACCACTTGTGCCTTTTTTGTCATCAATGTTTCCAGCCTAATCAACATTTGTGTAGCCTCTTAACTCAAATGTTTCATTTTCCTTGTAGTATAGACTATATTCTTCTATTCCTTTCAGATATCTCATAATTCTCTTAACAACCATCAAATGATTCTCCTTAAGATTTGTAGAGAATCTTGCAACAATCCCAATAGATAATGCAATGTTAGGTCTTCTATGCACTACATATTGCAATTTTCCAACCATAGACCTGTACAATGTTTGATTCATATTAGCAAAATCATCATTCTTTGACAATTTGTGTCCTGTATTGATATGTTTCTAGATTCAATTATGTTAAGATTTTAACCATCAATGTTTCAAATCACACTACACAATCCATCATTAGGATGAAGACCAAGAGATGCAAAACAAAGTTTTCAATATTTATTTCACATACTTAGACTAAGTGATGTATATACCATATTTCATCTGATATACTTACAAACCAAAAAAGAACTCGATCTCTCCAAACATAGACATCTCAAATTCTTTCTTCATTTAATTTACAAAAGCATTACATAATGTATCTTGACCTTTAAATATGATATCATCAACAAAAATTTCAGCTAGTAAAATACCTTTACCTCCTTTTGTCTTCAACTATATATTGTTGTTATCATTAGTCCTCTTAAAACCAATCTTCACAAGGTAATTTTGAAGCCTTTCATACCATGCTCTTGGGGATTGCTTTAAATCATATAAAAAATTTTGTAATCTACATACAATGTTCTTGTTGTTAGCACCAAAAAATCATTTTGCCTATTCTATATAAACCTATTCTTCTAATATGCCATTTAGAAATACTGACTTCACATCCATTTGATAAACTTTGAAACCTTTGTACACAAAGTAAGCAAGAAAAGTTCTTACTCCTTCCAATCTTGCAATAGGGGAAAATGTTTCTCCATAGTCTATTCCTTCTTCTTGTGCATACCCCTTGATAACTAATCTTTCCTTATTCCTTGTGACTTCACCATTCTCATATAACTTATTTCTATATACCCACTTGGTTCTAATCACAATCTTCCCCTCTAGTCTAGGAACTAGAGTCCATGTTTTGTTCTTCTCAATTTGATCAATCTCTTCTTTCATGGCTTTACTCCAATCCTCATTTTCTAAGGCATCTTTCACTATCTTAGGCTCATGCATGCTCAAGAAGCTAGTATCACTTCTCATCCTATTCCTTTTCATTGGTTTAGCATCTTTATCTCCAATGATTTTTCAGTAGGGTTGTATCTTTGGACATACTTTGACAATCTTGGTTTTGCTCTTCTTTCCTCATTAGGTCTGTCAACTTTAGAATCACTATGTAATTCTATTTTAGATAATTTAACATCTCTTTCATGTACACTTATCTTAGAATTAGAATGTGCCTCAGCTTCTATTTGTAACTCGATTCTTGACTGTAACTCAGTTCCTAAATGCAACTTGGCATTCATTCTACATGACTTGACAAACACTAAAAATTGTTGTTGATTTACAACTTGGTTTACAACATCTTCATTAGCAACCATACCTTCATAAAAGTATATGAATGATTTTTACTCTTCAGGTTCCTTCATAGGTTCAACTTCATGTACATCTGTATATTCATCAAACTTCACATTTTCACTTTCCACAACTTTTTTAGTATTAGTATTTTAACACTTATAAGCTTTAATTCTTATGGAATAGCCAAAGAATATACCTTCTTCACTTTTAGGATCTAATTTACCATTCCTAAAATCCTTAAGAATGTAGCACTTGCTCCCAAATACCTTAAAATATTTTACATTGGGTAAGTATCCATACCATAATTCAAAAGGTGTTGAATGAGTACATTTCTTTACTTGCACATGGTTCAAGGTATAGACAGTTGTACTTACAACCTCTCTCCAGTATTTCAAAGCAACATTCTTCTCCATCATATATGTCCTAGCACAATCCATTATAGATGTGTTCCTCCTTTCATCAATCCCATTTTATGGAGGGATCATAGGTGCATAAGTATGTCTTTCAATTCCTCTATCATTATAAAACATTTCAAACTCATTTGATGTAAATTCTCATCCTCTGTCAAATCTTAGGCATTTCAAGCTTTTTCCTATCTCCTTTTTAACTCTAGCTAAGTACCACTTCAACATTTTGAAAGCATCATATTTCTATTTTAGAAACATAACTATCATCATCCTAGAATAATTATCAACAAATAGGATAATGTACTTGTCACCTTTGTAGCTTTGCACATTAATTGGTCCACATAAATTAGTATGAACAATCTCCAAAATTTCTTTAGTGGTGTAAGTCTTACTTTTAAAACTAGATTTTGTCATTTTTCCTAATTGACATTATTTACATATCATATTGTGAGGTTTCTTCAGTTTAGGAAAACCTCTAACTCTTTTCATGTTACTGATATTGACTGAGTTATCAAAGTTAACATGACATAACCTCTTGTGTCATAACCACAAATCATCAAATTCCACAACAAGATAAGTAGCATCATTCATATCAAGATAAAATAGATTACCTCTAGTCTGATCACCTTTCCCAATTAGTTTTTCATTAGTATCATAGATCTTTTCTATCTTGTTCTCAAACTCAACTTTGCAACCTAAACTATTTAGTTGTCACACTCAACAAGTTATAGTTAAGTCCTTCTACATAATAAGCATTGTCACACATAATCTTTTTTATGAGTTTGATAGATCCTTTACCTTTTATCAAATAGAGTGCATTATTACCAAACCTTACACTATTTCCATCATAATAATCAAGAGTAATGAACTTACTTTTATCTCTAGTCATTTGATATGAACACCCACTATCAATGATCCATTTGTCCCTCTTGTTCACATAAGACACTAGTATAGTTGTTTCATCCTCATCATAATCATCCTTCATTGCAATATACACCACTTCATCATCATGGTCATCAAATCCACCTTTGGTTTCCTCTTCAACAATATAGCAAGACCTATTTCCTTTGTCTTTATAATCTTTTTTTTTTCTCATCTCTTTTACTTTTGTATTTGTCTCCACTTCTATTGTTCTTCTTTTCTAGACATCTAGTAGCAATATGACCAACCTCATTGCAATTAAAACACATGATAGGTAATTTACCTTTGAATTTGTCTTTGCCTCTATGAAATATCCTTGCTAGCAATGCTCCAAGCTATTCTACATGCATCTCATCTATATCACTTTCACTATAAACATATTTTATCTTTTTCTTCTTCTCTTTAGGTTTCTTTAATGATAGTATACCTTTGAAAGCATATTCAACATTTTTAGATTTGATGTTATCATAATTAGAGAGTTCAAAGGTAGTGAGCCTACCTACCAAACCTTCAAGAGACAAATTAGTATTAGGTATACATCTTAGTTATTGTATAGAAGAAACTCTAATAGTAGTGTCCTAAATACTTTTCTCAATACAATATCATCATTAGTGATACCATTAGCTCCTCTTATAGCATTAACAACTTATTTTATTCTAGAGAAATATTTAACAATGTTCTCACTATCTTGCATCCTCATGTCATCAAACTTACCTCTTAGACTTTTAGATTTGGGTCTCAAAACATTTTTATCTCCTCCATAAATAGTGTAAAGAACATCCCACATCTTCTTTGTAGTATCACAATCCTTGATGTCATCAAACTTAGAATAACTTGAGGTAGAGGCAATCTCTAACATTGCCTAATTTTATTCTTTCTTCTTTTTCATGCCATCAGCGATTAGGGCTCCAGCAAGGTCAACATTCTCAATAATCATGGTAGATTGTGCATGGTCACCAATGTATGCACCCTAAAATGGTCACCTAGACTATGGGCCCCCATTATTCAATTTATCAGTTCATCAATTTCCTAAACCAATGGTTTTTAATATTTTATTAAATCAATTCAAATCAATTTTCTTGATCAAATTTGATTATTTATTTTTCTAAGGTTTTCTATGAGTCATTATATCTAAGATTGCTCAAGAATGAGGTCTTGAATGGCAGCTCATAGCTCTCTATTCATGGAGTGCAAGGGTTTATAATGGAGGCCCTCAGTTTGACCTAGTTTGTGCCTATGCAAGTACACTATGAAACAAGAGATTCAAGGATTCAAATATGCATGCAAATGAAAATGCAAACTAATCTAAATGATGACAATGCAAAGCAATGCAAGAAAGAGAACCTAATCTATGAAAGAAAATAACAATGCATTATTAATCTATGAAAACAAATATGGAAGCCATGGATGCATGAGAGAAGAAGACAAGAAGATAGAAATTCTCCACAAAAAGCTTTAGTATTCAAACTCCTTCAAAAATTGCTCTCCAAACCTATAGCATAACAATATCATAATAATAGATGTCAAAAATGAGGAGAGGGCTCTCCTTTATAAAGAAAAATGTGGAGGTGGGAAGCTTCTCACAACCAATATGGGATAATAGAGTTTGATCATATGAGACAAAATTCCACCAATGATAAAAGAGGAGAAGAATTAAATGAGGGAAGGAAAAAAAGAATTTATTTAATTTATATTTATATCATTTCCTTTTTCATGTGGGATTTATTTAATTAAAAGGGAGCAAATTTTTTTAATTAAATAAGAAATATTTAATTAAATTAAAAGAGGGGTTTTTCTCTTAATTGATTAAATGTGGATGAATTTAATTAAAAGAGAGGTTTTTTTTTAATTAAATGAGGACGTATTTTATTTAATTAAAAGAGAGATTTTATTTTAATTAAACAAGACTTAGGATAAAATGATCAACCTTAGAAAAATAAATAATCAAATTTGATCAAGGAAATTGATTTGAATTGATTTAATAAAATATTGCAAACTATTGATTCAGGAAATTGATAAATTGATAAATTGAATAATGGGGGCCCATAGTCTAGGCGACCATTTTAGGGTGCATACATTTGCCCCTCTTTGATTAATCTGTGATTGATTTGGGAACATATGTAGTCAAAGAAAGAAATTGAAGTGTGAGATTGATTTGAGATCACAAAACAACCCAGATGTGTGATCAATTTGGGAACACATCAGGACAAAGAATACAAATAAATTTTGACTTGAAAAAGTTGAGGATAAAATTGATAAAACTGAATCAAGGATTAAAGTTGATAGGTATTGCCCCCTCATGATCAAAATTGAAATGAGATAGAGGAGAAACAACAAGTTGATAAATTTGATCAAATCTAACAATAGATATGTTCTTGATGTAAGATGAAAGATATAAGAATCACAGAACCAAGATAGATCATCAAGCATGAAATATGATGCCCCAAAGTTGAATTAGAAGAAAAGAAGTGGGGTAAAAGAAAATGAAAGATAAAAGTTTGGAAGAGATGAAAAGAAATAGAAAGAAGAAAATAAAAACCCCCAAAATCAATCAACTATTTAAGATAGAAATTTTGATTGAGATCACGAAAGAAGATAAGGAAATTAAGATCAAAATGCAACCACAGTTAATTAAAAGTCCACAAGAAAGATGAAGGGAGAACCCTCTCAAACTCATAATGCAATCTAAAAATGAAAACTAACATGAAGTCTAATAATGCAAGCTACATAAAAATGCAATGATGTACTTGCAATAGAGCAATTATAACATAAGATTTCCAAAGATGATACTTCCATTAAGATTATTGAAAATAGTGTTGTTACTTCTAATAGAAAACTCTACGCTTATGCTATCCAAAGATGCTTGTCAAGATCAAAGTCTTCCATCTTCTTATTCTACCACTCTATGTTCCCTTCCACTTTCTACTCGTCTAAGCTTCAAGTACTCCTATCAAACAATTTGCTCCTATTCAAGATGTTCATGATCCTATTGAAAATCCTAATGCTCACTCTAAAGATGTTGATGTCCTTGATTTTCATATAGATGTTGATGAACTTATTGATTACTCTTTTGCATCTTCCAAATCCATCCTTGGACCTCCCCCACTGATACTAAATGCTTCACATCTTCCTTCTATCTTGGGTCCTTATGTCTCTTCACTTTCCTCTCCCAAATCTCCTAATTCATCATCCATCTTGGGTCCTTACATCCCTCCCTCTCCTATCTTTCCTCAAGATCAATGTAGATGCATATCCTTCAATTCTTTTCATCCACCCACTCATCTAAACTAGTCATATCATCCTTCTTCTTCCACATGTCCCAATTCTTTTGGAACTACCCTGAATGTTCAATATAAGAAAAATAAACAATTAAAGAATCTATATAAAAAATAACACCACCATGTCTCCTCTAATCGACATAGAGGCATAAAGTCAAAAGAGATATCTAAGAAAAAAATTATAAGACAAGTATGGGTTCCAAAATCGATCATTGAAGATATTATCTCTAAATCATCAAAAAGAAATGAAAAGAGGCCAATGACTATATGGATTCCAAAGTCTCTCTTGAGAGAGTCTAATGTTGAACAACAATTGAAGTTGGCATTCAAGCTTCCAAAGAATTCCACTTCATCTTCTTCCAAAAGCATTCTTCCATTCCATGTGCCTAAACTGCAACCTCTTCTATTCACTCACCACATTCCTTCACGTATTCCTTCATTCATGTTTTCTCCATCCTCTCATCACCCTTTAAGGTGTGTGTTGACATTGATCTTTCCTTCATTTCCATCTTCCAATCTCGCTCGCTTTGCATAAAGCCATACCCTCCATTTTTATCTTCCATCTTCTTTTCCTTATTATCATCTTTGAGAATATCATTTCAACTCCTTTGCATGTCATGGTTCAAAGTTTCAAGGAGAATTGTATAAAAATCTTAATTTCTTCCAAAAAATTCAAAAATTTTGGAAAGAAAAAGAAAGAAAAAAATTAAAAATTTGAAAATGTGCCTCGGTGAAAACCTGGTAATTAGGCACCTTAGTAGCAAAAGTAAAGAGAAATAAATTCATCCTACGGTGAAAACCACTCCTTTGTGGCACCTTGGATAAGTACCATGATGAAAACTTGACAATCAAGCATCATGTGTAGTTCTTCTACATCTTTCATCCATTCCATCTTCTCTCTTTGATCTTGACAATGTTGACCTATACACAAACATTTGGCTATCTTGTGAGCTATCTTATGATGATCTTGTTTTCATTCCTTCCATGTTTAGCTTTCATATCTATTTTCCTCCATACATTCTAGTATTTTTCTATCCTTTTCCTGTTTGCCCCTTTGGTTTTGATCTAATAAAAAAGAGTAAAATATGATGCTATGAAGCCTCTTGACACATATATTCCTTTGGATTGCATTTTTCCCACTTTTACATTATGTTTTCATGAATTATCTTATGTTGGCCTTTCATTTCTTGTCCAAATGTGCTTTACATGAAAATTTTCCCCTAGCTTGGGTACTAGCAAGGAGTTTTTCCATTGATGATTTCTTCCCTTTATTCTCCTTCATTCTCTTGTCTTTCATTTCTTCCACTAGCTTGCTAATCACTCTTGTCCTCCACCTTGCTAGACATTGGAATTAAACAATGTTTTCTTTCTTGAGAGTTTGGTCCTTGTTCTTGTCTAGGGGCATTGTATATTATTTTTAAATATTTATTGATCCTGAAAAATACAAAAAAAATCATATATTTCAAAAATTCAAAAAAAATGATATATTGTGAAAATTCTAAAAATTAAAAAAAGTCCTCAAAAAATGATCATCTTAGCAATAGGTGCTTTGATGTATCTCCAAAAAAATTATATATTCTAAAAATACAAAAAAAATCAAAAAATTAAAAAAAGAAAAGAAAAGAAAAAGTGCCTTAGTGAAAACCTAGAAAATGGGTACCTTGGTAGCAAATTATATATATATATATACATATATATATATATATATATATATATATATATATATATATATATATATATATATATATATATACATATATACATACATATATATACATACATATATATATATATATACATATATACATATACATATATACATATATATATATATGTATATATATATATGTATATATGTATATATATATATACATATATACATATATATATATACATATATATATATGTATATATGTATATGTATATATGTATATATATGTATGTATATATATATGTGTATATATATATGTATATGTATATGTATATGTATATATATATATATATACAAAGTCCTGAAATTTTTTTTTCCAAGTGGTGAAAACTTAGAAATAGCTGCTACTTGAGGCCTTTGCACCCCTATTTTTTAACGCATGTCCTTGGCACTTAGCCTTTCTCCATCATGCCTTGTCCTTGTTGTCTTGGTTTGGAATTGGTCTTTGTCTACAGGGCATAACTATGTTAGCTTTGGTCTCTTGGTTGCATTAGTCTTTGGGACACATCACAATTGGTGTTTTTCAACACCACCCCAACTATATTTTTTAATACAACCATTGACATTGAGTGTTTTTCAACACTTATCAATTTGGTCTTACTCAATTTTGTCATGTGAGCTTGCCTTCTTGTAAGAATTTGATCCTTATCCTCAGAACTCAATATCAATTAACATACTTAGATTTTAAACACAACACTTAATGCTTGACTTATCTCATGATCTTTTCTTTGTGTGCTAATTGGTATTGATTTTTGTTGAGTGTCCTTGTTTGATAAGTCTCTTTGGGATGCATACTTGGGGCATGGGACATTTTTTTATTTTTTTTATGCTTGTGGGTGTGGTCTTGAAATTTAGAGTGTCTCTTGTTGTCCCCTTGAAACACTTAGGAGATTTGAGGCATCATCCTTGACTATTTTTGTACAACCAAGGAGATTTGAGACATCATCCTTGACGATTTTTGTACAACCAGTCATCCTAACATCTATGCCTTGATGTGAGCATGGTTTTGCTACATAAAATTGGGTAAGATAACATCAAACTCATCTTGAAATTTATGTCTTTGATGCTTATGTTAGAATCTTTCCACATTCCAATTTGATATAAATCACATTCATATATTCATATGATGGGGACACAACCCAAGAACATAATGGACACAACAGAAAAGGAAAATTGTATTAACTGAGAAAATAAGCTAGTACAAATAGTACAGAGAAAATAAACTTCAAAACATGCCCTAAGGGCTTACAATAGCATAAATCTAGAGATAATTTCTCCTTTCAGTACCTCCTCTCAAACTCCACTCCGAACCGCCTTTTACAATGCCAAAAAATCCCCTTAAATAGACCCCAGAGGGTTAAGGACTAGGAGTACCTTCTAGAAAGTGCTAGTAGGCATCCACCGACCAAATAGAAGGTTCCAAAAGCTACGTTAGAAGTCGGCACAAATCTAGAAGAATCCAGAAATGGTAACTGAACTTTCAGGAGGCATAACTTTGAACCGTAGCTCTGATTGACAAATCGTTTACATTTTCGGAAAGCTCTCAAAGCACTCTATAGCTCTATGGACAAGCTTTGCTTGTCCCCCATTTTTTGGCCCTTTTCGAGGTCATTTAATGCCCCTAACCTGACTTTGAAGCATTCTTAGGAGGTCTCCAAAACTCAAAAAACTGCAATAAATTTCAAACCGTGGGGCCTTTTGACCTAATTATTTTTCTAAAATGCTCTAAGTTACAATTACATTCATCTAGCCAATTCACACCTTCTAGGTCACCAAAATGATGGCCCAATTGTATGCTCCTATTTTTTCGAGATTTTTTAGCACGCTGATAGTTGAACTGTGAGAGTTGGAACCTTTATTTGACCCAAATGGGTGTCCAAAAATGAAAACACATGAAATAGAAACTAAGTCTAAGTACATTTTTTTTTGGGTGACTCAGGATTGCCCTTATACCTCTGGATGCTCCTGCATCATCATAGTTGCACTTGTGACTAGTGATGATTGTGTGATTTTTTGATGTCCATTAATAATGGCCCAATGATGAAAATAAGTTCTTTTACATTCTCTAATGAATGATGAACATAAAATCGTATGTTATAGTTGCTCTTTTGTAAGTGCACCTTTGCATTTTCATGTAGCTTGCATTATTAGACTTCATGTTAGTTTGCATTTTTAGGCTTCATTATGAGTTTGAGAGGGTTTTCCCTTCATCTTTATTGTGGAATTTTAATCAACTATGGTCATGTTTTGATCTTCATTTCATTATCTTCTTTCATCATCTCAATTGAAATTTCTATCTTAAATAGTTGATTGATTTTGGAGCATTCTATTACTTATGGAAAATTTCACATTCTTCTTTCTATTTCTTTCCATATCTTCCAAACTTCTATCTTCTATTTGTTTTTACCCCACTTCTTTTCTTCTAAATCACTTTTGGGGCATAATATTTCATGCTTGATGGTCAACCTTGGTTCTGTGATTCTTATCTCTTTCATCTTACATCAAGAACTTCATCTTTTGTTCGATTTGATCAATTTATCAATTTTCTATTTCTCCTCTATCTCATTTTGATTTCGACCATGAGGGGGCAGTACTTATCAACTTCAATCCTTGATTTAGTTTTATTTATTTTATCCTCAAATTTTTTAAAGTCAAAATTTATTTGTATTCTTTGTCCTGATGTGTTCCCAAATTGACCACACATCTAGGTTGTTTTGTGTTCCCAAATCAATCTCACACTTCAATTTCTTTCTTTGACTACATGTGTTCCCAAATCAATCACTCATTAGTCAAAGAGGGGCAAATGTATGCATCCTAAAATGGTTGCCTAGACTATGGGCCCCCATTATTCAATTTATTAATTTCTTGAATCAATGGTTTGCAATATTTTATTAAATCAATTCAAATCAATTTCCTTGATCAAATTTGATTATTTATTTTTCTAAGGTTGATCATTTTATCCTAAGTCTTATTTAATATAAAGAAAATCTCCCTTTCAATTAAATAAAATAAGTCCCCATTTAATTAAAAGAAAACATCTCTTTTAATTAAATTCATCCACATTTAATTAATTAAGAGAAAAAACTCTCTTTTAATTTAATTTAATATTTCCTATTTAATTAAAAGAACTTGCTCCTTTTTAATTAAATGAATCCCACATGAAAAAGGAAATAAAATACATAAAAATTAATATAAATTCCTTTTCCCTTCCCTCATTTAATTCTTCTCTTTCCTCATTGGTGGAATTTTGTCTCACATGGATCAAACTCTATTATCCCATATTGGTTGTGAGAAGCTTCCCACCTCCACATTTTTCTTTATAAGGGAGATCCCTCTCCTCATTTTTGGGATCCATTATTATGTTATTGTTATGCTACAGGTTCGGAGAGGGATTTTTGAAAGAGTTTGAATAGTAAAGCATTTTGTGGAGAACTTCTATCGTCTTTTCTTCTTCTCTCATGCATCCATTTCTTCCATCATGAAATTTCATCCTTGCATTTGCATATTAGCTTAGATCCATATTTGTTTTCATAGATTTCTATTGCATTGTTATTTTGTTTCGTAGATTAGGTTTCTTTTTCTGCATTATTTTGCATTGTTACCATATATATTAGTTTTCATCTCCATTTGCATGCATTTTGGATCCTTAAATCTCTTGTTTTATGGTGTACTTACATGGGCACAAACTAGGTCAAACTGAGGACCTCCATTACAAACCCTTACACTCCATGAATAGAGAGCTATGAGCCACCATTCAAGACCTCATTTTTTAGCAATCTTGGATATAATGACTTATAGAAGTGTGCCCACATTTTAGGCATGCAACCAAGACCTCCTAGGTGTAGCTTCATTAGACTTTTTCATGCAAGGAAGTTGTCCTTGTTAAGCATAAGTACCTCTCTTTTAGACATCTTGATCTTTTTCTTCTAGTACCTTCAAACCAATCCTCATTTAAGCGCCATTACTCTTATACCAATTGTTGGAACAATTTAGAATAACCAAGAGGCGGAGTGGGGTTGAATCATTTATCCAAGGTAAAGATGTACAAATAAATATTTTCAATGCTTAGCAGACTCACACCCATAAAACCTTATCATGCATGCATCCATTAGATCATACAAATATACTTAAACTTTCTAGGTTATTATCCTAGGTCAAAACAACTTTGCAGAAATGTTAACATGAAACAACATAAGAACATTCACACAGTTTTTACACAAGGATTTTATGTGAAACCCCAATTTGAGAAAACCACCAGTAATATGTTACTAATTCTCACTCTTCTGAAGTGTTTTCGTATGAAAGGCTAACCCTATTAAAGTTTACAATACCCACTATTAAATGTGACCTATTTAAAGGATTTATATCACCCTATTAGGAGTGAGCCTTGTTAGAGGACTTTAGACCATTCCATTAGAATCTCACCTGGTTAGAGGATTTACAAATGACTATTAGATCAACCTTAATCCAAAGAATTTATCCTAGACTAATATAATGATTAGAAATTAATAGTAAGGTTTGATCTGATAACAAATTACAACTCATTTATAGATTGTAGATCTTTGTTTCAGTCCTCCATTCTACTTGGCATTCATATACTTCAGTTCTGATATCTTGTTCACCATTCAAGCATTCATATTATTAAGTCTTCTTAATTTGCATGCCAACTGTAGTCACTTCTATTTGGCCACTAAATGAAGCAATACCCTAGACTCCTTATCTTTCTTAGGTTCTTGTACATGACAACCTTTGCTTCTAACTAGATATCTCTATAAATAGAGAATTTAGATATTTTTTCACTTAGCCACAATTGTCCATTTTAGGGTTAGGTAGGATTAGGTAGGATACAATGAATCTACCCACTTTTCCACTTGGTTCCTCTAGAAACCTTTTCTACAATCTTCCTTAAATTTTCCACAAAATGGTCTACCTTGAATTCTATTCCATTACCTCGTCATAGTTATATTTCACACACTTCACACAATTCAAGAAAATGAAATAGTCGGCTCAGATTTGTCAAATCTTGAATTTAACACATTTACTGCCACTCAACATCTATACTATTCTATCACTTGGCCAACACTAGTTCACTTGGAAAACACTAAAGTTTAATGATGCTCGACAACAACTAAAATTTACTAGCATATACTAACAATCACTCGTCTTGTACTATTTTTCATCTTTGCTCAACACCTCTTATTTTTCGCTTAGCTTCTAGTAATTTTTTCTCAGCTTGGACTAACTCCTCGGCAAGGCTTAGCAGACTCTTTTCTTACTTGATCTTCTTCCAATCTTAACTTGAGTAATCTTTTATTTCAAACTTAAGTAGATAAAAAATACACTATAGTATCAATGCCTTACTTTAACTTAGTGCTTCTTTTACATACCAAATAATTGAACATTTTTCTAGGTGCTATTATTATCTCCTCTTTTCAATTCTTCTTCATCAATCAGCTAAATGATAACTTTTAGACCTAAAAGCAATTGTCTCACTAGTAGGTAGTAGGTTTGACATCATTGACAAAATAATGATTGTTCTATTATAGGTTCTTCACTTCAAAACAATCATATATCAACAAGCAGGAGTATTTTGGTTAAGTAGCAAGAAGGTTTCTTCTAAGCTCCCTAGGCATAAGGGGTTTTTCATACTTGTTTTGGTGTCCTCCATTTTGTCTTGTCACCTTGGGTTCTAGAGTTATCTCAAGGAGGAATATGTTAAGTGGAAGTTAGGAATCTTCCTATCATGCCTTGAATTTATGAGGCAAAACACAACCAAAAATTTTATTTATTTATTTATTTTTTGTTTTGAAACATCTATAGACATATGAGTACTATATATAACCATTCAACATTTTGAAAACCTAGCAACTCCTATTTCTTATGATATTACTAGCTTGGTCATGGTGTTGAAGGTATTGCCTAACTATCTTAAGGAATATTAATACTACAACTAGATCTCAAGTTAGCATGGTTGGAATGATAGTAATTCCAAGTTAAAGGTTTGAGATTTAAAATGCTTAGTTGCTATGAGAGAATTCATTTAATTCAAGCTCTAATTTTTATTTTTGTTATTTTTAAAATATTTATGGGGGTCAATAAGATAATCACGAGGCTACATTCGTTAAGGTTCAAGAAAAATATATGTCCTAAAGATATTTGAGTGGATTAGTTTTAAGGTCCATATCTTAACTTGAAATATAAATGTTGTGTGAGACACCAAGTTGTCATAAAGATTTCCCAACTAGGAAACATGTAACTTATAGATGTGCATATATGTCCCAATTATTAGGTTATCATGTGTGTGTGTGTGTGTGTGTGTGTGTGTGTGTGTGTGTGTGTGTGTGTGTGAGAGAGAGAGAGAGAGAGAGAGAGAGAGATATTCTTTCTCATTTATATAATATTCTTGAGTTACTACTAGCTATGACCACCCCGATGAAGTTTACAATTTTGATTTATTTCTTGACTATTATCAATGTATTTTATTTTATATTACTTTTAATTTAATTAATTTTATTTATATTTTTTTTATAAAAAAATCTCCATGGAGAAAGTGTTACAAACATTATCATTCACCAACTAATCAACATTGGTTAATATCCAAATGAGGAAAACTATTTTTAGTTCCTGCCAAGGCAGGAATACTTATGCATTCATGTCAATCCAAATATAACATTAATACTCACCAATCAAATCCAAGAATTTAAAAGATTATATGACATTTCAAATGTTTATATCTTTTTCTAATTTTTCATTAACTTATAAATCACACTTTCATCTATTCTATTGGTCCATACTATTTTTTGTGGGGGAGAAAATTAATTTTCTTCAACAAAAAATACAAATATTTTCTAACAACTTAATCTTCCATTAATGAATGTATTAATTATTACTTTATCTTTTTCACATTTGTGACAAGTTGATAAGATTTTATTTTTTCAATTATTTTATCTTTCACCTCACACAACATGTCTAATCAATATTAATTATCACAATCTATTAAATATTTCTTATTTCTTATTTTAAATATATTTATTATTAGTTTTACATTGATGTTTATTTTTGACTATTTGATATAACTTGTTCCTAAAACTTCATGTAATGCATAAGTTTAAATTATATATATATATATATATATATATATATATATATATATATATATATATATATATATATATATATAAAACTAATAAATATGTCTTTTTAATATAATCTCAATATGTTATATCTTCGTATTTGAATTTCTAATTTTTTTTTAAAATTCTTTTTTATTAAAAGTAGTTAAATTATTACTATTATTTTACTTTTATAAAAATAAATTAAACAATATTATTTTTTAATTATATTTTATAATAGTGTTCAGTGTTACAATTTTTAAATATTATATATATATATATATATATATATATATATATATATCGGTAAACAGCCAAAGCCTTGATCTATATTATTAATTTAAAAGTAATTACAAAGGATATCTCCGTTCAAACGGGCACTAGTAGGAAAGAACGGAGAAGAAAACCTCCAATCTTACCCGAGACAAAAGTCATAAATTATTACAACTTTAAAAGGGGCATACCCTAGTGAAATTGTTTTCCTAATAATTACATGTAATCTGGGGGATACCCCTGATAATTTACAACTTAAGAAATCCATAATTTCTACCGAGTGATTCTAAGATAGCGATCAAGGGATTGATTATAATCTCTCATTTTACTTCCTGCATTCAACCATTTTTTATACTAGATATTCGAACAAAGGGTTAGTCGTTAATGAGAAAAAGAAAAACACATAGATACGTATCAACATAAAGAGCTGATGGGGATACAACCCAAGAACAGAATGGACACAACAGAAAATGGAAATTATATTAACTGAAAAAATAAGCTAGTACAAATAGTACAGAGAAAATAAACTTCAGAACATGCCCTAAGGGCTTACAATAGCATAAATCTGGAGAATATTTCTCCTTTTAGCACCTCCCCTCAAACTTCACTCCGAACTGCCTTTTACAATGCTAGAAATCTCCTTAAATAGACCCCGGAGGGTTAAGGACTAGGAGTACATTCTAGAAAGTGCTAGTAGGCATCCACCGACAAAATAGAAGGTTTTGGAAGCTGCGTTAGAAGTCGGTGCAAATCTAGAAGAATCCAGAAATGGTAACCGAACTTCCAAGAGGCATAACTTTTGAACCGTAGCTCCGATTGACAAACTGTTTACATTTTTGGAAAGCTCTCAAAGTGCTCTATAGACCTATGGACCAGCTTTGCTCATCACCCATTTTTTGACCCTTTTCAAGGTCATTTAATGCCCCAAACCTGACTTTGAAGCATTCTTAGGAGGTCTCCAAAACTCAAAAAACTGCAATAACTTTCAAACCGTGGGGCCTATTGACCTGATTCTTTTTCTGGAATGCTCTAAATCATGATTACATTCATCTGGTCAATTCATACCTTCTAGTTTACCAAAATGATGGCCCAAATACATGCTCCTATTTTTTCAGGATTTTCAAACGCACTGATAGTTGAACTATGAGAGTTGGAACCTTTATTTGAGCCAAATGGGTATCCAAAAATGTAAAGACATGAAACAGAAACTAAGTCTAAGTACATTTTTTTGGGTGACACAGGATTGCCCTTATACCTCTGGATGCTCCTACATCAGACACCCAGGGTAGATTGAAAAGTGACCCTATCACTTTATGGATGGTAGAGGAAATCCCAAATGGGAAACCTCGGCTGCTAAAATCCAAGTTGAGTCCTCGATTGGTCATCCTTTACATTTGACCAAATACTCTTCATACTGCCTATTTCTGGTACTCCTACCCACACGATGATCTAGAATGTCTTCTATCTCCTCCTTCTTAGAAGCAGGAATTGGACATGGCTCTAACACTAGCTCCTCATCTGCACCATCATCATGATACTCTGTTAAATTTGCAATGTTGAAAATGGGAGAAATCTGAATACCATCTGGCAACTCCACTTCATATGCATTTCCTGAGTCATGTTTCTTCAAAATTTTGCAGAGGCCACATTTCTTCATTTTCAGCTTGTTGTAAGTACCGGCTGGAAATCTTTCTTTTCGTAAGTATACCATGACTAAATCTCCTACTTGGAATTCCTTATGTCTTCTCCTTTGATCAGCCCTAGCTTTATACTCTTGATTCATCTTGGTTATGTGTGCCTGAACCTCCTCATGTAGACGCTTGATATGTTCTACAAATTCCTCAGCTTCAGCACTTGTCCTCTCCCCTTGTTCTATCTTCCTCAGCTCTAGTGCAGTCCTTGGGCTATTCCCATATACAATTTGGAATGGTGATTTTCCAGTACTCCTATTTACAGAGTTATTATAAGCAAACTCTACCTATGGTAGAATCAAATCCCATCCCTTGGGCTTATCCCCAACTAAACATCTCAGCAAATTGCCCAAACTTCTATTTACCACTTCTGTTTGACCATCAGTCTATGGGTGATGCGTGGAACTAAATTTTAGGTTTGTTCTCAACTTCTTCCACAATGTCCTCCAGAAATACCCCACAAATTTAGTATCTCTGTCAGAAACTATACTCCTTGGAAGACCATGTAGTCTTACCACCTCTTTGAAAAACAAGTCTACAATATGGACAGCATCATGAGTTTTGTGGCATGGAATGAAATGTGCCATTTTTGAGAACCTATCAACCACCATGAATACTGAGTCATTACCCCTTTGTGTCCTTGGCAATCCAAGAACAAAATCCATACTTATGTCCTCCCATGGCCTTGATGGAACAGGCAATGGCTGATATAGGCCAGTATTTTGACTAAACCCCTTGGCAACTTGACAAACCTGGCAACTCTGTACAAACTTCTTCACATCCTGTAAAATTTGAGGCCAAAAATAATGTTCTCTAAGAATGGCAATGGTCTTATCTCAACCAAAATGTCCTGCCATCCCTCCACTGTGTTTCTCCTTAATCAGATTTTCCCTCATGGAACTCCTTGGAATGCACAATTGACTACCTTTGAACAACATGCCATCCTGAATCAAATATTCTAACCACTTGGTTCTATCTACAGCAACAGGTTCTTTACAAGCTTTCCATTCTTTAGAAAAATCAGGATCCTCGGGGTACAAATTCTTGAGTTCATCAAACCCAACTACTTCAACCTACACTGTTGTAAGCAACAACTATCTCCTACTTAGTGCATCTGCAACCCTATTTGATTTTCCACTTCTATGCTTCAACACAAATGTATAACTCTGCAAGAATTCTACCCACTTCATATGCCTCTGATTCAATTTACCTTGGCTATTTAGGTACTGTAATGCCTGATGATCAGTATACAAAACAAATTCCTTTGGCAATAAATAATGCCTCCATTTCTTTAAGGCCTAAACTATTGCATAGAACTCTCGATCATAAACAGAATACTTCTTCTTTGCATCATTCAATTTTTCACTAAAATATGCAATAGGCTTACCTTCTTGGCTTAATACAGCCCCAATAGCGCTACCACTAGCATCACAATCCACCTGGAACACTTTTCTAAAATCTAGAAGTGCCAACATAGGTTGTTCTGTTACCTTCTTCTTCAGCAATTCAAAACTTCTCGCAGCTGTTGTAGTCCATTTGAACTCTTTTCTATCCCCTCTTATTGTATCAGTTAGGGGTGCACATATGCCACTAAAATTCTTAATAAACTTCCTGTAAAAACTAACCAGACCATGAAATGATCTTACCTTAGTAGCAGTCCTTGGATTAGGCCATTCCAAGATAGCTTTTACCTTCTCTGGATCCATTTTGAGACCTTCAGGTGATATAACAAATCCCAAATAGACTAACTCCCTTTTTGCAAAGACACACTTCTTTAGATTAATTAATAGTTTCTCTTCCCTTAGCCTTTCAAGGACACTACGAATATGCAGTAAATGGTCTTCCAAAGTCTTGCTGAAAATTAAAATATCATCCAAATAGACAATAACAAATTTTCCCAAGAACTTCTTAAGTACCTCATTCATGAGCCGCATGAAGGTGCTTTGGGCGTTCATCAATCCAAAGTGCATGACTAACCACTCATAAAGACCCTCCTTGGTCTTGAAGGTTGTTTTCCACTCATCTCCTTCTTGAATCCATATCTGATGATAACCACTCTTCAGATCTATCTTTGTGAAGTACTGAGCTCCACACAAGCAGTCCATAATATCATCCATCCTTGGCAAAGGAAACCAGTACTTGATGGTGATCCTATTTATAGCTCGAGAATCTGTACAAATCCTCCATTCTCCATCCTTCTTTGGTGCGAGTACTGCAGGTACTGCAATGGACTCAGGCTCTCTCAAATCAAGCCCTTCCTCAACAGCTCCTGAACCTGTCTATTTAGCTCCTCTATTTCAGTAGGAGTCATCCTGTGAGTAGCCTTGTTCGGAAAACTAGCTCCTAGAATCAGATCTATCTGATGACTGATTTGCCTTACTAGTGGCAATCCATCTGGAACATTATCAGAGATAATATCTCCAAATTCCCCTAGTAAATCTGAAACTCCAAATGGTATTTCACTGCTATCTTCTTTATCTTTCCTAGGAATCAAAGCATAGCACATATGTTGATGTTTCATGCCATCTAAAAACTTCCATCAACAAGACAAATCCTAGCACTGCTACATACCTTTTCATCTTCCTTTTTCATAGGCTTCAATTTGTGGCGAACTCCATCCTTTGTCAGAGAGTATGTGTTTGCATGTCCATCATGTATTGCATGTCTATCAAACTGCCATGGTCTACCCAACAATAGATGGAAAACATCCATCGAAATAACATCACAGAGAACTTCATCATGGTAACTCCCAATTTTGAATATTACTAAACATTGTTCACTTACGAGGACCTTATGATCATCTTTTACCCAAGCAATCTGATAGGGTTGAGGATGTTTCTCCCTCTTGAGCTTTAGCTTAGAGACCATCTCTTCTAATACCAGGTTATCAGTGTTACCACCATCAATGATCACGTCACAACATTTATCCTCACGCTTGCATCTGGTACGAAACAAACTCCTTTGTTGTCCTAGTTCATTCTCACCACTTAGTAGGACTCTTTCATTTACCAAGGTCTCTCCTCTTTCTGCATCCTCTGAATTTGATGATTGTGCATCCTCATCCACATGAGCAACCCTAGCTTGGCCCTCAGCTCTCCTATCTGTCCTTCCTTGTCGTTGAGGGCATTAAAAGGCATGATGACCTTCTTCATTGCAATGGAAATAGGTACCACAAAAGCCTCCTCTTCCTTGTCTACATCCTCTACCTCTTCCTCTTTGATTTCCAAAGTCTTGATCATGGGAGCGGTTGAAACCCTCATTCCTCTAGTTTCTGCTAGTACCCACATCTTCATTTTTCTTTTGGGTTTCATTGCGGCCTCCAGATGATCTACCGCTTCCCCTTCCTCCTTGACCGCACCCTCTTTGTCTTCCTTCAAACCTTTTATTCAGCTTCTCTTCAACTCGTAGGGCAAACTGGTATGCCTCTTCAACGCTGGTCATTCTTACCAGACTTAATTCCTCCTGGATGCTAGGTCGCAACCCACTGATATAATGAGCAACCTTCTCCTTATTTGCTTCTGCATGCCTTGCTCTAATCAAGAGTTGGTAAAACTCCTCTGTATATTCTTGGACTGATCTTCCTGCTTGCTTTAACCCATGCATCTTCTTAAACAGATCAAGCTTGTAGTCCACAGGAATGAACTGCTTCTTCAATTTGTCCACCATGCGATCCCATCTTGTGATCTTCTCCTTTCCTCTTCTAAGTCTTTCCAGTTGAACCTCTTGCCACCAAATTTTGGCATGGCCTTTCAGTTTGGCCTTTGGAAACTTAACCCTATCTGGGTCCCTTATATCCTCATACTCAAAGTATTCTTCCAGTTCATTGATCCAATCGATCAACTCATCTGGTTTCAAATTTATTGAAAATATACCCACTTCAATTGTAGGTCTTTTCCCAAACTTAGTAATGGCCCTAAAAATCCTTTCCTCTATAGGATTCAGAACTTCCCCGTCAACTTCCTCTTCTGGTCCCATTACTTCCTCTTCATTGTCATCCTCACTATTGTAACCTGCGGCAACATTTGCTCCTCTACGAAGCTCCTCTTGCAATGCTTGTACCTGCCTTTGGAGGGCTCTAACCTCCTCGGGATCAATAGCTCTGGCCCTTCTGCCATGCTCTCTTCATGGAGGCATCTTCTAACTCAAACTCACAACCACACAGTCCTAGTGCAAACTGCCTCACAGTCGGTGCTCTGTCTACACACTCAGGAAAACCCGCTTTGATACCACTTGATGGGGACACAACCCAAGAATAGAATGGACACAACAGAAAAGGAAAATTATATTAACTGAGAAAATAAGCTAGTACAAATAGTACAGAGAAAATAAACTTCAGAACATGCCCTAAGGGCTTACAATAGCATAAATTTGGAGAATATTTCTCCTTTTAGCACCTTCCTTCAAACTCCACTCCGAACTGCCTTTTACAATGCTAGAAATCTCCTTAAATAGACCCCGGAGGGTTAAGGACTAGGAGTACATTCTAAAAAGTTCTAGTAGGCATCCACCGACGAAATAGAAGGTTCTGAAAGCTGCGTTAGAAGTCGGTGCAAATCTAGAAGAATCCAGAAATGGTAACCGAACTTCTAGGAGGCATAACTTTTGAACCGTAGCTCCGATTGACGAACGGTTTACATTTTTGAAAAGCTCTCGAAGTGCTCTATAGCCCTATTGACAAGCTTTGCTTGTCCCCTGTTTTTTGACCCTTTTCAAGGTCATTTAATGCCCCAAACCTGACTTTGAAGCATTCTTAGGAGGTCTCCAAAACTCGAAAAACTACAATAACTTTCAAACCGTGGGGCCTAGTGACCTGATTCTTTTTCTGGAATGCTCTAAATCATGATTACATTCATCTGGCCAATTCACACCTTCTAGTTTACCGAAATGATGGCCCAAATACATGCTCCTATTTTTTTGGGATTTTCAAACGCACTGATAGTTGAACTATGAGAGTTGGAACCTTTATTTGAGCCAAATGGGTATCCAAAAATATAAAGACATGAAATAGAAACTAAGTCTAAGTACATTTTTTTGGGTGACACAGGATTGCCCTTGTACCTCTGGATGCTCCTACATCAAGAGCTAAAACATGTACACTGACTAAAAATAGTTAAGAAGGAAAGGAGAGAAACAAAGGTAGCGAACTAAACTATAAAAGGAATAGTAGTTAACTCTGCTAGACCATAATGAAAAAATCTGAAAGTATTCATAATCATCAACAATATGAGCCAAATTCCACATCATAACAAGTTTAAGAAAGGAGTCCTGAGCCATGATTGCTTTACTAAAATCATTACTAAACTCAAAGAAAATTCTAACTTAACCAACTATAACAGAGAAGAGCCTTTTCTATGAGATTGCCTAGCTAAAGCTTATAGAGGAGGTTTTCTTAATTATTTAATAGATTTAAAGGGCCCATAATGAGAGGCTACATGCTAACTAGTCATTATTGGAGTTGGCACCAGTGGCCAAATTGAGGAGAAAGACTTATCAAAAAATAAGTCAGGAAAAACCGATCGGCTTAAAATTAGTCTTGATTGGGAAACAGAGTTTGACCCATATTGCAGATTTACTACTTACTACTGAATTACATAGAATTCCAAGCAATGATACTACACCCAGGATGCAATTCAAAGAGTTTCCTAAGGATGGAAATCGATACTCAATTCTGAGGAAGCTAAAAAGTTACCAAGTACCAGATCTATGTAATCTCTAAATACAAATCACCATTTGGTTCATGATATCCTCATAAGAATTGTCACAAACTATAGCTAAAACCAAAGCTGTTATTAAACATTTATTAAAGCTCTGAGTGTATAATTTTTGGGAATTTCATGGATTATTCGTACCATAGAATATCTCATATACAGCTGAGAAAGTTATTAACTAAATAGAAACAGAGAACATTGGGCTTCACACTGCCCTATATTGACTTGAATCACAAGTAAGGAATTAAATCCATCTCTATTTAGATAGGATCCTAAAAGCATTTTAAGATTAATAAATACACAAAACTTCATCTGAATAACCTTATATCATATTTAATAATGTATTATCACATCATTTGCAGCAAAGAACTTATCACCAATTTACAGATCCACATTTTATATGTAGCATACCGATTTACAGACTAAACATTTTTGCTAAAAATTGAAGGACACTCAACTAAGCTATATTAAGCGTAATAACAAAATCACTATCATACTACACGCTAAAGAAATCTATAGGGCTAATTATGACCAAAAACTTGAATCTAACTAACCGGACCTTTTCCTTCCAAAAAAAAAAGATCACATCTGCCATGTCATTTGGATGCTCCACTCGAAAATTGGGAGGAAACACGAAGTCATGCTTCACCCTACTTGATTTCTCTGCATTTGGGGTACTGAACACGAGATCATCCAGATTGTTGAAAGACACCCCCGGCTTGATATAGGCATTGAATCAGTGAAGATAGTCGAGGAGCCAATCTTTATTTTCTTCTAAAATGATCCCTCGACAACAAAGGAGAAAATGCAGATTGGCCTCCATTTTGGGCCATTCTCTATAGAAGGCTAGGTTATCCCGGATGATCAGGGACTGGCAGCGAGGAGCAGTAATTAAGTCTGAATGCCCTACAGGGAGACTCATATACCTTTTTGGGAGGGGAATCCTCCATTTTTCATCGATGCTAAACACAGCTTCTTCCAGACCCTTTCTCCATGATGGGACAAATAGGTCACGACAGAGCTTGACAATGTCATTCACTACTACTTTAGCTCTTACCAAGCATCCGATAAAGGACCTGATAATGTCACTATTGGTCCTCCAAGTATATTGATAGTCAAACACTTCCTCTCCCAGAGCTCTGTAGATAGAAAAACATGTTATTTCATCCCTCAGATATAATATACGGTTTCACCGATCCACAAAATGCCATAGTTTGACTTTCATGGGTTTGGAATAGATAAATGTTGGATTCCATGTTTAAACTGAGAAATTGGGGATGGATATCTCAGAGGATTTCTCTTATGGATATCGAAGGGAAACTTCTAGACATAAACTAGAGGGAATGAAATAACCAAAGCTAGCCTAAGCTAAGTACTTAAGGCGCATAATGTCATCTAAGAGGGAAATCATTAAACAAGATTGCAATCTTACTACAAACTGCGGATTATGAAATAATGATGTGGAAAGTACCTAAAACCTGTAGACTATATACTTCACACACTCAAAAAAACTCATGAAAATCTACCGAGAGAATATAATTAAAGGACAATGAGGCCAGAACTTCTTATTTAGTGAAGTCACTAAATAAGAAGATAACTATATCCTACTTGGACAATATAATTAAACTAAACATACTAAAGAATATACTCAATTTGATTAGTTATTAAAATGAGTTAGAGAATTATTATTGACTAGGAGAGAGTTGACTCTGTCTGCTCCTAAATTTGCTAGTTTATCCGCCAATGTATTACCTTCCCTGAATATATGATAGATCCTATAATCTTCCAGCTTATCCCAAAGGGAGAGAATCTCTTCTAAATGTGATTTTAGGACCCGGTTGGGGGTGGATCTTTTTCTAACAGTGTTAAGGATAATTTGAGAGTCGCCTTCAATGATAACTTTGGATAAATTAAGCTTAAGGCATAACTGAATCCCTTGATGAAGGGCCTCTAGTTCTACTATGTTATTTGAGGTAGGTTGGATAGAAATTGATTTTTTAGCTATCCAAGATCTTGCCTCATTGTTTATGATATAGCCAATACCCGCTACACCTGGGTTACCTCGTGTGGCTCCATTGAAATTCAATTTGACCCATCCAAATGGTGGTGGCTCCCATTTGCAGATTGATGCAGGAGCATCTTGCATGGGAAAATTATTTGAAAAAAAAAAAAAAAAAAATTGTGGAAGAGAGAGAAAGTGACGAAAATTAAAGAAGAAATAATAAAAAAATAAAAAAAGGGAAAAAAGAGAAAAGAAAGGAAAAGAGGATTTTTATTTTCGAGGTGCATAGGTGGCATAAATAGAAAAATAAGAAAAATAGTTGTCATTACATTAATTGAGGTGTGTAGGTGGCATCTTAGAAGCTTGTGGAAAGTTTCTTAAATATTGCATTTAATATTTGTTGTGATCCATAAAGGAAATGTAATTTTCTAATTGGGCCACATGGTGGTGCTTAGTTATAATTCTAGAAGGTTGTGGAGGAATTCTAGAAGGTTGTGGATAAGTCATGCATGGGGTGGTAAGTGCCTATTTGAGCAAGGAATATGAGCATTTCTAAATCAAGCTCGAGGAGTAGAAGCTCAAGGAGAAGCTTGAGGAGTAGTAGCTTGAGAAGGAGAAGCTTGAGGAGTAGAAGTGCGAGAAGTAGAAGCTTGAGAAGTAGAAGCTAGAAGGCGTGAAGACTTCAAGGTGTGAAAGCTTTAAAGGTGCAACTCTTCAAGTAGAAATTCTTGGTGAAGCTTGGTGTGAAGACTCTTATTTGGAATTTCTCTTATGTTGAAGAATTTTTAAACTTCTTTTTGAAGAAGTCATATATATGATATCATCTTGTGGGTGTTGTAAGAATTTTCAAGTACAATAAAATTGCTTGTGAAGCATGTTTTTTTATTTCTCTTCGTCTCCATATTGTTGCACTCTTGGTTATGAGTTGGTAGGGTGGTGTGGCCCTCTATCAAGTGGTATCAGAGCAGGAGATCCTGAGTGTACAAGCAGATCGCTGAAGTGTGAGGCAGTTTGTACCAGGACCTTGGTTGGGCAAAGTTTATCAGAGCTTGTGGATTGCAAATCCGTTGTCCTAGACTTGTGATGTGGTTCCTGATTGTTCGTGCGAGGTGGCAGGTTGTGATCTGACTTGCAAACAATTTGGTTGTTACAAGGAGCGTAGGAAGGATTTGTTGCAGAGGGTTTACGAAGATCTTGGGAGATGGCTCCAAGAGGATTGGACCCTAAGATGATTGCCAAAATCCATGATATAGTGGAGAGGAATTTTTCTAAGATGATTTCTCGGTTGGATGCTAGATTGGCTGATCAAGCTAAGAAGGTCAAGGCGGAAGAGGATGATTTTGCTAATCAGTTTGTGGAGCCTGATGCAGAACCTGCAGAGCAACTAGAGGTTGTTGCTAAAGATATTCCTAATGTTGTTGGGACAGATGTTGGTTTTCATGATCACTTGGTTGAGTCTGACATGGAGATTGTGGAGCACGTGGTCATGGATGATCCAGTTGTTGGAGGTGAGTTATGTATTGTAGAGCATCTTGTTGTGAGCAATGAGGTTTCTGGTGTTGAGAGTTTGGCATGTATTGATGGTGATCTACATGTTGGTGCTGATATGGAGTTTGTTGTTGTTGATGTGGGGTTTGTTGCTACAAGTGTGGATTCACTAGTTGCTGATGTGAGTGAGGTTTTGTTGATGAAGAATTATGTTCAGTTTGTTTCTGGGAGTGAGCACGCTGATTGGATGGTTGAGATGTTGGTGTTTGACATATGGATGCAGATGTGGAAGATTTGCATGGTGGTTTCCTTGTCCCTGTTGAGGTGGAAACCTTTGGTGAAGATGAAGATGGTTGTAGACCTTTCTTTTTGGCATCAAAGTGTGAGGACACACTTTTCTATCTACCGGGGGAGTCTGATGCAGGAGCATCTTGCATGGGAAAATTATTTGAAAAAAAAAAAAAAAAAATTGTGGAAGAGAGAGAAAGTGACGAAAATTAAAGAAGAAATAATAAAAAAATAAAAAAAGGGAAAAAAGAGAAAAGAAAGGAAAAGAGGATTTTTATTTTCGAGGTGCATAGGTAGCATAAATAGAAAAATAAGAAAAATAGTTGTCATTACATTAATCGAGGTGTGTAGGTGGCATCTTAGAAGCTTGTGGAAAGTTTCTTAAATCTTGCATTTAATATTTGTTGTGATCCATAAAGGAAATGTAATTTTCTAATTGGGCCACATGGTGGTGCTTAGTTATAATTCTAGAAGGTTGTGGAGGAATTCTAGAAGGTTGTGGATAAGTCATGCATGGGGTGGTAAGTGCCTATTTAAGCAAGGCATATGAGCATTTCTAAATCAAGCTCGAGGAGTAGAAGCTCAAGGAGAAGCTTGAGGAGTAGTAGCTTGAGAAGGAGAAGCTTGAGGAGTAGAAGCGTGAGAAGTAGAAGCTTGAGAAGTAGAAGCTAGAAGGCGTGAAGACTTCAAGGTGTGAAAGCTTTAAAGGTGCAACTCTTCAAGTAGAAATTCTTGGTGAAGCTTGGTGTGAAGACTCTTATTTGGAATTTCTCTTATGTTGAAGAATTTGTAAACTTCTTTTTGAAGAAGTCATATCTATGATATCATCTTGTGGGTGTTGTAAGAATTTTCAAGTACAATAAAATTGCTTGTGAAGCATTTTTTTTTATTTCTCTTCGTCTCCATATTGTTGCACTCTTGGTTATGAGTTGGTAGGGTGGTGTGGCCCTCTATCACAGATTTTCCTAGCCTCTATATTTTTCTTCATACAGATAAGAGGAGGGTTGATCAGGTTAGACCAGAATTTTTTCATAAGGCCATCCCAATTTGAAAAGGAACCTTCTTCTAACCTAAATTTATTTAAGTGGGAGTTGACTAGTTCTACAATACTAGCTTCAATTTTGATCATGAGCTCTGCTGGTTTGAGTTCCAAGCTCTGGAATATACGTTGATTCCTTTCTTTCCAGATTTCCCAAATAATGATAGAAGGGGAGATGTTCCACAGCTTACTATAGACACCCTTAACTATTTTTGTAGGCCAGCCAAAAAGCAGCTCAGTCAATGATTTTGGGAAAGGTGTAGACCAGCCCAACATCCATCTGAGCCATTCCCAACAGCTTTGAGAATAGGAGCAGTTAAACAAAAGATGATCAGCATTTTCAATATTGCAGTGACATAGGGTACACCTGGAGGGACCTTGAAAACCAAGGATTTGTAATCTATCCATAGTTAGGATCCTCTTTTGAATGGCTAGCCAAAGAAAGAAGCCAGCTTTTGGGAGACAAGAGGAATCCCAAGATAGTTGTGATGGGATATCCACAAATTCTGTTTGCTGAGCTTTGACAATAGCCCTATAGCCATTGTTGACCTAATATTGTCCATCATTGGAAGCTGCCCAAATTAGAGTATCGTCTCTATTAGTTTGTTTAACTTTTCTACCATCCAATAGCTTATCAAAATTTTCACTTATCTCTTTTTCAAAACCTAGTCCTTTGAGTGATTTTCAAGACCATTTTGGAGAACCTTCTCTATCTGACAGAGTCTTGTAATCTTTAACCCTATTGCCCCAAAGGGTCGTTAGTTTGTTTATTAGGGTTGGGTTATCAAAATGAAGAGAGAGAGGAGGATTACCATCCTAGGAGTCCTCCTAGAAAAGGGCTTTATCACCCGAGCCTACATCCCAGGTTAGAAATTTACAAATCAGACTACATCATTTGATCACGAAGTTCCAACATTCTAATCCTTTGGGAGGAGAGATAATTCTAAAAATTGAAAGCTGATCCTCTGCGATGAGATATTTATTATAGAGTATCTTTGCCCATTTGAGATTAAATTCATTGTAGAGATGCCAAATAAGTTTTTCTCCTAAAGCTTCATTTTGCCATTGAAGATTCTTAACCCCTAATCCCCCTAAATCTTTTGGTTTACTGATGTGCTTCCACTTGATGTGAGCCCACTTGTTATCTCCATCCCTATCGTTCCAAAGAAAATTTCTCATCTTAGTTTCAAATTTCTTAAGATTCTTCTTAGAAAGAGGGAGGCAAGAAAGCGGGTAGGTAGGGATGGTTGATAGTACTGCTCTAATTTTAGTACATTTGCCTGCCTTAGTTAGCCATCTGTCCTTCCACGAACCTAACTTGGAATCTAACTTCCTTAGAGTATCATCCCAAACTTTTCCCAACTTAGTACCTTTTTCTAAGGCTATACCAAGATATTTGTAGGGGAAGGTTCCTCTTTTAAAACCCATGAACCTACAAATTTGTTCCTCAATTTCTCTCTTGGTATTAATAAAGAAAATTTTGGATTTGAGATTGTTGACCTTCTATCCTGAGGCTTCCATATATAGGTTAATAATGCTTTTAAGAGATCGAGCTTCTGCAATTGTACTTTTCTCAGGTAGAATAGTGTCATCAGAAAACTATTGGTGGGTTATATTAGGTAAATTTTTAGAGATTGTGATGCCTGAGATTCGCTGATTGTAGGATGTGTCCTGAACCGCTCTTCCAAATGCTTTCACCATAATAATGAACAGTGAGGGGGATAGAGGGTCCCCTTGTCTAATTCCTATAGAAATATCAAAGAAACCTTCTAGAGTTCCATTGATGAGCACCGAAATTTTAGGAGTTGAAATAAACTTGAATATTAGATTAATCCACTGGTGTGAGAACCCAAAGGCTTCTATGTTTTACATAAAAAACTCCAGTCTACCATATCATATGCTTTCTGAATATCTAGTTTCATAGCATACATGCATCCTTATTGAGTCTTGTAGAGTGAATAGTTTCTTGAATAGTGATGATACCGTATAGAATGGATCTACCCGGCATGAAACCAGTTTGTTCTTCCAAAATAATCTTAGGGAGGATCTTTTTGAGTCTATTTTCTATAATTTTGGAGAAAATTTTATAGACTATGTTGCATAAAGCTATTGGTCTATAATCTCCTAGAGAATCAGGATCAAACTTCTTAGGGATCAAAGTAATGAAGGAGTAATTAATTTCAGCAAGGAGAGAGCCTCCATTTCTGGATGCCTTAATTGCTTTCCAAAGGTCAACACCTATGATGTCCCAAGATTTTTGGAAAAAGAATGCTTGGAATCCATCAGGACTTGGGGATTTATCTGGGTTCATATTGAAGACCACATTCTTAACTTCTTCTAAGGTTATAGGTTTGATCAGATTAATGTTATCCTAGCGATCCACAATTTTAGGAATGACTTTCAATAGACTTGTTTGTGTTGAGTAATTTGAACCTTTATGATTATTTAATAAATTTTTGAAATGACTAACAAAGATGTCCGCGATTTCTCCTGGTTTTTCTGTTTAGATTCCTTGTTGATCTTTGACCCTTTTGATTCTGTTCTTTGCTCTATTATATATGGTGGAGTTATGAAAGAATTTAGTATTGCGGTCACCTTCTGCCAACCATCTTTCTCTTGATTTTTGCCTCCAATATATCTCTTCTTTAGATAGAATATCTTCTTGTTTGGCTAGCAGTTCTTTTTCAAGGAGATAGCTCTTATTATCCATACCTTTGCTGATCACTTCTGAGTTAAGATTTTTAAGTTAGTTTTCTATTTCTAATTTTTCTTTGAAAATGTTGTTAAAATGTTCTTTATTCCACCTAAGGATATTATCTTTAAGCATTTTTTATTTGTTGACGAAGACAAACATTTTAGACCCTGTAAAGCTCTCTTGGTCCCACCAGGATCTTACATTGCTGAGAAAGTTTGGATCTAGGAACCACATTTTCTCACACTTGAAAGGGTTTCTGGCCGGTTTAAGGGGCTCTATGAATTCAAATTCAATCGGGAAATGATCTAAACCAGCTATATGTAAAATTGAGGACTGAATGTCAAGATTGATGGAATCTAGCTCCCCTTTAATCATAAATCTATCGAGTTTCTCTGCTATGTAGGAAAAGTCCTTTCTTCTATTGTTCCATGTATAAGTTCTATTATTAGTGGGAATGTCAATTAGATTATGAATGGAACACCATTCTCTAAATGTTTTAGATGCTTGCGATAGCATCTGAATACCACCGATTTTTTCGTTGAGGTTAAGGATGGTATTAAAGTCTCCTCCTAATAGGAAGAATTCATTATAATAACTATTCAAAAATTGACCTAATTCTTCCTAGATTTTTTTTTTTTCGTATTATTAATCGGACCATACACATTAATGATAATGAAATTGAGGTTTGATTTTAAACTTTGAACCTTACCACTCATCCAACTATAAGAACTATTGAGGGTACTGAAACTAACCTTTCTTAGGTCCCAGAGGATTCCTAATCCCCCTGATGCCCCTAAAGATTTTTGAAACATGGACCGCCATACTCCAAGCATCCTACTTAACTTATCTATTTCTATAGAATTTAATTTAGATTCTTGAATTAGGACAATATCAGAGTTAAAAAAAATTAGATTATTTTTTTATAACCTTTTTTTGCTAGGGGCATTAAGACCCCTAGCATTCCAAGTAGTGATCTTCATACCTGATCAGGAAGGCACTTCCCCTTCCCATTGTGGAGTATTTGGTCAATCATCTGTTGTTCCTTGTTGAGGCCCTCTACTTCTTTAAGTATCTTTAGAGATTTTCTCCCTCCTTTGCTTTTTACTTTGCCGCAATTTGGAAATTTTGGTCCTTCTTGAGACATGTAAATACCTAGCTGATCCAAGTTATCTTCCGCTATTTTCACACTATCATTTTTTCCTGATTGAGACTGTTCCTGGTCCTTTAGCTCCACTTTTGACAGAATCTGTTTAGCTAGCCTTGATTGATAAGAGAGTGCTGAAGCTATATCTTCACTTTAAATTTTTAATATATCTCTTCGAAGATCTTCACCTGAGTAGTTTTCCCCTCCTAATTTGATAACCCTCTTTATGAGTTCTTCCTTTTGGTTCATTGAGGATTCCTTAATAATGTCTGGACTGAATACTTGGGCTAGTTCCTTAGCAAGTTGTTCCAATTCTAGATTTTCTATCTCTTCTGTAACTGGTTCAGCATTTGTAGGTTCTATAAAGTAGTCCTTGTTCAAGAATTCTTGAAATTCTTTGACTGGGGGTTCAACTACTGATACACTGACTGTGTCTTCTTGGTGAAGATTATTGCCTGGAGTGAAAGGAGAACTATTGATGGCTACTGAAGTCTGCCAAATTTTTTTAGATTTACCAGGGGACACTACGTTATTGTCTATTTCCCAATGCAGATTTGATTGTGGCGATGATGGATCCTTATGCAACTATATATTGCTATTTATCCTGCATTTGGTGAATAACATCAAATTTTCAAGCTCCTCTAATTGACTTCCTTGATAATCCTTTGGGGAATCTGTTTGTTGCAAGACTAGGTTAGGATCACTATTTTTTAAGCACTCTGGGCCCTTTTCATGGGTAGAATCTATAATCCTCTTTTGGACTATGGGATTGTCCTCTGGCATATCTAACCTATTTTTAGAATGCTCCTGACCCTGAGATATCCCTAATGATCTGTCTTTGTATTTCTTACTCTTATTTGATCTTCTTTTCTTCTTCTTTTTTCGGTTGTCCACAATGGTGCTCAATAACCTGAGCTTGATGGAAGAATTGACATACTGATTACTCTTGTTATTAATTTCCTTGATAGCCATTTCTTGGATGAATTCATCCTTGTTGCTAGTTAAATTCTTATCCGAAGAAGGGAAGTTGTCTTCTATATATTTTAAACTCTTTACTCTATCTTTGTGACACTTTTCCCTTTGCTTTTCCTTGTGATATTCCTTGAAGGGATACAAATCAAGCTAGTTTGATCTAGCTCTTGTAAAGCATTCCTCATCTGATAGATCTTCTTGGAGCATTTTCTGTTTTCTTCTTCTAAGTAAAGGAAGAGACTTACTAAGATTCGTTGTTACATCCATCATGTTGAAAGATTGATATCTTTCATCATCCAATTTGATGATATCCAAAATTTTCCCTTCATACTTAATAAACTCTAAATCGTATTTAGATCTGTTTGTGATAGTTTTTAATTGTTTTTTCTTAGAGTCATTGACCTTGCCACTAATTAGAAATTTCACATTATTACTAGTTTCATATGCTAAATCCACACCTATTAGATTTCCTATAGATCTGCCCATTTTTTTTGAAGTATTGATATTTTTTAATTCTGGAGGTAATGAATAAACAACATACCATGAAGGTATTGGGAAATCTAGATTATTTTCATTATAGTTAGGGATCCATTCAAAAAAAATAAACTGCATGGCCTTTGAACATACATTCAAGGCTGTTAATAAAATCTTTCTTAATTAAGTCATCATAACAGCTAAGGAAGAGCATATTATCAGAAAATTTAGAGATACATACCTGGGAGTCACAGTAATCCTCAAGCCAGTCGATCAATTTATAAATATTCGAAGTAGGGCCATTCCAATAGGCGAATAGTCCTACCTCTTAGCATTCCATCCATTGTTCTTCACTAATTTGATCGCTGATTATGAGAACCCTATCGTTAAAGTTAGTTGTGGGTTGAAGGACAGGAGAGGAAAACTTAGGGTTAGGATGGTGGTTATCCTTTGCTCTTCGGTGCGACAAAATGTAGGGTGGAGACATGGCTGGAGAGGAGTTGGGTAGTAAAGGAGATTGCCAAGTTGTAATATGAGGGAGGGGCGGATCCTCAATCCCTCGGCAAAGCAGGTAGCGGTTTTCCCTGGCGTATTTTGTAGAGTTGAAAATTTTGATTTGCTTGTCTAGACTTGTAACAAAGAAGATTTTGTTCTGGATAAGACATGGTTTCCCTGTCGATATTTTTGTCTCCTCTAATTGCCTTTATGCCAGAGGTGAATAGAAATTAGAAGTAGGGATCATCTCTGAATTATGAGTTTCGAGGGTTCCTTCCTTGCTCTAGTCATGAGGGAAGCACAGAGCCAAGCCAGACCCATCTGAATATTGCTGACGGAACCCTGAGCTTTTTATTGCTTTGTTCAAATGGATGGGCTTAGGGTTTTTTGTCGGGATTCTTCTATTCGCTGGTTTCATTGTTCGCTTTCTGCTCGCCATTTTGTTGATGGGGATAGTTTTTAATTGTTGATTAGTGCCCAATTTTTAAATTATATTATTTATTATTATTAATATTTTTTATTTAAATAATTTGTCATTTAGTTTAAATACATTTAAAATCTAAATATATATTTTAATATTAAATTAATAATTATATTTTATATCAAAAAGCATACTAAAGAAATAACCACAAAATATAAATAATTCAATTCTAAAAGATATATAAATTATTATTAGGTTTTTATAAACTATGTATTAAAATAAAATAGTTATATTTTATTTCTTATTTATTTTATCATATTTATTCATCAACATCAAATTTATATGTATTACATCTATTTATTATTTGCAAATGTACATATTAAATTATATAGATATTATTTCATAATTAAAAATTACTTAATTTTATGAAAAAATTGTAAATACAAAACATTAAATAGTAATTGTTTAAAATTAAACAATTACTTTTACTTATAAAATATTTTTATAATCCAATACATTTCATTTTTTCTTATAGAAATGTGAGTTATAATATAAAAATTAAATTCTTAGTTTCATTAATTAAAATATAATATATTTTAATTTTTTATTATAACCATGATTTAATTTTGACTATTTATTTTATTAAGAAAATTAATTATATTTAATTGTTTCTCTCTCACACACAACTTATGTTGGTATCACTCTATCTTACTATTTTATCTCTCTTCCTCTTCCTCTATATTATCTATCATTTTTCCCTCTACATATATGTTTATGTTGTTATTGTTGTATACTGCGATTTATCTATATCTATCTCTCTATCCTAGTTTTTGTCCAATGCTAATGATTAAATAAAAATAGCGTAAGTTCCATTTGATAATCAAGATGAGAATAATACATAGTTGGGAGAGTTATTCCAACTACTTATGGTTATCTAGTAGCATGCATGGTATGCTTAAACATATAATGTGATACTCTAGATGCTTCATCACTTCTTCAAGTTCTATAATTCAAATATTGGTATGGATATCTTTCCTCATTGCACATAATTTAAGTTGTCAATGTAGAAGGTGCAAATTTTTCTAAAGCATATATATTGATCATAGTATGATATTAAGTACTTAGTGCCATATTGGGGACTTTGGCCTCTTATTCTTGGGCTTAAATGTCCAAAGATATAATAATATAGCACGAGAACTTAACAACAAAATATGAGCCATCCTATTAGATCACAAGAACATTTCTAGAACAAGAATTTAACAACAAAATATGAGCAATCCTATCAGATCAGAAGTGCATTTCTAAGAAAAAATTAATGCATTCATAATGTTAATTTAGATTCTCACTCATCTACACCTCTACAACCATAATGCGTTAGGCAGGAACTATGACGCATTGTGTCTCTTGTTTTTTCTAATGCAAATCAAATAAAATTCGCTAGATTAATGTGTTAACCCCAAATCACTGCCTAACAACTAGCCTATTCTTACCCCAAGTACTAGCAACACGTACCAAATCATTTAATATAAATACATAAATTTCCCTAACCTTGAATTGCAACTATACTATCCTATACTATTCTAAACACCAACTACTCCATAATCCTATGACCAACGAAATCCCCTGCAACATCTCCCTATTCAAACACTTTCCCACCTAGATGCTTTCCCTTTCCCTGAGCCTAGCACTGTACAAACTCAAGTGGGGATTGAATCAAAATGTACTTCTCCTCATCCTTCTTGCGTGAGGCACTCAGCTTGGGAAGTGAGCATATGGGAAAAAGTGGAGTGGATGGGGACCACTCCCCCCTATCCAAAATACACTTGGAGATTACACCAAGATTATCTTCAACTACGTGCTACTTCCAAGATTTAAGTTAGTTACATATATTACTAGGCCTTTATATCATTTTTAAGTTAGAGAAAAGTCATATGTAGTGCCTACCCTCGTTCACATCTTTTTTGGACATTGTTGTTGTTATTATCAGACTATGATAGACTAGTTTTATGTTGATGGATTAGTGGTATTGTTTTGAGACTATCAGACATTATGTTATGGATTCAGTGGTTACATGATGAGATCATTTAGACTTTACATTTCATGTATGCATGATGATCATTATATTGCTTTCAGTTATTGTTGATGATTAGTTAGATGGTTTATTAGCTCATGTGTTTTATTATGGATACTTACCCCATACTTGCATGTGTATGGTGTGTGTGTTTTCATATTGTATGGCGTTTCTGATATGGTTAAGGAAGGGAGTCATAGTCACCTACTTAGTCGAGATCTACATGATACACCACTTCTTGCCATTGTCTGTTTAGCTTAGCATTATATATATTGTATGTACATGCATGATTTTTTTGCGGATTGTAGGTACCGAGTATCGACTTCTCTGAATTGCTAGGATGAGCGTACCCTATTATACTATCTCAATGATAAGAGAAGGGAGATAAATTCTCAAGTTCAAATCCCAAACCCTTAAACCAATTGTCCTAGTGAGGTAGGACAAGTATCTGGATATTTTACCCACCGAATGTGTCGAATGACATATTTTGTGATTTTTAACCCTTTAGACTGATTTTGTGTGAATTGCTCTATGATGGGTTTTTATATTTTACCTTAGAGGTCTATGGTGAATTTTCTATTAATTAAGTTTTAATAAATGGATTTAATTAATAAATTAATTATTTGAGAAGATTAATATAAAATATCATGGTCTTTGATATTTTGATTATAAATAATTAAATGTGAATTAATTGAGGAAAAAGGATTAAATAAAAAAATAATTAGAAATTAAAATTAATAATAATTATAAATAATAATAAAAGTAATAAATAAATAATAATAATAATAAAAGTTATAAAAATTAAAATGAAAGTTATAAAAATTTAAATAGAAATTATATAAAAAATAAATTGGAGTTATAAGCTTGCCTAGGAGTTAACGCACCTTTCTATTTCTCTTATGTCAACAACACGGAGGTTAGTGCATCAATTAAGCACATGGTGTCTACAACCTTATGATTCATCTAGAAGGTTGGAAAAGATACATGCTTAGTTGGTGACACCTTCTAGCTGTTTCTAGAAGCATTCTAGGTGTTTCCTAAGAGCTCTTTATATTCAGGCATTCCTATAAGTTTAGACATAGTGTTTGGAGAGCATTTGGAGCATTGGAGGACTCGAGAATTCTGAAGAAGGGAGGAGCTTGCTCTGCGGGTTTTCTAAGGAAGAGCAAATTAGCATCAGAATCTAGGTAGATTCTTGTGATTTTACTTATGCTATTTCTGCATCTTGCATTCCCTATCTTCTTCGTGTCTTCCATATGTCTTCTGAGGATTTTCCTATTTTAATTGTATGCATTCTCAATATGGGTAGTTAAAATTTATTTGAAAATCTTTTATGCATAAATCAGAAAAGAACACAGGGCTAGGGTTTAGATTCATAGCCAAATCCATTAGATTAATATTTGGATAAATTTGAGATTTAAGTTTATAGAAAAATTCTGAAAATTAGAATTTTTAAATAAACTGTTTATATTTTCGAATTTGCACACACACACACACACATATATGTATACATGTTTATGTGTTGTGATATTGATTATCTCTGCATGTACACACACACACACACACACACACACACACACACACACATATATATATATATATATATACATACATATGTATATATACGTATATATATTTATTTATTTAAAAATTGAATATCATACCATTGATCGATTACGTTTTAAAAACGTTAAACTTTGTTAAAATCGAAATCGCATATAATAATCGGCGAGTTGAAATCGCTTATGCAATTTAAAAAAAAGTAATATGCATAAAATGGGGGGGGACGAGACCCGTGCCCCCATGCCCACTATGGTTGTAGTGTACCGACTATCGCAAGTACTGTGATGGCAAGGGTACACAGTACACGCTGACGTCGCAGGCCCTGCAACCGCAGGGTCCTGCATACCTTCAGCGGCATATAATTATATATATGTGTTATGACAGTCATTTCATATGAAATCAATTTTCATTGTTATTAAATTTTCATATGTTATATTGTATCAGTCAAAATTATTAATTTGATTTTATAAAATGTAATATTAATAATTTTTTATATATTTATATATGTATGTATATATATATATATATATTTAAATATAAATCTATATATATAAATATGTAATATGTAAATATGTTATTAATAAATTTGAATTATTAATTGATAAATGATTTATATCAAAGGTTCATTTTTATGGTGAACTCTTGTATAATTTTCAACTATTAAGATTTAATTTAATTGTTTTAAATTATTAAATAAAGTATATGAAATTTAATTGACAGTTTGGTGGGGGACGTTTTCAAAAAAATCTTATAATTTGAAAATGGATTTTAGACCTATTATGGAAAACTTTTATGCATCCAAAACAGTACATGGAAAAACATACAAAATGTTCCTCCATTCATTCTCCAAACTTGAAAACATAAACTGAGACCTCTACATTTAAATTCATGTAAATTTAGCAAAACCAAAACATGTGTTTGCATTGTGTATTCTTTATGCTATTGTTTTGGGTTTTGGGTTGACTAGTTTTAACCAGTTATAGGATGCCTACCAGAGGCTTGGGGGATTATGTGATTGTGATGTCATGATGATATTTTAAACTTGATCTTTATAAACCCAACCATGGTTATGTGATGGAATGCTCTATGTAATGTTTGTGATTACTGATTGTTATAGTTGAGATTCTTATGTATGAGACACTTGACTTAACCATTTTTAGTTCATCGATCAGTTATCCTTGGTTATTTTCTAATCGCCATGATGGGACTGAAATGTGGATTTATTCTTGATGATGTCATGTTGTGACATGTTTTGACTCAACCTTTTTGGAGTCTTCGATCAGTATAATTGAGATATATTTTGGTTATTGAGAACCAATGGATACTTTTGATTATCAGTGATACTTCAGTTGCCAATAGAGAGCTGTTGTGATCATGATTTTCTATGGATGCTTGCTCATGGAGATTTGATGCTTTTATGCATATTTGATAATTTTTATTATGGATTATCTTTTGTGATTTTGATATTTATGATTCCATGAGCTTATGGTAGGATATCTGCATGTAGTGTCAGAAAGTGGCTTGCAATGGGGGCCAGGGCCCTAAGAGGCTGCCAGGGTAACTCATTGTAAGTTGGATTAATAAGTGAAAACATTCACACCTAATACTAACTAAATGAACCTAAAAAGATAAGTGTTTTAGTTCTCGCCCATGCCTTGAGTGCTTGTATAGACTAGGATGGGAGTAGAGAGAATGCATGGTTGCGACCTTGCATTCCATAGTATGCCTCGTTAGTATAAGAGGATACTAGTGGCCGCATGAGATTAGTATGGACCCGTGGAGTTTAACTAAATGCCAGGGTAAATTGTACGTGATAATGCGATGACACTTTCTCTCTTGCATAGTAGGTTCCTACATGTCTTTGTGTGCCTCTAGGATTAGATGTCGATTTCATTTTTGAAACCTTTGAGTTAGTATACTTTTAGAATTCCTGGACTTATAGAGATTTATGCTATGTGTTATTGGATAGCCTGTTTGAGACTTGAGATTATCTCCTCAGCACAGTGGGAGTGGACCACTTAGGTACCACGCTATCGGGTGGTAGTGTTTTTTCCACTCTTATCATTTGAGATTCATTGAGACATCGTGGCTGATGCGTCCTTCATGATGGTGGATATGTATCCTTTCATTGATGATTAGCATATGTTAGATGATGTTATCTTATGCTTACATTTGCATGTTAGATTACTTTCTGCATATGATATAGTATATGCTAGGAGTGACATTCCTACTATGTTAATACCGATGATCTCTTTGGTGATTTGGAATGTTACGCACGGAGGGATGGCTAGGATCCACGATGGTCTAATGATGCTATTTATGGTTGGGAGGAACCGTGCACTTAGTTTATTATGTTTGATCTTTATGATGGATGTATATCTTCTATGATCATGTATCATGTGTATCATGTGATTATCTTTACTTTGATGTATCATGGATTAGAATAGGATGATGTATCTTGTTTCACACACACACACACACACACACACACACACACACACACACACACACATATATATATATATATATATATTCTTTTAAGCTTTTCATACCCTGTGACATGTACAGTGGATGATTGAGCATTTGAAAATGTAATGTATGAACATTAGACTTATCAATATTATTTTATGTGGTTATTATATTTGATGGAATTCAATAATGTTAGTTGATTTAGATGTAATTCAATGTTAAGGGATCTTTAAAGAATGTAACCAGTTGTGTATGTTATGATTACTTTTAGATGGACATTGTTATTGTTTCCGTTATGGTGCATAAGTTATATGTGGTATCTATATGTGGTACCAAACTTAATGAAATTCTAGGTTAATTCTTTGGATCCCTTGGCGGGGCATTACATCATACTCCCCCCCCTTCCACACGCGCGGTCAATCCTTCAACTGGATCGATGCACCATGATGAGATGTTTTATTTGTTATTATTATTTTATTCTTTCCTTTTCTTGAGTCATGATTTACTATGCACTAGCTTTTGTTTTATTTTACTTTAGCTTATTTTCTTATATTTCCTTCCTTTATTAGATGGTGTTGACTTACTATATCTTATACTCATAATTGTCTAACTAGAGTGATCCTAAGGAATATTCTAATTGAATATTATATTAGTCTATAATGGACAGAGATTAATTTACTCATTCTCATACAAATTCCAAAGAAGAAAAATGTTTCTACAAGAGGGTTCAATTCTAAGTTTAATACATTTATCTTTCTTCTCATTTTGGAAGCCCATGTTAATGAGTTGACAATCATTGCTCTTGGCTACCCTATTAATTCATGATTACAAGTGGACATTACCATAGTATCTAGTTCATCTAAGGACCTATTAGAACTTTTAAATTCAAATGAACACATGAAATGAACTATAAAATAAAATAACATCTTCCATTTTATAACATATAATTTAATAAATCAATCACCTATGTTTTGAATTGAGTCCACTATACCCATAAGAAATTTTCACACAATAGTTATGAAATATTTATATGTAGTGCCTGCCCTAGTTTGCATTTTGCTATTGCTGTTGAACTCTTTCTCAGCGAATTTTCTATTAATTAAACCTAATTAAAAGATTTAATTAATGCTTTAATTTAATGGAAAATTAATATGATATTTTAATATTTATTTTATTTAATTAATTGAAAAATTAATTAAATAAAAAGAATTGAATTTGAAGATAAAAGTTATAAATTTAGATTTAGAATGTGATAATATTTACTTAATTTAATACTAATATATTTAGAGTACATTTTTAAATAAATGCTAAATAATATTATTATATATTTTATCAATCAAGTTTCAAAAATAAATTTAAAGGTGAAAATTTTATTAAAATTATTAAAAGATTCTAGATCACGTGATGCATGCATGTGATTAAAATATATTAAGATTTAAAAAAGTGGATTTAATAAAGTGAGTGCATGAGATTTAAAATTAATAAATTAATTTAAAAAATAAAAATAAATAAAGTGAATATTAAATAAATTAATGTGCATTATTTTAATATTTATTCACATAGGAGTATGTGAACTCTAGTGAGTTGTCATGTTGACAACATAAGAGTTTGCACTCTAATTATGCACGTGTTGTCTACACTTAGGAGTTGGCATATTATTTAAGCACATGTTATCTACAACATTCTAGAGACCTCATCATATTTATCTTCTTATCATGGAAGTTATGTGCTTAGTTGTCATGCTTATCTCCTAGTTCTTTCTAGACACATTCTAGATGCATCTTAGAGGCCTTTATAAAGAGGCTCTCCTAGTGTGTTTGGACAAGCTTACATGCATTTGAGAAGCTCATATGCTTCTACATGCTCATATGCTTCTACAAGCACTTCTAGTCACTTGAAGGTTTCGGTTGGTTTGATTCTTGGAGGAATGTTGAATGTTGGAGAAGGAAGGAATTTTTCTATGGACTTCTAAGGCATAGAAGATTAGCATCAGTATCTAGGTGCACTCGTGATTTTTGCATATTCCATTTGCACTCTTTCTTTTCCTATCTTCATCATGCTTGCTAGATGACTAGGACAAATCTTGCAAGGAATGTTTAAAATTGTAGACAATTTATATTTGCATGTTGAATCGATCTTTGTGCGAAGTAACCAAGGAAACTCAGATTAGAAAACTTCTATTCTATTGATGTATGAATTAGTTTAAAACTCAGATTTGGGTTCGAGTTAAAATAGAGTTCAGCATTTGATTTGATCAAGGTTGGATTTGTAAATGGAATAGAATCTAAAATGGAGGTTCTAAGTTAAATTTGAATGGTTAGTTGTAATCTCTCCATTAGATTAAATTAGTGAATGATATTATAAATATATATATATATATATATATATATATATATATATATAGATAATGATTATTATTTTGGAAAATTTGATTATAGACTTGACGCAATGATAAAATTTATATTTATAAGAGTAAAGTAAAATTCAACACAAGTGAGTTCGATA
Source organism: Cupressus sempervirens (assembly GCA_028749045.1). Taxonomy (NCBI): domain Eukaryota; kingdom Viridiplantae; phylum Streptophyta; class Pinopsida; order Cupressales; family Cupressaceae; genus Cupressus; species Cupressus sempervirens. Next base: position 398,688,558 of record CM053783.1, read on the forward strand.
CCATATATTAATTAAACATATTTAATACAAACACAAATTACTCTCATATGATGACCTGTATATGATGACCTGTATATGATGACCTGTATTGTGTACAGCATACGGGCATTGCAGTAGAAAATGTTTTAAAATAATAATAATAAACTAATAGCAAACGTTATTAGGAAACATTTTGTTAATATAAATAATTTTTTTTAAAAATATATATTTATTGGGGAGGAGTGGGATTTAACCACCCCCTATCCCCTCTCACCCGACGGCGGCATTAAACTTTTGCAGGTCTGCATTGCAGAGTACCTACGACATGAGAGAAAGATTTAAAGGAACTACACGGCCTTCTATTAAACTAACAAATTTATAACATGTGCATCAGGTGGTATAATAATAATGTTTGCAGTGAAATTACAATCGTTTTCATTTTAATATATATATATATATGGTAAAGTTTTTATGTTTGGGGAAGGAACAGGCTCGTACCATACCCCCCACTGTCTTCACACGTTGGTAGGCGGTCATAGTGCATTGGGTACTTGCGGGTACCTACACGTTGCAAAGTACCTGCGATGGGGGCAAATATTTATAAGACTGCCGCATGCCTTTGTAGACCACATAGCCTTGGTTTAATTGCAGGCATGGCTTATAAAGCTCGGCGTTGATTATTAAATCATGTGCAGTGTTTAGAATCATATTCATTTAAAATAACAGCAACACACCTGTCATACATAATTGCTACCTCTAAAAGCATGCCAAAATCTTCTTCTGGAGTCCAGCTGGTGTTGTTGACAATTACAACTCGTCTATTTCCTTTCAACAAAATGCTATCCTCATCACTATTACATCCTTTGTCCATCATGGCCACACGATCTGTAACAAGGGGCTGCTCAACAATGAATCAATCAACACAATGGCACAATGTGGAGAAGCCAACAAGGATCAATATGAATAATCCTTACTCAACTAATATTATGATCTGAGGCATTCCATCTTCATGAGGATTTTGCCCTTTCAATAAAGGCTCTTAGTATGGCATGAATCTATCTCTAATGCTCTGTTAACATCTTGAAGTGCATCTCCTAGACCTCGAAGCCTGATTCGAGCCCCTGCCCTGTTGGAAAGAGCTAGACACACCAATTTATTCAGCTCTGCATTGTTGAGATATTTGTTTGGGCGTCATAGTGATCAATGTATTGAGAATACAGAGCTGTGGCTTCTTCCCATTCTTCCTTTAGAAATAGCTCATTGGCTTCAGATCTCACTATCCTCCTAAATCTACATAATTGCACTTCACAAAAGCCCATTTGATTGCAACGTATCCTCCCTACCAAAGTTAATTGGCCTCCAATATGCCTTGCAAATGTAAATACTCAAAGCCATATATGCATGCAGCAATTGGTAGTCACTTTAAACTTTTAGCAAATGCCTCTTTCAATAATTGAAATTCAAATACTGATATAGTATTATTAAATTAGCATTTTAGAACTATGGCTAATAGTTGTTAACAGTATTGATAATAACTTTTATTTTATTGAGTACAGTGAAGCGATTTAATAAAATCGCAGAGGTAATTTATATAATGTGATGTAACATGTTTATTAAATTAGTATTAAATTTATTATATGCTAATCAATATGTATTACATACTAATTAATATATATATTAAAATATTAACAAGTTTTTAAGGTTGTTAAATTGGTATTTGTTACTATAAGTTATTAATAAAGCTAAAAATAAATTATTAATTGATAATAATTGGTTAATTAATATTTAAGAAAAGAGATATTAATATTGATTAAATTTTTATAATGATGATTCTAGTATGAGTTGTATAATTGTTAATCTTAAATTATCTTTAATAAGATTAATTAATAATTATATAATTATATAATTATTATTTGTTAACAATTGTTAAGAAATTATTAATGAATGATAGTATAAATAGTTATTAAATTAAATATAATTGAGAATAGTTAATAATTGTAGTATTGTAATGAGTTAAAAATCAATTTATATGGATTTTAATTGTGGTCAAAATTAGAGAAGAGTATTTAAAAGAAAATTATTCATTTTAAATCATGATCAAAATTAAATCATTAGGAGAATATTAATTATAATCCTAGTGATTTAAGTTATTCAAACATTCGGTCTTAGTTGCTTTAAGAAAGATTGATTTCAAATTATTTTGGGGGTTAAACATTAATTTACTTAGTTTTATGTACGAGATATCTATAAGGTAAAAGAGAGTTTTTTTTCAATTGATAACAAACTCTAATAATCATTATACTCGATATAGACACATGTTGGTCTCTATTTGAAAACAAGAACTTTAGTGAATCTGATAGTCATTGAGTTATTAATATAGTTATGTTGATCAATTAAATTTAATTGGTCATTAAGTTATGCAATGGAGTTTAAATTGATATGATTGCTTCAAATTTCAGTTTATGATGAGATCATGTGGTACTCTATATTTCATGCATGATGATTATTCAGTGATTTCAGTTGTCGATGATGATTAGTTCGATGGTTTAATATCATATGTGTTTACTTATGGATACTTACCCATACTACTTGTGATTGCGTAAGAAAACTAAAACACTTATTTGTATCTTATGTCTTTATGCTATTTGGGATTTTGGGGTTGATTAGATTGTTGGCCAATTATGGGATGTCTACCATAGGCTCGGGGGTTATGAGATGTGATGGCATGTTGACCTTATTTGGTCTCGATTCTTTTTAAAACCCAACCATGGTAATGTGATGGTATGCTCTACGAGATGTTTGTTTGGATGAGGTGTATGTATTTGAGATACTGACCTAACCATTTTTGAGTCAACGATCAGTTATACTTGGATTACTTTCTAATCACCTTAATGGGACTGAAGTGTTTGTTTTGATCTTGATGATGTCATTTTGTGACATGTCTTGACTCGACCATTTTTGGAGTCTTTGATCAGTATTACTTTGAGATACTTTTTGGTTGCTTGTTGAGAACCAATGGATATTGTGATTATTAGTGATACCTTCAGTTGCCAATAGAGAACTATTGTGGTCATGATTATTAATGGATGCTTTTTAGTTGCTTATGGAGATTTGATGCTTTTATTATGGATTATATTTTGGTATTTTTCTAGTCGCTTGTATAGGAATGTGGTGATTTTAAGATTTATGATTCCATGAGCTTAGGGTAGGTTATCTACTTGTAGTGTCGAGAAGTGGCTGACAATGGGGGCTGAGGCCCTAAGTGGCTACCAAGCCAACTCATTGTAAGTTTTATTAATAAGTGAAAACATTTACACTAAATGGGGATTAAATGAACCTAATAAGATAATTGTATGTTCTTGCCCATGCCTTGGGTGCTAGTACAAACTAGGAAGGGAGTAGAGAGAACGCTTAGTTGCAACCTTACATTCCGTAGTATGCCTCGTCAATATGAGAGGATACTAGTGGCCACATAGAGATCACTAGGGGGCCGGGGTCTATTGAGAGACTACTAGGGTAACTCTAGCATGATCTATGTGATGAAACTTTCTTGCTTACATAGTAGGATTCCTACATGTCATTGTTGTGCCTTTGGGATTAGATGTCGATTTAGGTTGGAACCTTTGAGTTAGTATACTTTTAGGATTCCTGTACTTAAAGAGTACTTGTGTTATGTGATTTTTTCTCTTGTGTTATGTGATTTGATATCTTGTTTGGGACTTGAGACCATCTCCTCAGCATGGTGGGAGTTGGCCATTTAGGTCCCATACGGTCGGGTGGTAGTGTATTTTCACTCTTACCATTTGAGATCCATCTGAGACACCATGGTTGATGCATTCTTTATTGGCATCTATCTTCATTATGTTCATGGATTATGATGGTGGACACGTATCCTTATATTGATGATTAGCATATGATAGATGATGTTGTTTACTTATCTTATGCTTTACTTTGTATGATTAGATTTCTTTTTGCATATGTAGTATGTTTTAGGAGTGACATTCCTACTTTGATAATACCGATGATCTCTTCAGTGATTTGAGATGTTACACACAGAGGGATGGCTAGGGCCCATGATGGTCTAATGATGATATTTACGATTGGGAGGAATCATGCATTTAGATAATTATGTGTTGTGTTTATGATTGATGGTTATCTTTTATGATGGTTGTTATATATTTATTGATTAATGGATGTATCATGTATGTTATTGGTTTCATTTACTTTATTGCACTTGTATCATAGATTCGATGAGGATGATGTATCTTTATTTTTATACATGTATATTCTTTTAAGCCTTTTGTACCCTGTGACATGTACAGTGGATGATTGAGCATTCCAAATTTAATTGCCAAGAGGCATTCAGAACAAATGTGTAATATGGACATTGGACTTTCTATTTATTCATTCATGTGGATGTGGTTGTGGCTAGACTTAGTATTAATTAGATCAAATGTGACTCAACGTCTTGGGATCCTTAAGGAATGCAACATGTTATGTATGCTTATAGTTGATTGTATGTTATTGCTTCTACTACTATGTGTTTGATATGAATGGTTTATCTTTCATGTTTAAAAAAAAAAATTTGTTTGGCAAACTTAATAAAACTTTAGGTTAATTCTTTTGGATCCCTTGTAGGGCATTGCATTATATCAATTATTTTACAATCAGCATATGAAGAAGAGGCTTATTACATAACTCCTTCATATCACTTCAATGCTTGTGATGTGAAACTCACAACTGAATATTTCCTTCCATAATCAACTTAATACAAATTTCCAACTCTGCCTTACAAAATTTCAACAAGATACAACAATAAGAGAATTTCTTTTTACATCACAATGGAAAAAACAATAGGGACTTTACATCACAACATTTTTCTTTTTGATAATATGAGGAGGTTGGTCTCTCTACACACTTGAATCTTTCAATATTGTCAAGCTAAAAACCCTAATATCTTCAAGGAGTCATCTTCACAAAACCTGCAAGAACACACAAACTAGGAACCATGGAGGCTGACCTCCCATCCAAGGCTTCTATAAAGCCACCCACTTAGTAGGGGAAACAAGATCCAAACCAAGTTTCATTCCAATCTTACAAATGCAAGAACATCACATTACCCCACTTAACAATCCCATCCCAAGGTATTTCACAATGGTTCAGCAATGGAACCTTGAACATAGGGTGAAGGTGTGCTTTTCAAAAGGAGGTTTGCCATATCATAGCATATCTACCATAAAAAACTTTCATGCCCTTTTGGGGCTTCCACAAACATCCTCCAAAACATACTACCAACAACTATGGTGCCCTTGAAACCCATACTTCATTAACTTCCTTTCTCCACCATTTATCCCTTATCACCCCCAAAGCAAGATATGAATGAAAATGGCATACAATGGAGCTGATAGAAATGTCCTCAACTATATTTCAAGCCCAAATATGCCCTTCACCTTGGACTTCTCTTCCCTTCCCAAAAGTGTGAGTGAATTCCTCACACCCATGAACAAATTCAACATTCAAAAAAAAAACCAAGAGATCAAGGAAGAAATCCAAGAGAATGCATGAAACTCATTACACAATCACAACACAACACAAAGATTTTAACAACAATTCATGATTGCATAACAACATTCCTTACTTGTAGATTCATTATGCAATACTAAAACAAAATGGTCATGGTTTGAACACCTACCTTGGTCCAAGCTAATGGTAATGACAATTGATGAAGAGCTCCCTTAGCCTCCCTCCAAAACCCTAACTGTCTCTAAACTTAGAGAGTGGGTGAACAACCTACCAATTTGACCATGGCTCTCTAATAAGACCTTCCCACTAACTATTTTAGAAAAGACACCAAGCCACTTCTTCTTACATACTTGTCTCCCTTTAATTTTCTATAATTGACTTAGTGGGAACATAGGAGAAAACACATGTGATAACTCCAAATTAAAATTGATGGAAGAATGCATGGGTAAAGGGCCCCCCTAGGCTATCTAGGCATTCACATGGTCAAAATTAGGTCCCTAACTTAATATACTATCATATGGGTAACTTATTTTATCATAAAAGGCACCTTGGGACCATCTAATGACCCCTCAAAACCCTAGCCAAGTCCAAATTCGAATTTTCTTGATTGTGACCCATCCTACCCCTTGTCAAGTGGGTTTACTTACTCATTAATAGGATAATTAGCTTTAGGGTAAATTGCCACCATGATTAAAACACTAAATGACATGTCATTAACACAAAATCCACAAATGTCAAGTGACACATATAAGTACATTCCACATCATCATGACATGTCCCTAATACATTTTTTGAGATTTAACATTCCACATGAAAATAAGCTTAAATTTACGAAATAAAATACATCACAACGAGGCTTTTGAATCTTCCAAAGATTCGCCCTGGCTAAACCATGTTCACATATGTTTGGACCTTACTTCCCCCAAAGATTTCCATGGTTTAATTTCCTGCACACTAACTTGAACATCAATAGCTCGATGAAAATAAAATCATATAAAATACATGTATATAAGTGCATGGCAATTTCATAATAATCAATTTTCATTTTCTAATCATTTTCATATAAAGCATTTAAAATATCAAAATGTGCATATCAACATTAAATGATCAACTAACATTCTAAACCACATCATAATCCATATCCTATCATAATGATGAAATGTTGAATCTATACTATTAAGTCATTCAACATGAAAATTAGTTTTGAACACATATTTTAGGTCAAAATCATTAAAATGTAAACACCACAACTAATATCCTTTGATTCACTTAAATATAGTTTGATTGCTAATAGTATCACATTATCATAATGAGATATTACATTATAAGGCATATGTCCCTATAAAGTCATTAGTGTCAGGAAATCAGGTTTTTTTCATAATAATGTCTACATAGGTTCAAAATCAATCACTAGGTAAACCCATCATAACTGTTAGTCAATATGTTATATCTTCATGTTAAACATCCTTCATTGTAACCTATCCACCCAATACTATATGTATGACATTTGACTTATTATATCTACATCATGTCGAGCTCTACCAAGTAGGCCTTATCTAAATTGATAAAAAAATTTGTCTATAACTATTGTTAGTACCCACAAGGGTAGGTGTTAATTCCTCTTTCCATACTAGCCATTCAATTTGATTATCCTAATAGGCCATTAAATATCAAGAACCCATTGACATAGTCTTCTAAGTTATGGTACCTCAAGTTTTTATTCCATAGGGTCTTAACTTATCAACCTAATGATATTTGAACATGATACTTAGCACAACAAGGACTACAATATACATCAGCCCTTATAAGATTTTAGGTTCATTATAAATCAAGGCATACTTAGATTCCAAGACTTCTTACCATTGTTCTAATAGGTGTGTGGTAACAAACTAATATTCACAATAGATAGAACAGAACATCTTATCTCATTTATTCCTCCTAGATCTAATGTTATTCCTGTTATTAAGATTTTTAATAAGGTACTAGGGAAGGGGCCTTACACTTCCTCCATAGATAAGGTTTCTCATTTTGCAAATTTCAAAATCTTACAAGCTTGTCTCCCTGTATAGTTTTTGTCTTTTGTATCCCTCGAAGGATTGTATATATTTCCTCATATATCAATATAGTAAACTTTTTGTGTACTTTCAATTTTTGAATTTTTATGGATTATTTTTCTTGTATTGGTAATTATCATTTAGATATATATAATGAACCCTTGTATAGTTTTGAGAATCATAATATGAATCAATCCTATAAGATTTGGTCACTAAGATTTGGGTATAATGGGTATAAGTATCAAAATATAAGCATTCAATGTTAAGCATTGAATCTATCAAAACTAAATTTAAGAAAGGAGATAATCTCAAAGTAAAATGTTAAAGAGTTTTAACAAATAGATTATTTCATATGTTTTAAGATCAAAGGCATCTATATAGATTATCTTCTTGTTTTGAGCCCAATCTTGTTTTGATGTCCTTTGTGTCATTCGCCAGTAATAAGAAAAACTTAGTTTTACAGATAGTCTTTGTAATCTCAACTGGTTAATGAGGGATGACAAAAATCAGAAAGAGTATTAAATAATAATCTAAATAGTCTAAGAAATAAAATATTAAGCATAGGTGGATCATATGAGAAAGGTTAATTAGGTTTTTGAATACAAACAACTCTATAATATATCAAGAAATTTGTATCATAAAGCTACCCATATTAGATATAAGGAAATCCAATCAGGAAAACAAGGTTAACTAAATTGATGTTTTTATTTTTTAAATAGAAATAATGTTATATTTGAGTTTCATTATTTATCATCAGGTAAGGAAGGTGTAATCTCATTATCCAGGACTGTAGTAGAATAGTGGTTGCAAGGAAATGAAGATCATATGGTCTTTGTCTTTTCCTCCTAAGCCTTTGAAATGCAAAGGTGTCCTTTATAAAGATATATATTTTCAGCAACATTCAAATGTGAATCTTATCAGTTCAAATGTAAATAAAAATAAATAAAATAATAATATTTTTTAGACTAGGGTATTCCCCTTTTAAACATGTAATAATAAAAGACTATGGTCCCGAGAAAGAATGGAGGTTTTCTTCTCCATTCTTTCCTACCAGTGTCTATTTGAATGAAGATACTATATTTTTTTTTTAAATTTTAATTAATACAATTAATGATTATTAGGCCATTTACCAATCAAAAATAAATAAAACAATGGCCATGGCATTGGAATGTAGCCTGGTGGGAATCTTGGTACACTATCTGAACATGAGGAAGTTGTTGGTTCGGATGTGTATCACAAAGGTCAAGGTATACATTTGGTAATTGATTTTTATATATTAATACAAGTAAACATATTAAGTTGAAATTGGTGTACTTAACAAAAATTTAACTATTTTGGGTCATATTTGGATTAATGTAACATTTTGTATTGTAGCTACAGAGGACATATATGTCACTATTCATGATTACCACATTAAGGTTAAGGGAACCAGGAAAGATGATGTGGCTAGATTAGGTAAAGAGTTCCATGACATGTTCTTTAAAGTAGCCAAATGGTTATAACAATAGTATTAAAATGTTCTTAATTTAACCCTTTTATTTGTTATTGCAAAGGACCCCTCTTTGCATCATGAGAAAAGGACTTGCTATGTACAACATAGGTCATGAGCATAGCATGAAAGAATTACTGAGAGGAGACATGAATTTGATGACATGGGTGTTCCTCTTATAGATTATAGGTGCTATTCTAAAAAAACCTCAAAGAAGAACAAAAAATGGTTGTTATATGATGTGTAAGTTAATAGATAATGATTGATTTTTATGTTTGAATTGACTTTTTTATGTTTTAATGAATGTTCATGAATTATATAATATGTTAATGAATGTTTATGATCATTGCATTGTTGACATATTAGTCAAGTTTTTTTATTACTAACAATACTTATTTAGCTTTAGTATGGCTACCAAGCTTATTGAATAGTCTATAGTGTTTTCCATGCAATTTAATAGCCACCGAGTTCTACAGTTGCTACCGAGTCTTTTGGACTAATTCCTAGTGGCCATTGAGCATTCTAGTAGTTACCAAGGGAATTTAGTTAGTGTGAAGTGTAGCCATTCAAACTGAGTAGAATCAGGCATGTGAACTCTAGTAGTTCAACTCGAGCACTTTAGTGGTTACCAAGCTTTGCATTTTCTACCGAGCTAGCAATTCATGTGATGCAGAGATAGTGTTAATTGAACCATATGCAAAGTTAGTGTTTACCAAGTGAAGTCAAGGTAAACTAGTAATTTAGTGTTTGTCGAGTTGCATAGTATCTAATGAGTCACTAGTGTAGATTGAGTTCAAGACTACCTGAAGGTGATTAGTATGGACCAAGTTTCTACTTCTATCGAGTGCATGATGATGCTGAGTAATGACAGTGGATGTTGAGTATCAAAACCTCACTGAGTCAGTCTTCAGAACCCAAGTGTCTTCATATGGGCCAACTTTGTAATATTCATGTTAACTTGTATTATTAGCCGACTTTGTAATTGTTTTATTGGATTGATATATAAGTAATGTTTTATATCACAACCACTATATGAGTATGAGTGTATGTGAATATGAGAAGTAAGATGCATGGAATGTAATGTCATAATCAGAAGAGTAGAAAATTGAATTACAAAGGCTACAACAGTTTAAGGAGTAGCAAAGGCATATCTATCATAGAATGTGATCAATACATCAAGGAATCTATATTATCAAATCTAGTTGCAAGATAAAGATCTACTATTTCATCCTAATAGGTGATCTAGTTCAAATTCTTTAACAAGGTAGACCTAATAGTCTTTCATAAATCTCTTTACTGAGTGCATATTTCATTGTATGTTTGTAAATCCTTTCACAAGGTGGACCTAGCAATCCTAATTGCTCCTAATAGGGAAGATCATCAAAAGTGATCAATGTAAGCCTTAACTAGCCAACTTTATGTTGCAGCACTAAAGTTTGTGGGTATCATCCCCACCCCAGTTTTACTTTCTATTTGGAAATTTTTTGGGTCACCAAATTATTGTGTTCAAGTGTTATGAATTCTTTTATGTTTTTAGTTTCTCATGCATGCAAATGGATCAGATATGGTGAACTAAATGTTATTTGGAATATTACAATTAAGATTTGTAATTTTTTGCTTGGTTATAAAATTGTTTCAATTTTATAAGTCACGGTTAATTTTTGAAACTTGCCTTGTTTTAAGCTTTAAATTGGTCATTTTATCTCTAAATATTAGTGATTTTCTAGATCTTCATGTCTCCGACTCATTCCTAGCTCCGCACAACACTTGAGATTTTTAAAATCTTACTTTTGAGCCTCAAGTTATTGCAGGTTAGTGGAGAGACCCAAAATACGCTTTTTCAAGTTTATCATTAACCATTAACCTCTCCAAAAATGCATTTTTCTTAACCTCTCAAATAGGTTAATGATAACTTTCAAAACACACATTTTGGAGTAGGTTAATTAACCTCTCCAAAAACATGTATTTCTTAACCTCTATGAGGTAGTTATTAACTTGTGTCACATGTAACTTTTAAAACAAAGTTGCAGTTTTGATTTGATGGCATTATCAAAGAGGAGGAATATCTTGTTTGCTACCTTTCTATGATGATAACACACTCACAGTAAAGATAGCTCTTAGTGTATAAGCTATATGAGCCTTCAATCCATAGAAGTGCTAAAGCAAGTGGCTTAACTATATCAGAATTGTGCTTGAAAATATCAAATTGTTTGGATGTTGCATGGAGACACCAGTTCCCTTATTAGTTTATGAATACATTTCAAATGAAACTCTATTTGATCATCTTCATAGAGACAAATATGAGCACCACTTTCACTAGGAAACACAACTCGGCATTGCTATTGAAACTCCAGAGGCTTTATCATACTTGCATCTTGTTGCATCAATACCCATTGATCATATAGATGTGAAATCTTCACTACTTGATAGTGGTTACAATCCCAAAGTTACAAGTTTTGGATTAATCTCGTGTGCCAAAGATCATGATAAATAGCGCTATCTGAGGTCCCCCAAAATAAGACAATGATCACTGCTATGGCCTATAGAGAGAAATGTCTGCTCCTTTCCACATGAGTAGGCACAATCTGCAATATAAATGGAGAACGTCTAGCTCGAGTGTTTGAACAAGAAAGCATATAACATTTGTGCTTCACTAAAACTTCAAATGGGATAAGTTACTCAAATATGTTTGTGCTCTTTAAGAATGCAAACAAACAACTAGAGCATCGCTAATCATCACAGTGAGATCATTGATGTTTTCCTTGACTTTGGAAACCAAGGTTGCAGTAGCATTGCTTTTCTTCAAACCACTCAAATAGCTATCTTGATAACTCTATATCACACTTAGCCATTCCTAGACATCTAATAAAACTTCCACAAAATTCTTAGACAACTTCTCTAACTCCAGGAAATGAGTAATTTGTTTTGCTTCTATAGTAGACAAATGGACTACAATAATATTAAGTTGGGTTAAATTTGCTTGTAAATCTATGAAGCATTTTTACTAACATTTGTACTTCACTAATAGCATTTTCAAATTCATGGATATGTGATGAGGAATGCAAGTGAGGAGTGAGATTGCCCTTGACTTGTTTGACATAATGCCAACATAGGAAGGTGATAAACATCTGCAAAGGGATCACTGAGTTTGAAAAGCTAATAGCTTCTTTAGGGCAGCTGAAAATAAAAGGTACAGATGAATTAATCTCTACTATCACAGGTGGGGTGCTAGAAAGTGACCTTAAGCATGTTGATTTTCAGTTTCTCCTTGATTCTTTCAGTGTTCAGATTCATTTAGAAATAGAGAACCGTATATCAGATGCTAAAACTATGATGAAGCTCCGCCTAGTTGCAGTCACTCTAGGAGATTATAACATTTTAGCCTATCGACAAGAGTCAGAAGAAATTCAAGATAGATACTTCACAACCAAACTCAGGATGGAAAATGTGTTCATTTTGAACTATGAATCCATGATGATCATCCTAGATGCTTACAGAGCTTTTTGAGATAGATCAATTGTGTCCAGATAGACAAAGTTAGTAGCTAGAAGAATCAATGATTGTATATGTAAACATCTTTAGGAACTCTAGCTAAAGTTTTGTTTTTGCAAGTTTCCTTGTATAGGTTAATTTTCTTAAGGTTAATTAACCTCCCAAAATCACATATTTTGGAGGTCGTTATTAACCACGAAGTGGTAGTTATTAACCTCTATGTCTATATAAGGACACCTATTGGCTTTGTAAATGGGGAATTTTTGGTTTTAAAAATAAGGGAACACTATGCTAAAATTTTGATCTAGAGATAAATTTTGGAAAGTATGTACACTTTTTATCTCTGAAATCAAAAAAATCTCTTTTATCTTCTTGGTGCAAGGAAATGAAATGAGATGTTCTTTGGGTTTCTTATTCTAAAATCAAAATTGTTATCCATTGTAGTAGACATTCTCATGGTATTGTGCAAGTGTTTATGAATAATGAATGTGTTTGGTAATATTGGTTGCTTTCAAGCATAGTTCTTGATCACCTTTGTTATCATTCTTGTTTACCCAAGAAGGTTGTGAGGGTGTGTGGTGCATTCATCCTAAATGGCTTTCTCTTGATCTTTCAAGTTTTAGATTCTTTATTTGAAAACCCTTTAAAAATTATATCATACGAGGGAGTTGCCCCTCTAAACGTAGAGGAAGGTCGCATACCAAGGGCCTATCCAACTATTGTGAATGGTTTGCCACACACTTTGTTGGACAAATTCTATTGTGACAAATCTATTTACCAACATAATTAATAAAGATTTTGAGGTTAATGATTCACCCCTCCCATCTCAATAACCTAGCATAGTCTTGAATATTTCCAACAATTGAATGTACCCTAAGAATAAGTGCTAGAGTTTTATCCCAATTCTCCTGCAAAATCTTCCATATATATAGAGCAATTTGAACTTCTACAGAGAGTTCTATCATGTGATCTGCAATAGAGAAGTTTTTCTTTGGCATTGTTGTCAAAAAGGGGGAGAGACATATAGAGGAGAAATACTATGTATGGGGGAGAATCATACAAAGGGAGAAAATATATATAACAAGCTACATAATGGATCACATAGTATGGGGGAGATATATGCTATGATGTAGATATACTCTATATATATCTTACAACGATAAATTTTGAAAAATCTCAAAATAGTATATTCTACCAAGCTAGTATCACAAGGTGATGTATATAAATTTTGGCTAATAAGTGTTTTTGTCACTAATGCCAAAGGGGGAGATTATTGACATATCAGTCAAGTTTTTTATTAGTGACAACATTTATTTAGATTTTGTATGGCTACCGAGCTTATTGAACTATCTATAGTGTTTTCCATGTAATTCAATAGCCATCGAGTTCTACAGTTGCTATCAAGTCTTTTGGACTAATTCCTAGTGGTCATCGAGCATTCTAGTAGTTACCAAGGGAACTTAGTTAGTTTGAAGTGCAACAATTCAAACCAAGCAGAATAAGGTAGTGTGAAGTCTAGCAGTTCAACTCGAGCACTTTAGTGGTTACCAAGCTTTGCAATTTCTATCGAGCTAGCAACTTATGTGATGTGAAGCTAGTGTTAACCAATCCATATGCAAAGTTAGTGTTTACTGAGTGAAGTCAAGGTAAACTAGTAATTCAGTGTTTGTCAAGTTGCATAGTATCTAATGAGTCACCAATACAATTCGAGTTCAAGACTACTTGAAGGTGATTAGTATGGACCAAGCTTCTACTTCTATCGAGTGCATGACAATGCCAAGTAATGATAGTGGATGTCGAGTATTAGAACCTCACCGAGTTAGTATTTAGAACATAAGTGTCTTCATATGGGATGACATTGTAATATTTGTGTTAACTTGTATTGTTAGCTAACTTTGTAATTGTTTTATTGGATTGATATATAAGTAATGTTTTAGATCACATCCAATGTATGAGTATGAGTGTATGCAAATATGAGAAGTAAGATACATGGAATGTAATGTAATAATTAGAAGAGAAAAAAAGAAAATTACAAAGGCTACAATAGTTCAAGGAGCAAAAAAGACATATCTATCATAGAAGGTGATTAGTACATCAAGGAATCTCTATTAGCAAATCCAATTGCAAGTTAGAGATCTATTTTTTCACCCTAACAGGTAATCCAGTTCAAATACTTTAACAAGGTAGACCTAATAGTCTTTAATAAATATCTTTACTAAGTGCATACTTCATTATATGTTTGTAAATCCTTTCACAAAGTGGACCTAGTAGTCCTAATTGCTCCTAACAAGAGAGATCATCAAAAGTGATCAATGTAAGCCTTAACCAACCAACTTTATGCCCCAGCACTAAAGCTTGTGGGTATCATCCCCAACCCAATTTTACTTTCTATTTGGAAGGTTTTTGGGTCACAAAATTATTGTGTTCAAATGTTATGAATTCTTTTATGTTTTAAATTTCTCATGCATGCAATTAGATTAGATATGATGAACTAAATGTTATTTGGAATATTGCAATTAAGATCTATAATTGATAAAGATTTCGAGGTTACTGATTCACCCCTCCCCTCTTAGTAATCTAGCATAGTCTTGAATATTTACAACATGCATGTTAATTAATGTTAATGAATCTTATGTGTTAATGAATGTATGCAATAGCATAATTAATTAATTTTTTTTTTTAGAAAACAGTGACAAAGCCACTTGATATATATAATATTTTATTAATCTTTACATTTTTTAATTTAATACTAATTCTAAGATATGGAGCTCTTGAAGAAAAGAATCAAGAAAAAAAACTTTGTCATTACCCCATCAAGAGGAAGGAAAAAAGAAAAGGAAGGAGGAAAGTAGATGGATGTTTTATTAATGGATGAAAGAATGAATGGATGATGTTTAGATGTGTTGACAATTGGCTAATGGAGATATGTAATTTTTGTCATTTATGGCAAAACATGATGTACATTCTTACAAAAACCCTAAAAAATAAAGTTACTTAACTTTTGGTACTTAGAAAATTATTTAAGTATGAATTTGGTATACAACAGTGTATTTTTTTGTTTTTGATAAGATAAACAAGCTTTGAAGGGACCCTGAAACCCTTTACAAATCAAGATTTTTCAATGAATCCCAAACCAAAAAAACTACAGTCCTAAGGAAGAATGGGTCACAAAATAGAAGTGACCAGAGTGGCATCACAAATAAAACAGTACACATCAGCCACACAACCAGGTTTTGAAGGGTGCCTAAAACCCTATATGAGTCAACAAACGAGAGGTGACCATTGTGGTAAAACAAAAACAAGACAATACCAACCACAACAATAGGTTTTTATCGGGCTCCTAAAACCCCAAAATGAAACACACTGCCAAGAGCAAAAGGCCAAAAGAGCCAAGGATCAACTGGCCAAAAGCCAGGTGAATCAGACTTTCCCTTTTGAGCCCTTCAAGTTAGACCTCAGTGCCATGTCAAAAGAGGGAATGGGTGGCTTTCCTTTTTTTCCTTTTACTGTAGTCCATCCATCCTCCACCAAACTAGCAGCCTTTTGCCACCAAAAATCAGCACCATCATAGCCAGAACCTAAAACCCCAAAGGCTAGGGAAAAGGACGAAGAAGTAGAAGTGATAGCAGAAACCTGAGACAGAATAGTGGCACCCAACAAAGGTATCACAGGAGGAACTACATTGGAAACACCAGAAGAAAGACCAGCAACCACAACTGAGGGAGCCAAAAGTGGATCCATAGACAAGAATTCATGAAAGGGCAGATCAACAGAGACAGGAGCAGAGTCCAATCTAGAAACTGGGTCTAGAGATGGACCTTCTGTCACCATTGGAGGAGCTAGAGGGGGACAGAAGTGAAATAGAAGCAGAATCCACCCCAGAAATATGGATAGCAGTAGGAAAACCAAGAGCAAGAACAGAAGCCAAAGACTGGCTAGCAGTCACCATGGAAGGGGAAGAAGGAGGAACCATCTTCAAGATACCAAGAGAAGAAGGAAACTGAGAAGAGTTCACAATAGCCTTCACATACATTTAGTGGTCATCTGAGACCCCCTTCCACCAAGAAGGGGACAATTTCTGTCTAGATTTACCTGAAGAGCACCTGGAAGCCAGGTGACCAATCAAGTGGCAATTCCTGCAATGAAAGGGGATACCCTCATAGTCTAGAAGAATATTCCAAGAACCAAGAGGAGAATCCACCAAAATCATATCAGAGAGTCCCTTAGAAATGTCGATCTCAACAAGAATGCGAGCAAAAGTTGATCGATACAAGCCGTCAGTATCTGAATCAGATTTCACAAAGTCTCCAAGCACATTCCCCACCTCCAACCAGAAAGGTTCTAGCCAAAGAGAAAGGGGAAGGTTCAGCAGCCTTACCCAAACAGGGGTCTTATTAAAAGTTTCAGTTGAAGGGTTGAAATCCTTGTGCCAAATTTTTGCCATCAAGGGAAACTTCCCATCCAAAGAGAAATTATTGCTAAGAATGGCATTTCTGTCATCTGCAGTATCAAATTTCACAACAAAAAAACCCCTTGCCATAGGGTAAATCTAGGCACTCTTCGAAATGAATGGTTCCCAAACACGGGATATCCATGCATGCAAATTCGAAAGAGAGGGCTAGAAACCCTTAAAGTGAAAGATAGCAGTAGCAGCCAATAAATCATCCAAATTAATAGAAATCTTATCAACTAAAGAAGATTTTAGAAGAAGCTTTTTTGGTTTACATACCACAATCGACATAGCAGCACAAAACCCTGAATCACGAAACCCAGGCTGCACTGACCAACCACCAATACCAGCCTCAAATGCAGCCACATCAGCATAGGAAATGGCTGAACCACCCACAACTCTAGGTGCAACCCTTGAACGATCAACAAAAGCGATCGCCGCAAAGCCAAAAATAGGAGAAGAAACTGAAGTAGCCATAAAAAACCCAATGCAGGAGACAGAACAGGACAAGCTGGGCAAAAAAGCCAAACAGGAAGCCAAATCCAGACCCAAGAGCAGAACTTAGGCCCAACCCGAGCCTAGGCACAGAGGCTGAGTCTGAAGTCAAATCCAGGTGAAGGAGCAAGGCACATTAGACAAAATGAAGCCAGGGGCCAAAGCCAAAGCCAAAACTAGAATGAAGCCAGGGTAGAAGCAGAAGTTGAAGCCAGCTGTAGGAGCTTGGTCGAAGCTAGGGGCTGAAGCCAAAGCTAAAGCCAGGCACAGGGAGCCAGGCGGGAAGAAAAATTCAAAAAAAAGTGTATTATTTTGTTTGTAACTTGTTGCTAATGTCATATTATGACTAGCGACATTAGATGGAGATAGTATACATGTTGATGATGATGTGTATAGCTTGAGAGGTCAATATAGACTACACAAAAGTAGATATTTGTGTTAGAAGTGAAACATGATAGTGGAATTAAAGGAAAGAAATTATTTTGTTTACAAAATAATTACTTGTCCAATTAGGGCCAACATCCTAGATGTTTACTCTAAGTTGGAAAAGTGTATCATGGTCTTATCCAACCTAGCAGAAATTTATGAAAAGGCATAGTATTTATGCAAAGGACATCTTGTGATAAGATGTGCATGCTATCTTGGAGAAATTGCATTGAGCAATTGTGTGCAAACTTTTGTGAAAACAATATATGAGAATTTTGTGAAGATATTTTGTGATATGAGATCGAACTAAAAAAGAATCTATATTCTAGAAGTCTAATTACATGTTTGAGTAGTGAGCTCTTCTTTTAACTGACATTGCATGTTTGGGTAGTGGGCTCATCTTGCATACATTGTACTACAACTCCTAACAAGGTTGGAATCTCCTAATAGGGATTTGAAGTCTCCTAACATGGACTCTCTATACTCAATTTTCTCATTGACTACTAATAAGATCTATCCTCTAACAATGAACTTATATATCAATATATTATCTAGTGGGTATCATCCCCACTGGGGTTTTCCCTTGGCTATGGTTTCTGTAGTTAAAAAAAATGGTGTTATGAGTTATCCTTGTGCATGGTTACTATTACTATTCAACATTACTTTATTACTTTTTTATGTATGGTTTAAAGTAAGAAATAATATCCAATTGACAACTAAAGTTTATAGATTAATGATTCACCCGCCCCCTTCAGTAATCCCTATTTCTAACATTTGGTATCATAGCACAATTACTCAGAAGAGTCTTAATAGCTTGAGCAAGATCCCTATGGATATGGGACAATTGATGAAGAATCTTGAAGAGGCACTTGAACAAATTGATCTCCTTACTAAAGAAAGAGATAAGCTAAAGGACAAATATAAAAACTCTAAAGTATACATTGGATAATTGAAAGAAAAGATTGAACATCTCAAATGCAAGCTCGAATCTACTAAATCTAAAACTAGTAATGATGATTATTCAAAGTTGAAGACAAAATACAAGATCTTGAAGCATGAATTGAAAATTACAAATATGAAGTTAACTTTGAGGAATGATCCTAGAAAAGTTGAATATGATTTGAATACTAAGAATTCAAATCTTAGGGCAAGTCTAGCAAAAAAAACATCTAAGCTTGAGACGTTGAAACAAGATCATGAAGAACTTTACAAATACAATGCTATTGTGAAAGGTGAATTAACTTAGTGCAAGCAACAACTTGAGAAGCTTTATTCTAGAAGATAAAATCTTGATGATTCAATGTCAATACAAAGACCTACTTATGATAAGACTAGTCTTGGTTATCTAATTAACATGTCTGCAAAGAAACTTGAGATTAGATCAGATCCAAAAGGAAAAAATAAATTTGATGATAAGATTAAATCCAGTCAATCTTCTAATAAACCTAAAGAAGACAAGGAAGTTGAAATATTGGATGAACCAAAGCAAGTGGAATCTTCTAAGGAAACCAAGTATGAATTTAGAGGTAAGTGTTTTTCATGTAATGAAATAGGTCATATGAAAAGAGATTGTACAAATAAATTATTTAATCATGTTAAGGACTTTTATTATTATAATTGTCATGGTATGGGTCATAAAGCAATTGATTTTAGGAAATCTAAATATGATAATGATAAAAGGAATAGTAGAATGTCTAGAAGTACTAACCCTACAGATAGAAGAAGATATAATGAAAGGACATCAAAAGAAGGAAGCCCTTATGAGGAAAGAAGATAGACAGTGTGTTATAAGTGTAACAACTTTGGACACATAGCTTGAAACTATCATGCACTTGATGATTAGTAGAGTCCTAGAAGTAGAACTCTAGTATGTTAGTTATGTAATGACTTTGGACATAAAACAAAGTATTGTAGAATGGACAAAAAATTTAGAGATAGAAGGAACTATGGAAGAAACTTCATAAATAGAAGAAATGATGAAAGGAATGTCAAAAATGATAGAAGGAGCCATGAGAGGAACTTTGGAATTGAGAAAGACAATGAGGAACAAAGAAATGTAGTTAGTGAACTTTGAGAAGGACTCAATGAGGTATTTGTAAAAGGATAATACATCTCAGAAGAAAAGCTAGAAGATGATAAGATAGGAAGATAAAAGCCAATTCTCAAGTTTGATTCAACTAAGTTGAATTAAGCTTGTTTACAATACTAGAATTTAAAAACTTCATTCAAAGATCAAACTAGAGATAGTGAAGTTGGGAAAAGGTGTATCAAGATAACTTTAGAAGGTACCTAAGCTCACTTATATTTTGGAGCTTATTTAAACTAGTTACAAATGAATTAAGAGTTATTGTTATCATAGAGAAAGTTGATTCTGTAGAAAAAGATGAAAACTATGTTTTTGTAGAGAATTTCATGAAGTGAAGTTTTGTGGAGTATTTTCATGATGAGAGGGAGCTATAGTAAACCTCAAGTAGCATCTAATGATTAGATAGTATATCTTGAGTAGTTATTTGATTTCAAAATGTGATTGACAATTTTTTTGTGTTTGCAATGTATGCAATTGATGCAAGTTCAAGTTGATAGAATAAATGGAGTAGAAACTCGATTACTAGTTCATTATGAATACATCAGAACCATAAAGCACTCAAAAATGACTTGTCAAGGTGATTTCAAAGCAAATCCTATTTTAAAAAGAGGTATTTTATCATTTTTTGGTAGAATTTATTCGATATAGATTTATATTTGATAGAAGCATGGATATCCCAGTAGTTTATAATGTTGAGAATGATGAGAGACCAAAATTGAAGGTTTTTTTCCATAAAACCCGTAGAAGGAAACCCTAACTCAACATTATCTATTACTCCAAACAATCTAGTATATATGGAAGACGTAGAAATTTATCTTACTAGTAAGTTTGAATTTATTGGGAGTGAGTATATGAACAAGGATATGGAATTAATCTTTAATCACAATATGAATGTGAAACCTGAATTTGAACACTTGAAGGAACTAGACCTATTCAAATATCATCTCTACCAAGAATTGGACACAGATCATACTAAGTAGAATACATGATTGGAAACTATGGATGCAAGATAGTGTAGTTGATATCTCAACCGACTTTATTCATAAGGTAACTAGTCTTTGTAAACAAGGTAGTGTACCTATAGGCCAGAAAATGGTTAAGAAGAAAGTTGAGAGCTACACAAAGGCAATATATAATGGAAAGGCCATGGTGATCAGCACCATTAAGCAAGATGATGTAAGATTCCTGAGTAGAATCATTGGTTATGAAGAAACTTGAGAGCTACACAAAGGTAGTATATAATGGAAAGGCCATGGTGATCAACACCATTAAGTAAGATGATGGAAGATTCTTGAGTAGAATCATTGCCTACTCTATATGTGCAAGTTCAAAAATTGATGAATTATTAGCTAGATTCATCTATGTAGCCTAAAATATATGTATTGAGAAGGAACAAGTCAATGTTAGTGAAATACTAAGAATGCAACTTCTTGAGAACCTAGAGAAGATCAAAAGGACTAAGAATTGTGTGTTTAGATTTCAGTCACTAATTAATCACATATTTTTTCATGTGATTAAAAGATTTCCATATTTATCAGTCATAGAGATTATGAGTAGTGAGAGATGTACAATGGAGAAAACCATAGAAGTGTGTAGAAGACATCTAGTAGATAAGATATTGCATAGTGGAAACTTGATAATGAAAACATTTCAGAATGAAATGAGGCAAAGATTTAGAATTGTACCTATGATTGTAGATAGATTTAAGGAAGATATTTGTGTTATAGTTGATATAGATTTTACTTATATTCAAATATTAGAACCTCAGGAAACATTTATTGATCCCTTAGGTTATGAATTGAGTGATGAAACAATAGTTGGATATATTGATTTATTGTTGAAATAAGAGGACCAAGCTAAATATAGATTTGGAACTTATGACAAGATTACTCAATTAGCTCATCAGGCATCCTTGGAGTCTAAGGCATCTCACAAGAAGATTTCAACTATAATGAAGAAATATTTATCAAAGGCTGGTATGATTGAGAGTGAGTCACAAGCAGTTAGGCAAACCACGAAGAAAGGTATACTAAATATACACAATTTGTTAGTATCTATTGCAAAGACATCTTTGGAATAGAAAATTCCTTATGCACCGGTGTCAAATATTTAGGCAAGTGAACCAAATAGAAAATTAGAGAGATTAGTGGAAGTTGTGACCACAAAGACTAAAAGGGTCAAGCAATAAGCCACTAGACCAAGAAAGAGACAAAAGACATTGTTGAAAATTATTGAATCTAATGAAGAAAAAGAAGAAGAACAATAATTCAAATAGATAGAGAAAGTAACAACTTCTAAGAAGTCAACAGGAAAATCTTGACAACCCTGGAAGCCAAAGATAGAGAAGATAAACTCAACTATTGCTAATGAAGGCAACTTTGTTTAGATGAACAAATTCTATGATTTGTACAACTTTGAGAAAGATCAAATTGATATATCTACTATGAGATACATTATAGTCAATAATCTAAAACTTAAAGTTTATTGAGGGCATAGTCAACCAGAAGGTCTCTGATAGAATAATAGAAAAGAAGGCACTAGCTAGACAAGAGGACATAGAACTTTGGAAGTCTATGTTGAGAACAATATGAAAGACTGATGACAAAGAAGAAGTTAAGAGATTGTTAAACAATATTGCACCTTACTTAAGAAAAAAATCAAGACCATTTCTATTTATGGTGGGTGAAAAAGATAAGATAAGAAGTAAGACTACAACAGCTATAAGTTAGATGATGACAGAGTCTAAAGCAACATCTTCAGCAACACCCAAAACCTCGGAAGTGTCAGTGAGCAGTGATATAATGCAAATAGATTAGACCAATATTACCATTAACATTGATGATAAAAATACATTTGAATATTTTAAACAAATGAACCTCACACCAATGACATTGGAGATAAATTGAGACAAATTGAAGAGGAGAAGAGGTTACTTGAAGAAGAGAAAAAAAATAGAAGAGGCCAAGTAGAAATTTCTTGAAGATGAGATGAAAAAGAAAGTAAAGGAAGAAAAGAAAATAGTAGTTGAAGAAAAAATGAAAAGGAAATTATAAGAATATGAAAAGAAGAGGTTAGAAGAGGAAGAGAAGAAAGAAAAAGAAAGAAAGGAAAAAGAAAAGATAGAGGAAGAAGAAAGAAGAATCAAGGAGGCAACTGAGAAGAAGCAAAGGGGGGATGGCACTTGGTCATGTTTTCACTGTATGCCTATCTAAATATATCTCAAAGTGAATGTTCTAATTTGTGAAATTTAGGGTTTGGTGTTCTTAATTTTCTTAACCATAGAAAACCCCTAATTCAGTTTCATCATAAATGTGTTGCCCTAGAAAATTTTTGGGTTAGGTGCCTCTTCATTTTATTTTAAGTGGGAGAAATATTTTTAAAAAATATTCCTTTATTTTTTTGGGAACCTTTTAAATGGTTATTCACATCATCTCCTAAAGCTCTTGAAATGATCTATAACCATCAAATCTCCTTGAGATCAATGGTGATCACTATGTTAGCATGAGAAATGGTTTGCCTTTTAATGCTAGCGACATGGTGACCAAAGAATGGTTACATGGAAGACCCACTTGGTACATAAACATGGTTTCAAGATGAGTTACCCACACTATCAGATCTCCTTGAGATCAATGGTGGTCACTTTGTCATTACAGGAAGTTGCATGAACTTTACCACTAGCAACATGGTGACCACCCATGAAAAGAAAATATGGCAGGACCAAACCTAAAGGTAGAACTAAGAATTTACCTACCATTAATATCCTTTCAAACATGTCAACTTGTCAAAAATGTTAGTTGCCACTAAGGATGTACACTAAAAAAAAGGTACTATTGATCCATGTCATCAGATCTCTCCAAGATCGACGATGTTCACATTATCACTATGAAATCCTTCTTAGACTTTACTACTCTCAACATGGCAACCAAAGGGAAGTTATGTGGGCCCACTAGACTTACAATAGAATAATCATAAAGTTTTAACCATCTGATCCAGGCATCATCAATGATGGAAACTATGTCACCATGAGAAGTTGCTCAATGTTTACCCTTGGTGACATAGTGAGAATGTGACATGTGTCCAGAGGCACAAGTGGGTCCTGTATAACTTACTAGTAGTAAAAAGAAAGACTTGTGTGGAAAGATTTAATTAGTTTGACCACCAACTTAGAGAGTTGAAGCTGAGTCATCAAAGATTTTGTCCCTCAATCATTGAATTTTTCAAAAATCAATGGCTTGTTTTTTAAATTTGGAAGGTGGTGCCACTCTATTTTTTCTATGATCCATTTATGAGAATTAAGGCTCCCTGTGTGAAGTAAAAACTAGAACTCAAAGATTTTCTTCATATTGTAGAACTCAAAGATTTTCTTCATATATTGTAGAACTCAAAGATTTTCTTCGTGCAAACACATTTATGATTTTCCAAAAGCAAGAAATTGTTCAAGAAGTCTTTCCCACTTGGTAGAATTGTGAATGAAATTTCTGTATCAATGAATTACTACAAGTTTCAAAGAGGAAATAGAAGAAGCAAGTATCTTAGCCTATATAACACTCGGAGAATTCTAGTTTTCTGCATTATTATTATCAAATATGCCTCCAAAGAAGGGTTTTTCTAAAAAAGTATAATATGCCAATAGGAATATACATGATAAAATTCTAGAAAAATTAACCAAGTCCACAAATGAGTCAGTCTAGATAAAAAAGCTAATTCCTATGAACCCTAGTCTCAAGATTGTAGATGGTTTATATGATAAAGGAAATTGGGTTAGGGATGCTATTAATTCTAAAATAGGGCTCTAGATTTTTAAGAAATGGTTCTTAGAGAGGAAGATGTTTGCCTCCCATTGAAATATTTGGAATTTTGATTTGGGTAAATTAATAGTCCCTAGGGTTTTCATGGATTTAGACCTTCTTATAGCCATAGCCCAAAATTATGACCTAGTAGCTAGGATAGTGTAAAGAGTAGATGGGGAATGTCTGGTGAAAATTAATGCTAAAGAAATTTGAGAGGATTTTGGGTTGGAACTAGTTACAAATTACCATGAGCTCATTGATTTTCAAGGTTTGGAGAAGGAATATCTATGGGTAAGTGCACCAAGTTGTGGTGCCAAAAGGGGGGTATAAGTGGACAACTTTTTCCTGAAATCAGCAAATTCTGGACTTCAACAAGAATTTGAAGATAGTTACGCTCAAAATTTTAAGATATGACAAAAAAAAAAGTCGTAGTCCTTTGAATCTAGTTTCTAAACTACTAATTTTTTTTCAAAATGGTTTAGTTTTAGGTCCTCAAAAAAGGGGGCCACAAAAAGTGGTACTGTTTATTCCAAAAAAACATAACATAGTACAAAGTGTGGCCCCCCTAAAATTTTAACTTTTTTTTTGAAATTCTTTAATCGCTCTAGTCAAAAGTTACCTAACACTATGTAGTTTATCCCAGATTTTTCAGGTAATTTTATAATGTGTATTTTTTTTTAAATGAATTTTTAAATTAGACCCATCCCAAAAACATGAAATATCTGTGTGCTCCCCCTAGAAATGATTGAAAACTAATCTAAAATCAAAACTTCTTTTTTTCAAAGTGTGTAGAATGGAGTCTAGTTTCTAAAAAACTAAGTTGTTACAAAATTCAATGAATGAGCTAAAATCTACAGCCCAATTAGTACATGGTGGTTTTTGACAAAAAATGAACATACATTCAAAAGAAATTATAGATGAAAGACTTAAAATAGTTCAAATTAAAAATAAATTATATGGTTAGATAGCTAACATAGAGACCTATAATGTTATGTAACCTGATCTTATCGATACCCAACCATGAAGAATCTTGAAGGGGAGCGCACAAGAAAAATCAATCATTTTTTGTATGTTTGCTAGAAAACATGTCTCAAACCTGTTTATAAACTCCAAACCTTTGGGTTGGATCTCCAAGGCAAAACCAAGCCTTAGGCTTAGTTTTAATGAAAAGCTTTGAATAGTGCATGTGCCCTATAGCGCGCACGCCCTATTAAAATGCTATTGAATTTGAGGTAGTGCACACACACTATTGAGACCTAAATTGCAAACCAAAACCAATAGAGAGCTGGGGGGGTGGGGCGAGGGAATGGCTATTTGTGTGTGTGAGAGAGATAGAGAGAAAGTAGGGGATGGGAGAGGGGAGAGAGGAAGTGAGAAAGAGTAGGGGTGGCAGAGAGAGTATAGGATAGGAGATAGAGGAAATGTGAGAGAGTAGGGGTGGCAAAGAGAGTACAAGATGCAAGAGAGAGGAAGTGTGAGAGAGAGAGTAGAGGTGGCAAAGAGAGAGTATGGGATGGGGGAGAGAGATTGAAAGTAGGGAATGGGAGAGAGAGGAAGTGTGAGAGAGAGTACAAGTTGGGAGAGAGAGATTGAGAGTAGGGGATGGGGGAGAGAGAGAGTAGGTGGTGGGAGACGGAGTGGGAGAGGAAGATCGAGAGAGAGGAGGATGGGAGTGCATGTGTGTGAAAGAGAGAGAGTAGGGAATGGGAGAGGGGGAAGATAGAGTAGCTTGAGAGAGAGAGTAGGGGATGGAAGAGAGAGTAGGGGATGGAAGAGAGAGTAGGGGATGGAAGAGAGAGTAGGAAATGGGAGAGGGAGTGGGAGAGGGAGAGAGAGAGGGGGGATGGAAATCTGTGTAAGAGAGAAAGAGAGAGAGTGTGAAAATGTGAGAGAGGGTAGGGGGTAGCAGAGAGAGAGTAGAGAGAGAGAGAGAGAGAGAGAGAGAGAGAGAGAGAGAGAGAGAGAGAGTGAGAGTAGGCAGTGGGAGAGGGAGAGTGAGTGAGAGAAAAAGTAGAGGATGGGAGAGGAGAGAGGGGGGATGGGTGTGTGTGAAAGAGAGAGAGTAGGGAATGAGAGAGGGGAGAGAGAGATAGAGAGAGTAGGGGATGGGATAGAAAGAGAGTAGGCAATGGCAGAGGGAGTGGGAGAGGGAGATAGAGGGTGGATGGAAGAGAAAGAAATTAGGAAATGGTAGAGGGAGTGGGAGAGGGAGAGAGAGGGGGGATGGAAGTGTGTGTAAGAGAGAAAGTAGGGGATGGGAGAGAGTGTGAGAGAGAGTAGGGGTGGAAAAGAGAGAGAGTGAGAGTAGGGGATGGGAGAGAGAGGGAGAGAGAGGGAGAGAGAGAGAGAGAGATAGTAGGCCATGGGAGAGGGAGTGGGAGGGAGAGAGAGGGGGGGAATGGAAGTGTGTAAGAGAGATAGAGTTGGGGATGGGAGAGAGTAGGCAATGGGAGAGGGAGTGAGAGAGAGAGAGGGGGGGAATGGGAATGTGTATAAGAGAGATAGAGTAGGGATGGGAGAGAGTGTGAGAGTTTGAGAGAGAGTAGGGGGTGGTAGAGAGAGCTTGTACATGATGGGGGTGAGAGAGAGAGAGAGAGAGTATGAGAGAGAGTAGGGGATGGAAGAGAGAGAGTGAGAGTAGGGGATGGGAGAGAGAAAGTAAAGAGGGAAAGAGAGTACTTGAGAGAGAGAGAGATAGTAGGTGGTGCAAGAGGGAGTGGGAGAGGGAGAGAGAGGGGGGATGGGAGTATGCGTGACAAATCTAGAGAGTAGGGGATGGGAGAGGAGAGAGAGAGGGGGGATGGGAGTGTGTGTCTATGAAAGAGAGAGAGTAGGGGATGGGAGAGGGGAGACAGAGAGTAGGGGATGGGGGAGAGAAAGTAGGTAGTGGGAGAGGGAGTGGGAGAGGGAGAGAGAGAGAGGGGGAATGGGAATGTGTGTAAGAGAGACAAAGTAGGGGATGGGAGAGAGTGTGAGAGAGAGTAGGTGGTGGCGGAGAGAGCTTGTACGGGATGGGAGAGAGAGAGTGAGATTAGGGGATGGGATGTGAGAGAGAGTAGGGGATGGGAGAGAGAGAGTGAGAGTAAGGGATGGGATGGGAGAGAGAGAGATAGTAGAGAGGGAGAGAGAGAACTTGAGAGAGAGAGATCTAGTAGGCGGTAGGAGAGGGAGAGGGAGAGAGATAGGGGGGATGGGAGTGTGCGTGACAGATGTAGAGAGTAGGGGATGGGAGAGAAGAGAGTGGGGGGATAAGAGTGTGTGTGTCTGTGAAAGATAGAGAGTAGGGGAGGGAGAGAGTGTGAGAGTGTGAGAGAGAGTAGGGGGTGGCAGAGAGAGTACGAGATGGGAGAGACAAAGTGAAAGGATGGGAGAGATAGAGTGAAAGGATGGGAAAGAGTGAGAGAGAGAGTAGGGGTGGCAGAGAGAGAGAGAGAGAGAGAGAGAGAGAGAGAGAGAGAGTACATGATGGGAGAGACAAAGTGAAAGGATGGGAGAGAGTGTGAGAGAGAGTAGGGGATGGGAGAGAGTGTGAGAGAGAGTTGGGAATGGGAGAGAGAGAGAGAGTAAGAGTAGGGGATGGGAGAGAGAGAGTAGAGAGGGAGAGAGAACTTGAGAGAGAGAAATAGTAGGTAACCTGGGAGAGGGAGTGGGAGAGGAGGAGAGAGAGGGATGGGAGTGCGTGTGAAAAATCTAGAGAGTAGGGGATGGGAGAGAAGAGAGAGGGGGGATGGGAGAGTGATTGTGTGTGTGTGTGTGTGTGTGTGTCTATGAAAGAGAGAGAGTAGGGGATAGGAGAGAGTGTGAGAGTGTGAGAGAGAGTAGGGGGTGGCAAAGAGAGAGTACAAGATGGGAGAGACAAAGTGAAAGGATGGGAAAGAGTGTGAGAGAGAGTAGGAGGTGACAGAGAGAGAGAGAGAGTACAAGATGAGAGAGATAGAGTGAAAGGATGAGAGAGAGTGTCAGAGAGAGTAGGGGATGGGAGAGAGTGTGAGAGAGAGTTGGGGATTGGAGAGAGAGAGAGAGTAAGAGTAGGGGATGGGAGAGAGAGAGAGAGTAGAGAGGGAGAGAGAGAACTTGAGAGAGAGAGATAGTAGGTGGTGGGAGAGGGAGTGGGAGAGGAGGAGAGAGAGGGATGGGAGTGCGTGTGAGTGATCTAGAGAGTAAGGGATGGGAGAGGGGAGAGAGAGGGGGATGGGAGTGTGTATCTGCAAAAGAGAGAGTTTAGGGGATGGGAGAGGGGAGAGAGAGAGTAGCCCAAGAGAGAGAGAGAGAGTGGCAGATGGGAGTGTGTGTAAGAGAGAGTAGGGGATGGGAGAGAGTGTGAGAGAGAGTAGGAGGTGGCAGAGAGAGAGAGAGTAAGAAGTGGGAGAGGGAGGATGGGAGTGTGTGTGAGAGGTCTAAAGAGTAGGGGATGGGAGAGGAGAGAGGGTGAGAGAGATAGAGAGAGTAGGCAGTGGGAGAGGGAGAGCGAGAGAGAGTAAAGGATGGGAGAGGGGAGAGAGAGAGAGTGTAGGGGATGGGAGAGGGGAGAGAGAGTAGGAAGAGAGAGAGAGTAGGGAGAGAGAGAGAGTAGGGAGGGTAGAGAGTGATGTGTTCTCATATAGTGTGTACGCGCTATAGTGCGTATGTGCTATAGCGCGTACGCACTATGTGAAATCACCTAAAAATGGTCAAAAAGCAACTTTGGGGCCCGTTTCATTCATTCTCTACTTTTGTTCTATTCTGCACTCTATTACCTTGACAAAAATTGCGGGTTTCAACACAGAAAACACTCTTTCAAAGTGGTAAACACTATTTCAAGCTAACAAACACTATTTCAAGGTGGCAAACACTTTTGGAAGCTAACAAACACCAAATTCAATCATTGGATACACGGTTTGAAGACTTTTTGAATATTCCTTGTATAGAAAAGGTTAGTGCAATCTATTTTAAATATTGTTTGTTGATATATAGATACAAATTTGATTATAATTTGACATGTTGTTTAATATATAGTGAATTCATTGAAATTTGTATGTTTCAATGAAATGTTATTTCGAAATGGTTAAAAATTTGACAAGTCATTTTATATATATATTGTGTATTCATTCAAATAATTATAATTTTTATATGTATTTGAATAATTTGTAATTTACACATTTTAAGTAATTCAAATGTTTGAATAATTTGACATGTAGAAATCATCATCATGCCAAGGAAGAAACCAAAAAATCAAACAAATGAAGATAGGGAGAGAGATTTGGCAATTAAAAGAGATAAAATGAAATTACTACGTGAGCAAAGAAAATTGCAAAGCAATAATAAAGAATTGACTTTTGAAGAGGATCAAGAACCACCGGTACCAAGAAACAAAGAGGAAGAATTGGAAAGACAAAGAGAATGAACGAGACTGTTACACTCAAGAAGACAATTGAATTGTGAAGCTACACCATCTTCTAATGTTGGAGTCATATCATCCACTACACCATCTTCCAATGTTGAATTCATATCATACTCTCATGTTGAAGAGACACCAATTTGTAGATCCGATGATATACACACTCCATCATGTCATGTTGAAGGCACAACATCAACACATCAAGTAGGTGATATTCCATCTTTTGCATCTTATTGCCAAGGCACATCATCTTCGGTTCAAGGTATGCAATACACTCAACCTTATGTTGATGTTCAAAATGTTGAGAGAATTGAAGAGATTATAACACCTTCTAGAATTCATTTTAGAAGACCAAAATATTTGATTGATATTGATAGTAACATTTTGAAATCAATGCCTGACAAGATTAGCAAGCATACTTGTCAAAGAAAAGTTAATCGTATGTGGAGATTATTTTTTGATGAATTAAATATTATAGGTCAATGCCAATTATTTGTTGAAATGATGAGGAATTTAAAATTTAGGCCTATCATGAAGATTCTTGGGCTAAGAATGATGGATGATTCAAATGAAAAAAATATTGTAAAGAATCTAATGAATGCTTATGACAAAGTGGGTTCTAAATCACGCACCAAAGATAGTAATATCGCAAGATGAGTACTTACATCGACAATAGTAAGTAGCCAAATGAGGAAAGCTTGACTCATGAGAAAGACAAGAAAAATATTAAAAATTGGTAGAGGTACTCTAAGGAGAGCCATGCTAAGGCGTGAGAGATTGGAAGATCCAACAAAAAATGAGTTATGGACATTTAGTGGTAGACTACCGTGAAAGGATAAAGAAATTAGTGAAGCCTTGAAATCATTGATCAAAGATTTTTGGAAAAATAACACACATGTTTCCCCTAATCAAAGAGATGTTGTAAAAAGGAGGATTGGTAGCCAAAATCGTGAGCCACATGCAAAACATTTTTTGGACACAACTCAGACACAATTGTTTGCAAAATTTATTGGTATGTATCCTCAAATTCGAATAAGTCAAAGATTTTTTGAGATGGGTAAACCTTTTTATGTGAATATAAATCACACATGCACAACTTGTTGTTGTAGGATACATATTGAATTTTCTAACCATTTTGATGTTTTTAGGCATATATGCATAATTTTGCATTCTTAGTTTGTTTTGCAGGATTGTGACATAAATGAGCCACCAAGATCTTCAAGGGAATTCATATCCAACATTTTATGTGAAATAAGGGACGGCCAACAATTTTACAAGACATCATTCTTGGATGGTATGTGCTTATTTTGTGGTTCTTTGCAACTTTTATCAACTTGTCAACATATGGATAGTACACATGCAATTGGAAATGAAATAGTAGATTATGGAAAATTTAAGACAGTGACATATGCTCTAAAAGATAGGAAACATGGTAAAAGATGTGATTTAGTCATTGAAAAGATTCCAGTGTATGAGTTCATGAAGATTTTTCGTGAAAACATTATTTACGAGTATGCAAGGCATACCCATAGAGCTCATTGGCTGGATTTGCAATTCAAGTTGTGCAAGGATACGTTTCCACTGGATACCATTGTTTTAGTTGTAGATTTCGTAGAGAACTACACACTACAACCACAAAATGAGGTGTAAGCAAAGTATTATACTTCTCAACAGGTTTCCATATTTTTTCACATAACATTCATGCATTCACCTACAAGTACAGAGGATGACAAGAAGATTTTGAGGGAGTACCATTTTTACATCAGCAATGATCGATCACATTTTACGGAGTTCGTACATGGTTATTTTCAACTATTTTATGGAGATTTGGCTAACAAGGACATCACATATCGTTAGCACATTATTTGGTCAGAAAATTGTGCATCTCAATTCAAGAATGCACGGATGTTCTATTGGTTGAGCAGGATGCACAAGTTGTGTAGAATTCAATACATGTGGAATTTCACAAAGGCTGGTCATGGAAAGGGAGAGCACGATGGTGCAGGTGCATGCATCAAAAGAGCCTTAGCTCATGAAGAACTAAAGTACAAGGATGGAGCAATATTGACAGATGCAAAATCCATTGTCCAGTGGTGTAACGCTACAATGGGTCCAGGTAAGGAAGGTGAGTCTACGGTTCATAGATTTTTTTGGTTGATAAATAATACTAACATTGCACCATATTAGGATTGTTGCACACTAACAGGATCCAATGAGTTGCACTCTTTTAGAAGCTCTAATGCAGGTTCATGGAGTATCCACACATGAAAAATGGCATGCTATTGTCCATCATGTGCAGAGGAAAATTGGGATGACTGTGAGTCGACTGAATGGGTGGACAAATGGGATATACGGGTTTTGGACCCAATTAACACCTATCATCCCCCACAAGCACTGGAAATGGTACAGATGGAATCGTCTATTGACTTTGAACACTTGTCTGATCTAGTGCAACCTGGTAATATATATATATTTATATATCTTTGTAATTTCAATATGTAACTTTATAACTTTTACGCAAGTATTTTCTGAATTAATGACCGCATTTTGTACATTTGTCACTACAGGCCATGTTTTTGCTATTATTGCACCTGAAGACAATGAAGAAGGGAAAAATTATTATTTGTGTCATTGTGTTCAAGCCAAACAAAAATTGGATCACTCGGTTATAGATGGTGAAGGTTTAGAGTACCATGTCGGTGTGGTGGTTGTAACCGACACATGGCTTAGACGATATTCTATGAAGAACCCTAACTTGTGGTTATTCAAGGATTGGCAAACAGAGAGGAAGATTCTTCATTATTCAAATCTTGTTGTCGCATCAAATTTCCACTTGATAAAATATGGTAGAAAATCACATAATAAGAATCTTTGGAGAGTTCGCGAGTCAGACCACGAGGCAATACTTGAGACATTAAAATGTCGAGTAGATCCAATTGGCTCATTAGATTGAATACAGAGAGAGGGAGAGAGAGAAAGAGTGATCAACTGGATCCAAATACATTGTTACAACCTCTTCCCCAAGACTGTCCACATGACTAAGGTGGACCGTATTGTTATGATGCGTAAGTGATGAGATTTAGTTTAAATCATAGATTTTATGTTTTGATTTGTTTAGAATCTAGATTTTATGTTTT
Organism: Cupressus sempervirens; assembly: GCA_028749045.1. NCBI lineage: Eukaryota > Viridiplantae > Streptophyta > Pinopsida > Cupressales > Cupressaceae > Cupressus > Cupressus sempervirens. The sequence goes on from CM053783.1 coordinate 398,721,856, forward strand.
GACGTCTCCAATTTTTTTAAAGCTAGAACAATATTTTTCATATTTTCTTATTGTGATGATATTTTTCTTTCATTGCATGTTCTCTTGGATGACAGGAGGGAGAGAAGAAAAATAAGTAGATTTCCAAACAGCCAGCCACCCTTCTTCATGTAGTTTATTCATTTAAGGTAAAAGTCCCATTTCCTTTGTTTGGCTTTGGTATTTAGTTATTTAAAGTCATTATTCTAGTTGGACCTTTGTATGTTTGAATTTGGGATTGTTTAGTGTCTATTTGTTATGATTATACTGAATTATTAATTCTACGATGTTTCTATTATTTAATTATTTAAAATAAATTAAAACTTTTTGTATAAATTTTTTTTTATTTTATTTCTATCTATTTGTTATGATTATTTCTATTATTTAAAATAAATTAATTCTATAATATCTCTATGATGAACTATTTATATTTCTAAACTTTACATATTTTACACCATGACCAACAATCAAACTATTATAACAATACAAATACATTTAAATAGTAATGTAAGAATGGTTTAGTTCACATAAAAAATAAGTCTATCTTAGATATTCTAAATACATCACACAACTTTATCGCTTCAAAAAAATTGGAATTTCTCCCATCTACTTGAGTTCCCATCAATTGTCCATAAAACTGGGAAAGGGAATAGGTGCTATGCTCCGAATCCCAACATCCCCCTGTCCACTACTAGGAGATGTGTGTAATGTAGGATTCAGCTCCATCAACTTAGTCATTTTTTTCACTAGTTGATTGGGACTCTCACCATTTGTTTCCAACTATGGTGACAATGCTTGGGGTTACACTTATTAAGTAAGAATATTTCCTAATCTAGGGATTAGAGCATTGAACATATCAGAATGTGATTTATGCTATGGGAGAAGAGGTATGTTGGGCATACTAATTGATTCTAGGGCTAGTGCAATTACATCTCCTTCTACTAGTGTTGTAAATATAATTTCTATAGTTGTTGAAGGTGCACCTCCAATATTTGGTCTATATCTCTTTCAAACATTTAGATTATCCTCTCTTTCTTTTCTCTTCTATTCCTTTAGTGCAACCTTCTCCGCAACTCATTTTCCCCTCTCTATAGCATATAAGATCTCATTTCTTGCAATCTTCTCCTCTCTCCCATCTTTCCTATCCCTGATCTTCTCCTTCATGTAAAGTGCATTAGCCTCAAATAACTTCTTAGTCTCTCTTGTTCCTTAGAATTTTGTATCCTTTTCTTTGGTAGCTATAGGAATCTACTAGGTAAACCACTATGTTGTTTTTAGTCTAGTGGCATGTAACGTATAAAATCAACATCTCCATCATAGTCATTTTGGGCCTGGGTATCAAAAAATTGTTAAGTATTTATTTCATCATGGTTGCCACCATTTGCAAAGCATTAGATGACATCCTTGGGGTCAACATGTGGTGGGGATGGAATTAAAAGGGAAACATTTTCATCCCCACAAGTATTTGGTTACCCAAGGTTTGTGACAACCTCCTACAACCAATCTAGTTGTGAATCTTGCATTAGCAAGCTTAATCTAATATCAACGTTTGTTGTATGCTCAAGGTTTTATCTCGTATAATAGTCCACTAGCTAGTTCAGGTTTTCTGGTTGGGTATTTTTAGGTGCAATTGTACCTAGTCCCTTCATATTTTGTCCATAACTCCTCAACAAAGTGTTAATTGGTTCATCTAATAAGCCATTGATTTTTAGGAAGGATTCAATAGTGATTTCCTCCCCCTCACTTTACAACTCATCAATATTTTCATCATCTATAGTAGTTGTTTCTTGCAACTCATCTCTTACACTTTCTCAATTTCGCCTCTTCTAGGCTTGTTCCAACTAGCCCTCGCCAGTCACTAATTTGTTGTTTTCTCCAAAATTTTCCATAGAAATTCCTAAACTATTGGGTGATTAAAATACCCTTTTCCTCACTCTAAAATATACTCCAAAACCAACTACACTTGTTTTGTAAAATATCACTCAAAACTGGCTATTTCAGTCTACCAACTAGGCCTAGTTTGAGGCCATTTACAAAGAAACTCACAATCCCTTGACTTTTGGAACTCCCATGACCCAAAAAAGTCTTAAGACACAACTCAAATGAAAGGATTTTTTTTTTTTTTTGGTCTCATGATCAACTTTACAATGGTTTTTACAAAACCCTCCTTTCTAGCCCCTTTACCCTAGGGCTTTCTAGAACTCCTACTTTGCAATGTCTCTAGAACCCCAAAATGGTTCAAAAACCTTCACTTTGGTTATATTAGATGACTTCAAACATAAAATGCAACTCTTGTTTGGAGAAAACACTAAATCCACCTTGGGAGCAATCACATACCCCTTTTTATGCACTCAAATTTTAGGGAAAACTATGCAAATACTTCTTAAATGGTTTCAACACTCAAATTTTCAGATGGAAATGGTTATTATAGACTCAAACCAACAAGAAAAATCCCAAACTTGAGGTTTCTCAACACTCAACAATCAAATTTCAAAACTATTACCAACACTTACTACTAGGACAATTTCTAGTTTTAATGGTCAAACTCCCAAACCATACAAAGGATCCCTCGCTGTTTTTGCATTTTTAAACACTCTTTTTGGAGACCTACAATAATCTCTCTCACTTTTTGGAGATCACACTTCATTTTCATTTTACGATGCCATCTCGGGTGATGCTGAAACTTGCAATGTCAGCTAGTACAAAGTTGCCAACTGCCAAATCTCTCTCACATTTCCTCATGGGATCGAACTGTCTACTCCATTAGCTCCATGTGGTTGGGTAAACCCTATCCCCAACCTCGTCCTATCCCCTTCAGTGCTTGAACGTTCTCAGGCACACCAATCCAGAATGTCCCCAAGGGTCACTAAATGCCATAGGGCTGCGATCTTTGATGGGGCATATCTCAGAGTTCGTGCGAGGTATGGATGCAATTCTAGTTCCTACAGGACCGTGTTGTGGAGACCTACAATAAAGTCTCTCACTTTTTGGAGATCACACTCCATTTTTGTTTTACAACGCCATCTCGGGTGATGCTAAAACTTGCAGTGTGGGCCAGTACAAAGTTGCCAACTGCCAAATCTCTCTCACCTTTCGTCGTGGGATTGAACTGTCTGCTCTGTTAGCTCTAGGTGGATGGGTAAACCCTATCCCCAACCTCATCCTATCCCCTTTAGTGCTCAAACATTCTCAAGCACGCCAATCTGGAATGTCCCAAAGGGTCACTAAATGCCATAGGGCTGCGATCTTTGATGGGGCATATCTTGGAGCTCGTGCGAGGTATGGATGCAATTCTAGTTCTTGCAAGACCATGTTTCGAAGACCTACAATAACCTCTCTCACTTTTTTGAGATCACATTCTATTTTCATTTTATAATGCCATCTTGGGTGATGCTAAAACTTGTAGTGTTGGCCAGTACAAAGTTGCCAACTGCCAAATCTCTCTCATCTTTCGTTGTGGGATCAAACTATCTACTCCATTAGCTCCAGGTGGCCGGGTAAACCCTATCCCCAACCTTGTCTCATCCCCTTCAATGCTTGAACATTCTCAGGCACGTCGAACCAGAATGTCCCTAAGGGTCACTAAATGCCACAGGGCTGCGATCTTTGATGGGGCATATCTCGGAGCTTATGCGAGATATGGATGAGATTCCAATTCCTACAGGACTATGTTGTAGAGACCTACAATAACATCTCTCTCTTTTTGGAGATCACATTCTATTTTTATTCTACAATGCCATCTCAGGTGATGCTGAAACTTGTAGTGTTGGCCAGTACAAAGTTGCCAACTGCCAAATCTCTCTCATCTTTCGTCGTGGGATCAAACTGTCTGCTCCATTAGCTCCAAGTGGCTGGGTAAACCTTATCCCCAACCTCTTCCTATCCCCTTCAGTGCTCAAACATTCTCAGGCACGCTGAACCAGAATGTCCCTAAGGGTCACTAAATGCCATAGGGCTGCGATCTTTGATGGGGCATATCTCAGAGCTCGTGCGAGGTATGGATGCGATTCTAGTTCCTACAGGACCATGTTGCAGAGACCTATAATAACCTCTCTTACTTTTTGGAGATCACACTCCATTTTTTTTTTCCAATGCCACTTTGGGTGATGCTGAAACTTGTAGTGTGGGCTAGTACAAAGTTGCCAACTGCCAAATCTCTCTCACCTTTCATCGTGGGATCGAACTATCTACTCCGTTAGCTCCGGGTGGCCGAGTAAACCCTATCCCCAACCTCATCCTATCCCCTTTAGTGCTTGAACGTTCTCAGGCATGCCAATCCAAAATGTCTCCAAGGGTCACTAAATGCCATAGGGCTTTGATCTTTGACGGGGCATATCTCAGAGCTCGTGCGAGGTATGGATGTGATTCTAGTTCCTACAGGACCGTGTTGTGGAGACCTACAATAACCTCTCTCTCTTTTTGGAGATCACATTCTGTTTTCATTTTACAACACCATCTCGGGTGATGCTGAAACTTGTAGTGTTGGCCAGTACAAAGTTGCCAACTACCAAATCTCTCTCATCTTTCATCGTGGGATCAAACTGTCTCCTCCATTAGCTCCAGGTGTCCAGGTAAACCCTATCCCCAACCTTGTCTTGTCCCCTTCAATGCTTGAACGTTCTCAGGCATGCCGAACCAGAATGTCCCTAAGGGTCACTAAATGCCATAGGGTTACGATCTTTGACGGGGCATATCTCAGAGCTTGTGTGAGATATGGATGAGATTCCAATTCCTATAGGACAGTGTTGTAGAGACCTACAATAACCTCTCTCACTTTTTGGATATCACATTCCATTTTCATTCTACAATGCCATCTCGGGTGATGCTGAAACTTGTAGTGTTGGCCAGTACAAAGTTGCCAACTGCCAAATCTCTCTCATCTTTCGTTGTGGGATCAAAATGTCTGCTCCATTAGCTCTGGGTGGCCAAGTAAACCTTATCCCCAACCTCTTCCTATCCCCTTCAGTGCTCAAATTTTCTCAGGCACGCTGAACCAGAATGTCCCTAAGGGTCACTAAATTCCACAGGGCTGCGATCTTTGACGGGGCATATCTCAGAGCTCATGCGATGTATGGATGCGATTCTAGTTCTTATAGGACCATGTTGCGGAGACTTACAATAACCTCTCTCACTTTTTGGATATCACACTTCATTTTTTTTTACAACGCCATCTCGGGTGATGCTAAAACTTGCAATGTGGGCCAGTACAAAGTTGCCAACTACCAAATCTCTCTCACCTTTCATCGTGGGATCGAACTGTTTGCTCCTTTAGCTCTGAGTGGCCAGGTAAACCCTATCCCCAACCTCTTCCTATCCCCTTTAGCGCTCAAACGTTCTTAGGCATGCCAATCCGAAATGTCCCCAAGGGTCACTAAATTCCACAGGGTTGTGATCTTTGATGAGGCATATCTTGGAGCTCGTGCAAGGTATGGATGCGATTCTAGTTCCTACAAGACCGTGTTGTGGAGACCTACAATAACCTCTCTCACTTTTTGGAGATCAGATTCTATTTTCATTTTACAACACCATCTCGGGTGATGCTGAAACTTGTAGTGTTGGCCAGTACAAAGTTGCCAACTGCCAAATCTCTCTCATCTTTCGTCGTGGGATCAAACTGTCTACTCCATTAGTTCCAAGTGGTCAGAAAAAATCTATCCCCAACCTTGTCTTATCCCCTTCAATGCTTGAACATTCTCAGGCATGCCGAACCAGAATGTCCCTAAGGGTCACTAAATGCCATAGGGCTGCGATCTTTGACGGGGCATATCTTAGAGCTCGTGCAAGATATGGATGAGATTCCAATTCCTACAGGACTGTGTTGCAGAGACCTACAATAAAATCTCTCACTTTTTGGAAATCACATTCTGTTTTCATTCTACAATGCCATCTTGGGTGATGTTGAAACTTGTAGTGTTGACTAGTACAAAGTTGCCAACTGCCAAATCTCTCTCATCTTTCGTCATGGGATCAAACTGTCTACTCCATTAGCTCCGGGTGGCCGGGTAAACCCTATCCCCAACCTCTTCCTATCCCCTTCAGTGCTCGAACGTTCTCAGGCACACTGAACCAGAATGTCCCTAAGGGTCACTAAATGCCACAGGGTTGCGATCTTTGACGGGGCATATCTATGGGCTGTCAATACTTCGACTATACTTTAAGTCAACGATTATCAATATGTGAAAAAATGGAACTCGTTGTATTTTGAAGTACTAAGAAGATGGCCTTGCCCTTCCCTAGGAGTTTCAAAAATGGGAGACATTAGGTAAGAGAGTGAAAATGTTACTATCACTTCAACGCACATGACGCAATTGGAAATGAAAATTTTGATGGTAATCATTTTGTGATAAGGGAGAGACTAGGGATGATCATTGTTACTATCTCTTTAGTAGTGGAATTTTGTTTTCTCTTGAATTTGGTGGTGGGGGATTAGTGGTAAGACTCCTTGGATATTCCTTCTTATGATGTTAGTGACAAGTGTTGCTCTTTGAAAACACTTGTATAATATTTTTTAAATTATTAGATAAAAATAGAGAATTGTAAGTATTAAACATGATTAGCCTTTAGTTCCTAGAAGATCTTTATTTCCCCATCAATGCATTTAGAAAGTTAAGTTTTAAGAAGATCATAAATAGAAAAAATTAGAGAAGCGATTTAAACATTTATATTGATTGGAAACATGTGAGTCTTGAGTTTCCTCTACCTTTTAAAGAACGTTCCTTAGCTAGCAGACCTAATTCCACATTCCATAAGACTGTCATTGCACTAAAGATTTAGGAAACCAGCTGCTATAAGATAAAGCTTCCCGATCAATAATAATCTAGCCTATTGAGGTACATAATACTTCTCAATTAAACTTGTGTTAATTCAGTATTAATTTTGTAATTAACTACAATTTCAGTATTTGTGTACAGAGGGTGACTGAGAGAACTATTTGAGGTCCAGTTTGAAAATATATTTGTAAGGATCTCGACCAAGGTTCACAACTTTGATGATTAATACATTCATTCAGGCCAGAACCTCACTACAAAAAAATAATATATAAAAAAGGTAGTGAATAACGTCATGTCTAGACCCAAATCAACCAATGAAAGTCAAATTAGCATAATGTGGAACAACAATATATGCATTGAGTGGGTTGTCATAAAAAAGCTTCATTATAAAATTCATGTCTAGAATTAAAAGACCTTAAAGAACATTTATGCTTGTAACACAAATGGCCATTCAAAACTGAATATGATTACAATATGTGAAATAGCATTACAAGAACTTGTAATGCTCTTGTGAACATCGTGTTAATTCTTGTAAGAATCCCTAAGATGCTTGTTATACTCAAAATTTTGTTGAAATTGAATTAATTTTTATCCTGTCGGTTAATTGGCTTAGGGTGATATATGATTCTTGGATGGAATAATGAGTTCATGATTAACTCTGTATTAAGATTCATAGCATCTTCTAGTTATTTGCAAAGGAAATTTATAAATTACTTGCTAATGTCATATGGGTTGCTTGAGAAAGATGTCCATGTTCTTATTGATGGGTACTAATGACTATCCACATTTAGTTCTTCAATATCCTATTTGACAAGCTTTCCATAGACATTTTTTTGCCATACTAAGTATTTTTGAAAACATATTTGAGTAGGACTATAGTAGATACTACCAGAAACAGCTTCTTTGCAGTTTTTGAGAAATACTAATAAAGAAAAAAAGAACATCTACTAGTTGGTAGACATAATGGCAACTCTCTAGCAATTGAATTTAATTTCATACATGCACATATCTAATTTAATGTCATACACGAACATATCTAATTTAACGTCATACATGAACAAACATATAATATAAAATGATAACCAATAATGTCATATACATTAACAAACACATAATATATTATGATAACCAATAATGTCATATATGAACAAACATATCATATATTAACCAATAATGTCATACATCAAATATAGAATGTCATATGTACATCAAATGTGTATCGAATATGTCTCTCAAATGTCTATATATATACATGGGGAAGGAAACAAGTCTCTATATATATGTATCAAATATCTCAACTACATCTTTTCCTTCCCACGAGGGGAAGGAAACAAGTCTCTCAACGTCCTCTGCCGTCATGTGGAGGGAGACAATGGAGATGACGGGGCCCTCCTGACACACTCACTTGATCTCTTTTTGAGGCTCTTCTCTAGGTCCAACTAATACAAAGAAAGTAGATATGAATCAATATTTATTATACGTTGAAATCAAATATATGTACTCACAAAATCAATTATTTTCTTACTGCCAACAAATAGTCACTTTGTAAGTCCACCTCAAATGCTCGTGGACAATCAGGCGTGACAAGACCCTACAACAATTCAATAAATATAATCACTTATAAATAACATTAGAAAATTTGAGATTAACTATTATAAAAAACAACTAAAATGAAGAAAATTCTTTCATACCTCCATCAGTGGCTGTGAGCTAGCCACAGCTGCGGCCACTCCACTATCAACAGACTGTTGCAGATGAGGAGGTGTGTCCGACATCATGAGCTGTACGTCATACAATACACGTTATATCTAACATGAAACATGGAATAAATATAATCAAATGAATTAAATTAACATGAAACAACTGTACCTGTGTGAAGCTCGTATGATGTTTCTGCTCTGCGTCTGTGGTAAAGGTTGAGGGTCCTATGGAGAACTGATTCACATGCATATTTTTTTTGGTCAATCCTTAATATGATTATGTAATAAATATATGTATTAATTAAAATTATTAAATTTATACATACCTTAGGACTCGTCGAAGGGAAAAAAAATGGGCCTGGAGGATCACTACTAGGCCCAGGAACACTTTAACCCTAAATTTTGAACAATGTTAATAAATCCTGATTAATTAATCATTCATTATACTTATGAAATGTGATCAAATTAGTAATTTACCTGTGTTTCAATGCCAAATGTCTCATTCAGGAACTGATCAGTGACAAGCCCATCATTTACACCATCTCTGACATGAGTGCCAAATGTGCATAGGGATCCGCATGAAGTGCACATGTGACCACAACATATAGAAGGCTCTCCCTCAACGAATGGGCTCATGGAATGGATGAGGGTCTATGTCAAAGCATTAATGGTCCCTAGAGTGTTGGCCTCTACATGTTCCTTCACAACTGAAGGAATAATCACATGCTCACACTGTGGATGGACCATGGGTGCCCTAACTACATTAGGGTCACGACGTGCTCCAGGCCTCTCAAATGATGACCCCCCACCTCTACCCTGGGAGTCTAACATATCAAAATAATTAGGGATCTCCCCAAGGACAAACTCACAATATAATTTCTTCAAAAAATACATGGGGACCTCGTGATTGTTGCAAGGAGGGGCATCAAAAACCATCCACCATCTATCCCAAAAATTATTTCTAATAGCATCATGTATGCACCAATGGATGGGGAATTGTTTAGTACCCTCTCTAACAGTATTTTGCTCACCAGGTTTTCTAAATAATGCACATATACTACGTTTTGGTATTTCCTTTTTTTTAACATCTTCATATGACAATTTATTTGCATAAAATATTTTTTGTTCATCCCTCTTAGCCTGCCAAATATCTAACTGACCACTAATTGAGGCTATTTGAGTGTTAATGGATTTGAGGGATGATGCCAATTGAGCCCTCATTGGATTGGTTTGTTCAGATTCTTTCAACTGAGCAATTATTCCTTCTAATTCAGTTTTGCCTCTCTCTATTTCATTTCTTAGATTTTCTTGTGTGCCTAGTGGAGGTCTTGCAATTGGTTTGGGTTTTGGAATTTGTTCTTCTTCTTGAGGAGGGTTTTGGTTTCGAGGTTCTTGAGGGTTTCGATGTTCTTGTGGATTTTCTGGTTGATTATGAACATTTCCTGATAAAAAATCAATTGAAATTCAAATAAATAAACAAATCTAAATGAAATTTGTAAAAACCCTACAAAAGAATATAAAAAACTTACAAAAAAATATGGAAAATATATCAAACAATGCAAAGTTAGGTTTATATCACTTACGGCGTCATCGTGGGTGCGCTTGTGGTCTTGGATTTTGTCGACGAGGAGGCATTTTGGCAAATGGTGGTGCAAATGTTGAGTCTTCAACTCGCGTACGCGCTGCTCGCTGTAGGAGTAGAAGAAAATGGTAATGAAAATGATGGCGGGTTTGCAGCCCATCATATATACTTTTTATTTTTTTTAAAGCGCGTAGGCGCTATAGCGCGTACGCACTATAGTGCGTGTGCGCTGTTTAAAATAGGAAAAAAAAATTTCCTTGTCACCTTTTTGGCACCACAACTCGGTGCATATGCCCCTATCTAAAAAGGATCAAGTCATGTAAAGTGCATTGAGAGAACACTTGGCCACAATTAGAAATTGACCTTTGTTACAACATCAATTGAAGAACCTTTCAAGAAGGAATTTTTTACTACTAGGGCCATATACATTTACATGACTTTATGTAGGGTTTTTGGTGAGGATAAAAAAAATTTTATGCCCATAAAGTTCATGTAAATGATGGCACAAATCTCTTCTTTTGGTGTGGATATCATCTTTGATTTTGCATCTTACCTAGCAAAGGAGATTCATGTAGGATTTGTTGGGATTGCAAAGAGAAAAGTTGAGAAAACATTTTTCCATTATTCATTATTGATGCATATGTTCTTATTTAAAGGGGTTACTTACTTTGAAAAAGAGATGATTTTAAATAGAGAATATGAGGGAGAAGCTCTACTAGTCTAGTTGTGGAATGCAGATATGACTCAGGATGTAGAGGAGGCTAACTTTTTTAGATTTGATAGATACTTCATATCCAAGTTGATAAACCTCATATTAAGGGACAATCCCAAAATTCCCAAGGCACTGTTGGATTTTATCAAGCCTATGGAAAACCCTTCTAGTTTGAAGGTATCCCAAAATTGGGTAGATATTATACCCTACCTTGTATATATAGTTTTTAGAGTATATGGTTTCCAAGGGACTCCCCATGTACTTCCTTACCAAGTTCCTCTAAAGGTAGGGATAGTTGAAATGCTATGGCAGATAGGTGGATTGGAGGAAGCACAATTAAGTGGTAGGTTTAGGGGCTCAATTTTCCCATCTTATACTATTTCTCACCAATTCATAATCACCAAGGGTTGTTGTTTTTTCTTGTATAAATTTTTGAACTAGTATAAAATGGTTGTCTCCCATGCTCATTTTAATGATAGTGAGGGATTTTTTGATATATTCAAACAAAGGGCAAAGACTGGTGCTAAGGACCATCAACCCTACATCCCTGAGGACATAATAAGGAATGAATTCTCTCTTTAAGAGCAAGAGCTCAAAAATGAGAAGTGGAGAGTTTACTCTAGGGTTTTAGAGTTCATTAATTGTTTTGATAATAATTATAAGCCTCTAGAATGTGCCAAGATAGAGGCAGATAAAATAAATAAATTGATGATCACTTTTCTAGAGATCATGGAGACAATGAATGAGAAGAAATTATATTTTATTATTTCTTATCTTGATAAGGCCTGAGAGGTGATGAGAAGCTTGTCTTTCACCCTTATAGTAGGATCAGGGCAATTAGTTATTCAAAGAAGACTTGGCTACAATAGAATTTAGAATAAAAGGCTTGTAGTGGATAAAGGAAAATAGATAATTGGGTCAACTAGTGCTATTCTAAAGGAGAGGCCTAATGAGCCTATTCACAAGAGGCATAAGGTAGAAGAAAAACAAGTGCCTCAAATAGAGGAGTATTCACCCACTTAGTCCCCATTACACATAGGAGATGAACAACTCACCAAGGAGCAGATGGAATAGTTGGGGTCCCAAGGGGAGTTTTCATTACTGCATTAGAGTTGGAAGAGGGGAATCCTCAAGAACCTCCTATGCCAAGCCTTGAATTGACTGTTGCTGATTATAGAGGAAGAGAGTTGCACCCTATTGTAGAACAAGACAATCATGAATTTATTTCTAATGATAATTTCGTTAAGTCTGGAGCTTTTTATCAGTTTTCCTAGAGGAAAAATATTGGAATTTTTGAAGAGAGATGTAATAAAATGAAAACAAAGCATCTTGAGATGGAGGAGGCAAATTTGCACAACCAAATAAAGGAAGAAATAATGAAAGAGTTTAAAATCTTAAACCCTAAAGAAGGAAGGAAAATGATAAAATCATTTGGGATTATGCTACTGCCAAATTGCAATATTGCTAATGCAGTGGTTTTTAATTTTGTCACCAAAATATTAAATGCAGATGAGAAGGTGAAGTAAGAGATGAAAGGTTCCAAGTTTAGTGAGGATCATGCTACATTGGTAATCTGGTCAATGACGAAAGGATCTAAAACTAGCTCTCCCCAGTTTGATGATATTGACTTGATAGGAAATTTAATTGTAAAAAGGGTGGAAGATATTACAAGTGAAGAGGCCATAGAACTAGGTGTTGGATTAGCCAACTTGACCTTAGCCATAATTTTGAGGGATAAAATAGAAAGGTTATAATTATAGCATAAGTATGAGAAAGTTTTAGTTGCCTATAATAAAGAAGTTCAAAAGAGAATTGATCTTGAAAATAAGTTGATGGGACACCAAAGGAAATCTAGTAGGCCTAGGATCACTTATCCTTGTCCACTAGTGGAGCCTTTTAAATCCACTCCTCTTATTGAAATTCTCCACAATATTACATTGCAAAGGATTTTGAGGAAGAAAAGATAAACTGTGGGCATTGCATGTAGAGTTAGATATCCAATATGAAGATAGGTTCAGGAAAGCCATCATGTATTTAGTTTATAAGATTGATTGGACAAAATTTTATGAGCAATTAGCAAAGATAATAAATATATGGGAGGAATTGAAAGCAAGTGATGATGCTCTAAAGCCAATTATCAGTAAGTGGAACAAGAGGGACAATGATGCCACTCTTTTGTGTTTTCTAGTTATTACCCTATCTTATGAAAATATAGACAAGACTTATGAATTGACTAATGTTCTCTTTGAGTTTGATGATAAGTGAACTACATTACGGAGGAGAATCATTAATTATTTGGAAAAATATAAGAGTAAAAGTTTTAAACTCTTCCTTCATGCCCCGGATAAAAGGAATAAGTTGAAGAATAAAAAGGAATGGGCCTAGGAACTAAATGACCTATTATGTATTTACATTAATAGAGTCATAAATGAAAAGGGAAATGCATAGTGGGTAGATACAACTAAAGTAGTTGTAAAAGTACAATTATTTTATGATTCTTTGAGGGAAGATTTTGTTGAGATTGTAAAATTTGGAGAATATGTAATAAAAAAACAACATGATATTCTGAATTTTAATTGGCCATATGACACACTCTTTGACAAGTGGATGATAGATTTTGTTCATGCAAAACAATTGGAATATGGTGAAACTGATGATGAAGAAATGGAATAGGATGAAATGAAAATAATTGACACATCAGTTAAAGTAGAAGAGGATAGAGTTAAGAAACAAATTGAAGTTACAAGCACAAAGGCCTAGATAGATGACTTGACAATAGGACAACCAATGGCGACTGTCAATCTATCAGTGTAAGATGACATGGATGGAGTACCTCAGCCTTCAAGTACTAGAACAAGGACCATAACATGTAATACCAATGATCACACACTTTGAGGAAGAATAACAACAAAAAAAACAATCATAAACTCCTCATCAAAGAAAAGTGTAGTAGAAAGTGGTCCCCACAAAAGAATATTTATGATGTAAAGTTTTTCTTTTGCACTATTTTTTGTCTTTTATGACAGTAACATTGTAAATATCTTTCTATCTTAAGGAAAACTATCAGTACTCTTTAAGCCTAAAACTTGTTGCATCTCACATTACATAAGTGAGATTCCAAGGCTAGGAAAAGGGTCTAATTTATTGTATAACTTTTAGTTATGGTAGTAGCTAATCCTTAGGTTATTTTGATCTTCATTATCTTGGTATCAAGTATCCTTATTACTTGGTATTGTAAAACAACCAACAAAATTAAACCTTCTAGTTCATCTACTCTGCTTTCACTTGCTAGCTTGGCAACTAATGATGATGATCAAACTAACTTGATCTCATCTTTATCAAAGCTTATTCAAAAGAACAAGACAATGAAGAGCTTGCAGAGAGCCTTGATGGAGGTTACTAATAGATTACATAGTTCTCTGGTAGTGCAACATAGAGAAGTAGATCTAGAATAGAGGGTAGAGGTAGTGCTAAATTATTTTGATGAAGAATTCACAAATTTGTTAAATGTTGCAAAATCTAAGACACAAATATCACATGATGCTAACGTGTTTAGCACCATTTGTCAAAATATTAAGAATGATTTGATAAGTCTTGATACTTGTATCAAGGAACTTTGGACGTGTTAACAGGATGGCAAGATATTGGACATTAAGTGTACTCTATCTCGCAAGCTAACTAAGGATATTAGCAGTTAGATTGGAGGAAAAATGAGTGAGCTAGAAGCTCTATCTAGCTAGTTACAACATCCTATTAGTAAGATTGATGATTTTGAAGGACAAGTGGCTAGTATTCATAGTAATATCAAAAAACTAGAACTTTGGAAGGAATAAATTTTGAAGAGAGTATCGGATTATAGAGATTCTATTGCTCTAAAAATATTTTTTGTTGAGAAATAGTTGGAAGAATTTGTCAAGGCCAAGGACACTTATTCTAACTTTTTATACTCTGACCTAAATGCAATTGATATTGCATCATATGCCTTATGTTCAATTCTCACCTCTACTAAATCAACTAAATATATGTGGACGAAAGGTATGGATAGTTTGAAAACAAATTTTGATGATTGCATAAAGATACTATTAGTTTAAGGTAGATGTTTACAAAATTTTTGAAAGTTTTTGGACAGTTTTTGACATCTTAACCTTTGTCATTGATGTCAAAGGGGGAGAAGTACATAAGAAAATTTTAAATTAGGTAAAAGAAAAATTATGAAATCATATTGTAAGGGGGAGCATATGTAAGCTAGAAAAATTGTAATCAATGTAATGTTAATGTGTTATTTATTTTAACTTTTTGATACTTAGCCAATTTTCCCTTTTTTTTTGCCATCAATGCCAAGGGGGGAGATTTTTGACAATTGGCTAATGGAAATATTTAATTTTTTTCATTTATGGCAACACATGATGTACATTCTTACAGGAAACCTCAGAAATAAAGATACGTAGCTTTTGGTGTTCAAAAAATTGTCTAAGCATGAATTTGGTATACAACAGTTTATTATTTTATTTATAACTTGTTGCTGATGTCATATTATGACTAGAAAAGTTAGATGGAGATAGTATACATGTTGATGATGATGTTTACAACCTCAAAGGTTAGTACAAACTATATAAAAATGAGATATTCATGTTTTAAGTGAAATAGTACAACAAAATTAAAGGAAAGGAATTATTTTGTTTACAAAATAATTACTTGTCTAATTAGGACCAACATCCTAGATGTTTACTCTGAGTTGTAAAAGTGTATTGTGGTCTTATCTAACCTAGTAGAAATTTATGAAAAGGCATGGTATTTATGCAAAGGACATCTTGCGATAGGATGTGTGTGCTATCTTGAAGAAATTGTGTTGAGCAATTGTATGCAAAATTTTGTGAAAATAATATATGCAAAGTTTGTGAAGCTATTTTGTGATCCAAGGTCAAACTAAGAAAGAATCTATATTATATAAGTTTGATTACTTGTTTGAGCATTGAGCTCTTCTTGTAATTAAAATTGCATGTTTAGGTAGTGGGCTCATCTTGCATACATTGTACTACAACTCCTAATAGGGTTGGAATCTCCTCATAGGGATTCAAAGTCTCCTAACAGGGACTTTCTATATTGAATTTTCTCATTGACTCCTAATAGGGTCCATCCTCTAACAAGGAACTTATATATCAGTATATTATCTAGTGGGTAGCATCCCCACCAAGGTTTCCCTAGTTAACAAAATATGGTGTTATGAGTTATCTTTGTGCATGGTTATTACTATGATTCACCACCCCCCCCCCCACCCCACCCCTCAATAATCCCTATTTCTATCAAGATGTTAAAGGGGAATTTAGATTTATTTTAGGAGGGGGAGGTGGGAGGGTGGGGCAAAATGAACTTCCACCTTCATGTCATTAACCATGCTTAATAAAGAATACTAAAATATTATTGAAACAAAATGAAGCTCAAATGTACCTAAACACTTGCCACTGATTACTGTAGTCACACAAAGATTATAAAGGAGATCTTTTGGTTCATGTTATTCATTATAAGATTTTATTTTTTGTACTATGTAACAATTATCTCTATATTAACATGACATGGCTCATCAATGAAGGTTGGAGAACAAAGAGGGGGCATAAATAGGACACCAAGATAGCCTCATCAAGGCTTACAATCAAAACTAGGTGGTTTTCAAGTGAAAGCCTAAGTGAAATCATAAGAAGGTGGAGCTTTTTTTGGTGCAAGGATTTTCTATTTTCATGATAGGTATCTTCCTAATGAATTTTTTTCGAATGCATTATGTTTAACTTATCAAGATAACAATATTTTAGAATAAAAACAACAATTGGTCAAAAAAATTTATGTGATTTTCTCTAATGACCTACACCTTTTAACCAAGAATATAAAACTAATTCTTGGTATTTATCAAAACTATCAAAATCTTGGGTGCCCCAAGTTGTAATGTAAACTTATTTTCCTTAGAAATAAATTTCTATGTTTCACAATCAAAGAAATAGCATACTACTTAGAAAGAGATTTATAGAGATGTAAATGCTAATTAATTTAACATTAGATGATTAAAATAGCTTGGATCAAAATCAACATCAATGCCCCAAACCTTAAATACTGAAACTTTTATTGAAACTTTGAGTACATTTGAGAAGATGCAAACCTAATGATATATGATAATTGAATATATTCACTAACATGAAGATTTGAATTTATTTGTTGAAATAAAAATTATTTGGTTCTATATATGATTAGAATGGCTGGTAAATTACTACCACAGTTATTGTAGAGCCACTACAAATTTTTAGAAAGCCAATTAGTTGTCTTTCCCCCTATTGACAGTGTACCATCTAGAATCCTATTTCAAACTATACTACTTTGATAAAATTATGTTTGATTGAAGAAATATATTGATGTTCTTTTGATTGGCTTAGTTTGTCTCCCATTTTAGTATTTGGGGTTTCTATCTCAGTTACATATGCTTGTACTTCTACTTTCATTAGCCTAGAATAATTTAGACATACATTTGAGGGAGATATTGGATTTAAGATATGCAAGTTTTCATCTTTCTTGACTAAGCATATGAGTAGGAATTCCTTGGAAACATGGTTTCCATTGTTAATGTTATGCTAATGAAATATGTCTTGATTTAGGTTGATAAATTCCCAAATATATGTACCATATAGAATATGATGCAACTTACATTTTCTCACCATGATATTCTAGTTGGCTTTACCATATAAAACTAAACAAATCATTTGATACCTCAAGAAGTCACTAGAAGATGGACCATTAGGACCTTTAATTACAGCTTGAAGATGTGAAGGTCTCTCCATAGAGCTTATACATTCCACGAATTTGTGAAGATTTTTGTCCATCCTTATTGGAACATGATTAGTATATAGATTTTATCAGAGTTAATGCTAAAAGGATGTCATTCTAAAAGTGACATAAAATGCAAGTTCAAAATAATAACACTCGTGGGGTTGTACTCCAATTAAACCTTCATGTAAAATAGTTTCTTAGTTAAAGGGTGTCTTCGCTAATTTACAGTATATGTAGTTAACTTGTGTTTCCATAGTAGACTTGTTGATTTTGATCTAAGTTATAAGTTGGAGATCAATAACTCAATAATTAATAAAAGATCTCAAATACGGTGCATAACTTGATCTATTAATGGTGGTTTGGGTTTTGTGAAATTTGAATAGCAATTTGATTATCATTGAATATGATAGATGATTGTTTGAAATTGAATGTTAAAACTTGGTGACAAGATGTTGAAGCCAAATAGCTTTAGTAATGACATTTAGAAGCCCCTAGAACTTGGTCTTAGTGGTGACACTGATAGCCTAGGACATAGTTAAAGATAAAGCATAGGACTTGAACCAAGTGATATGTGGTATCTTGAAGTAGATTAGCGAAAATCTACTTAGTTTTCTTCTACTATGATCATGAGGTGTTTGCGTAAACCAAGAGTTGGTGGAATGTGAAATGTAAGGCCAGTGGTTGTCTACTATGTAATATTGAGTATACATATCATGAATTTTTTAACTAACATAACATAATTGAATTACATGTGTAGGAACCCATAACACTTTCATGAGAATCCCACATAGTCTCATGGATCATTAGGTACAACTTAACACATTGTATAGATTAGAATAATGTCTTTTATCATTTGCAAGATTTCTCTCTCATTGCTAGCTATCTCTCTCATTTCATTGAGTGCATGTACATTTCTATGATGTAATTTGGGTGATGCATTATGGTGTTTGTTAGGGTTTTCACCTTCTTGAAGGTCACATTCAAGATCCTAAGCTCATATATGACACAGATAGGCCTCTATCATTACATTTCAATCCTCCCACAATCAACAAAATATGGAAATTACAAGAGTCATCCACTCTCTATTCTACAAGTTAAAAATTGCAGAAAAAAATATGAACATGTGTTCATATTTTGTACTTCAATTTTTAAAATATAGAAGAGAGAGGATGATTCTTGTGACAGTAAAATTTTGACCATTGTGAGGAGGATCAAAGACTAATGGTAGAGAGATATACATAATGCAAGTGAGCTTGGGGTCTTGAACATGATCTTTAAGAAGGCAAAAACCCTATCAAAGACCATGCACATGTTGTCACAATTGCAATAGAAAAACATCAAAATAGGGATAGAGAAATGTCAAAACATTTTTCTATCTAACATGTACCTGTCAAAAATATCTAACACCTATCCATGGCATATAAAACATCTATGTCGATAGATTTTCACATAGAAACATTGGTTAGTGGACCATATGAAAAAAAAGTGTCACTCCTTTGTGACACATATTTATCGCATATACAACATATCCTTTGTATTGATGTCATAGAGTAACATCAAACAATGTTGGTTGTGACACTATAGTGTCACAACTATGAGACATATAGTCATTGTGATTCTACATTATGATGAAATTTGCAATGTGCCATATGGATATCAAGTAAAGGATTTGTGACATCATTTTCTATTACAATTGTCATGGTATTATGATGTTGCAACACTTTGAGTCTTCATTGAGCATGCGATAGGATCGATTCAATTCTTTCATGTGTCAATCATGTGTTAGTATTTTATCACTACTTCAATGGTTTGTCAAGAAAAAATGGCCTCAAATATAGTAGTGAAATTTTGGACTTGTTTGTTTAACTCCTCAGTCTCTGCTGGTGTCATTCTATGCATTTTTTAATTTGGAAAAATAGCTTCTAGAATCAAGTCCATCTCGTGACTAATCTTCAACACTAGGGTAATCTATTAGGTACATTATTTGACACAATATTAGGAAACTCTCCCAAAAAATCAAAAAATTATATAGGTACCTCCTTGACTTCTTTTTTACCATCTTTTGGGATTGTAGAAAAAAACTTATGCTCATGCATCATACCCTTGAGAAACTCCTTTCCATCAACAAAACATATTCTAGTAGCACTACATTCCTTCTCTTCTTTATCGTTCAGTGGCTTCAACTTATGTTTCACTCCATCCTTTCTCAGAGTGTAGGTATTTTCACACCCATCATGTACAACATGCCTATCAAACTACCATGACCTAACCAACAACATATGACATATGCCCATAGGTACAATATCACATAGCACCTCATCCCAGTAGCTCTCAATGTTAACCTTCAATAAGAATTGCTCATTGACCATGACCTCGTAGTCATTTTACACCTAGGCAATACAATATGGATGTGGGTGTTTTTGCTTCTTGAGATTTAACTTTGTGGCCATCTTTTATGACACTAGATTTTCAATACTTCCACCATCAATGATTATATCAAAAAACATATCTTCACATTTCCACCTTGCATGAAACAAACTTCTCCTTTCATTAGGTTCATTCTCACCACTCAACAGGACTCTTCTATTGACTAGGACTTCTCTATTTTCAATATCTTTAAAATGTGATGATTTGGTATCTTCATCAACATGCACTGCTCTAACCTAGCCTTCTATCCTTCCTAGGCACTGGGAATAGTCAAATTCTCTATGCCCTTCTACTCCAAAGTGAAAACATTTTCCACAAAAACCTCCTCTTCTAGATTCTTGCTCTCTTCATCCTCCTCTTTGATTTATTTGACCATCTAGTTCTAATCATGGAAATGATTGGAATTGTTTCCCCTCTAGTTCTAGCTACCACTTCTGAACTCATCTTTATTTTTCTAATCATCATTTTAGCCTCCAAAAGACCATCTACTAGATCTTCCGCCATGACCTCTTATGTTATTTTTGTTATCAAACTTTTTGTTCATCTTTACATAAACTCTTAGGGAAAATTGGTATGCCTCTTCAATACTATTTATTTGGACCAAACTCAATTCTACTTGAATGCTTTTCCTCAACCCTTTAAAGTAATGGGAAATCATCTCCTTTTTAGCTTTTTCATGGCTTGTTTTGAAGAGAACTCAATAGAACTCTTTGGTATACTCTTAAATAGATCTTCCACCTTGCTTCAATCCTTACATTTTCTTCAATATATCAAGCTCATAATCTATAGGAATGAATTGTCACTTCAATATCATATGATGTCATCCAATGATTTTGTCTTTCCCTCTTTTATTTCTCTCCAACTGAATCTCCTGCCACTAGATCTTCACATGACCCTTTAGTTTAGCCTTTGCAAATTTGACCCTATCCAAATCTTTAATATCTTCATACTCAAAGTATCCCTCCAATTCATTGACCCAATCAATCAATTGCCCCGGGTTAAGATTTCCCAAAAATGTAGGAACCTAAAACTGTGGTCTTTTTCCAATCTTGTAAATGTCTCTAAAAAGTCTTTCTTATTATGGGTTCAATATGGCATGTTCTTCAATATTTTCTTCTTTTTCTTCTTCATCCTCACTTTCATCTCTTATGACAAAATTTATTCCTTTACGCATTTGTTCTTCTAATGCTTGCATCTATCTCTAGAGGGCTCTAAAATTCTTAGGTATAACATTGATGAATCTTCCACCATGCTCTCTTCATGGAGGTATTTTTGCACTTTCCCTAAAATCCTAGTGCAAAATACCTCACAATCAATGATATGTCTAGATACCCAGCCCAAACTACAGTCCTAGTGCAAACTATCTCCCAACTGGAAATCCATTTACACACTCGAGAACTCATTATTTAATACCACTTGATGAAGGGTGCTCCCCTTAATACCACAATAAAAAATAGAACTAGAGAACAAGACAAATTAAGAGAACAAAATATGGGCTTCTTGTTATTTCTACAATTGTGGAATTATATAATTACAATATGCAAACCCTAATGTAGCACACGGTAGGAGAATCCCAAAAGGAGATGTCCTACTCCCCAAAAAATAGCCACACAATAGAAAGACTACACAAGATACAAGATCTCATACCAAAATAAAATCTTTTTTCATAAAATAATTGATTACATGCAATGTTTTAGGCCATAAGGCTTAACTAGTTATTACTAAATACAAATAAATTAATAGGTTTGCAAGATCCCTTGAGATCCAACAAAACCCTAGCTAGTCTAGATATGTAACACAATATAAATTTGGTAGAAAACTCTAATGGGATCTAAACCTATACTCGCAAGCCACCAAGCAATCTCCTTGTTTCCCAAGCCAAAACTACTAGCTCTTTTGCACTTTTCTCCTCTCAGCTACTCTTATTCTATATGCTTGATCACAATGATTCAAGGGTCCATAATGTTAGCCTCACACTTTTTTTCCAATTGTATATACTGATACCCTAAATTTTGTTAAAATAAAATTGAACTTGAACCTAGTACCTATATATTTCAACTTCTACTTCAAGTTGATGTCTTTCACATAAATACTAAACTCTTCTTTTCCAAGTTCCCATCAGTCCAATAGATCTCATGCAAAGAGGGAGTTAAAGCTGAAATAAGAAAAGGCAATTTCAACTTCAACTTCACCTCTCTTATTTCTAACAATTGCTTTTGATTTCTTCTCATAGGGATTTATTTAACAAATCATGTATGTTTTTACCTAAAGAGGGTCCCACTTTCTTGCCATGTGTCAAAGATTGAAAAGGAAATAAATATGATAGTTAAGTGGCATATGGAAAAAGTACTAGTTATTTCTAGGAAAGTAAAGGTAATGATTATCTAACATCATTAAAATGAGTTTGTATGCTGATGTGATGGAGATGAGCAATAATGAATGACTAGAAGTATTGTCAAATAAATTCATATGTTGGTATTAATGAGTTCACACACTCCATATATTTCCTAGATTTTTTGAAATATTGTGCTTTAAAATATTTCTTTCTCTAGTTTAATTGCCTACCTTTCTATGTTAGAGCTGAAACATCAAGCTAGTAAGAACAAAACTAGATGTGCTTGACTTAGCAGAAACTAGTGAGTGCACATTTTAGTTTCCCTATCTATTTTTTCTTTCTTACTCTTGTTTCTCCACTTTATAGTTTTCTTTTTAAGCATTTGAGTTTTGTTTGATTTCCTATCAAAGTAGCCATGACTCTTTTTTGACCTAAGCTTCCTAAACCAAAGAAACCCTATCTATTAAGCTCTTTGTCTAAGATACGAGATACTTTTCTAGTCAATGTGGACCTAACCCAACTAGTAGAGATAGAAAAAATGCATCGGTTGGACCTATTTACCAAAAACTCATCAGTAGTGGTCTGATAGAAGTTGCCACTTTCCCAACTACAATAGGGTGTCTAGAGTTAATTGTTGAGTGTGTGAATCATTATGATCCTCATACAAGATGCATAAAGAAGGTCATAAGTGAAGTTCTAGTTACAATTGATAAAGTCATAGTCAATTCCTCCTTAAGGATACCACACAAAGAACCCTATGAGCCATGGACTTTTGAAGAATCTAGATGCTTGTATGAAAAGAAAAAGAAAGATTATGATTCTATCATGGCATAGACCAAGCTTTTAAAGCTAACACTAAGAGGCTCAAGGTTACCTAAACCACTAACTATAGAGCATTTCATCAAAGAAATCATCGACATAGTATTTCTTCTCAATAGAGTAAAAGGAAATGAGAATGCCTTTCATTGGGATGACTAGATGTATTTGTTCATTTAGAAAATTGTTGAAGGATAGAGGTTTATTGAAGGTTTGAATAACTTTTATCCTTTCTTCATGTCCTCCTTTTTGGTTTACATCCTAGCTATTTCAAAAGAATAGGAAGGGCTACCACATGAACCTTAGATAGAAGATATGACCATATATCAATATTATAGTAGTCTACAAGCAAAGGAACCTTACAAGGAGTTTTAGAGGGTTAATGATGTTTTCTTAGCAAGACTAGTTTATGACCTCCAAGGTCAAGAGAATTGTAGGATCTCTTAAGAGTGTATTCAAGGTATTAAGATTTATGGTTGTTTTTACATACAATTCTCTAGATTCACCTACATCAGAGTTGGGGGTATTGCTGGAGAACCTTTTAAGTTACCTCACTATTGTCTTGATGATATTGTCCTTTCCAAAATCTATAGGAAACTTTTTCATGTCATTCATTTTTTTGAAAACACTAAAAAGACTCATACTACCCTATTTCCTATAGAGATTGGCCACTATAGATGTCCTAATGTCAACCAGGCTATGTTGATGGATTCAACAATGCCTAAACTATTCCTAAAACCCTATCTTTCCAAGAAGAACTTTGATAATATAATGGATTTTCTAGGGATAATTTAAAACATACACCCTCCATCAAACACATTCCTCACTTGGAAGACTACTAGGCCAATTTCTTTGATGAGTTTGAAGTGAGAAAAAGATTGTGGTTGAGATTGACCATAAGCCAAATACAAGCATTTGAAGTTCAAGTTGACATCAGTGGTCTAAAAGAAAATGATAATGAGGAAGTGGTTGATCCTCTGTATATTGAAAAAAATGAATGCCTCCCTTTGAGCTAGATTTGAACAAAAGTGAAGAGAATGATTTGTATTCTTGCATGATGGGAGTTTTGAAGAGAACAAAAAATTGGTTATCTCTAAAGATGAATCAAGAATCAATTCAAGAAAAGCCCAAAAAGCATTCAACAACTAAAAAAGAGAAGCCTACAAGGAAGTTGATTGTGCCCTCTAATGCTGCTATTGGTGATTCTATTGTAGATCAAAATGAAGTTGAAGTTGAAGTATTTGTTCCTATGGTTCAACTTCAACTTCAACTTTAAACAACAAGAACTAAAAGAACTACTCATTTATCCACTCAAAGCAAGAGGACTATGCAAAATAGAGTAGAGAGTAGGATTGCAATAAATTTGGATTCCCTAGAAATGAAAAAATAACAAAATAGATCATTGCTCCCGATATATCTGATTCAATGGAAATTTAGCAAAAAGCAATGGAAGGTGATAGTGCATTGATGAGTACTTTGGCCTTGATTGACAATAGTTCCATGCCTAGAAACAAGCTTTCGATGCCCAAGTGGTTGGAGACCTTTGTAGAAAAGAAATGGAGCATGGTACCCCTTTCAATGTTGGTAGACGACTTGGTGAGCAAGTTTCTTGGAAGGTCCTCTAATGTTAAGAAAGAGAAAATGGAATCTCAGCTTGATTTTGACAAAGAAACGGGATGATGGTTGGTAGAAATTGCCAGACCTCCACAGGATAAACTTCAAGAAGAAATTGTGCCTCAAGATTACCAGGTGTCAAAAGTAGACCAAGGAAAAGGTAGTAGAGCTATGGACATGAAAATATTTGAAGTGTCTAACAAGAAGATTACAGATTGCATATGGAAAGATGCTAAAGATAAGAAAAACATGAAGGAAGCTATGAGAATAATGCAATTCTACATCCTAAACTGAAGCCAACAAATGAAATGTCAACAATTGTCAATTTCAATTCTTTATCTAATCAACAATTCATAAATAATTTGCAAAAGTGTACAGCCATAGCTAAGACATTTGAAGAATGGATCTAGACTATGTAGACTAAAGTAGTAACACAAGTGAATCTTTTGAGTGATACTCATAAATAAACTTTGATTGTCACTAAGAAGGTTGAACTGAATATCAAAGGATATGGGAAAGAGAAAAATAATTGGATGAAGGTGATGCTATGGATTGATGAAATATAGGGGTATGGCCTATAGAAATTCCTCTCTGAATTTCTTGTAGTCAGACTTGATGATAAAACCTTCCACGTGATCTGAGAATGCATTGAATGGAGGAATGAAGCAATCACACAAGGTATAGCCAAAGTCAAGGAAATAATATCTGAGCTTGGGGTCATAAATGATATAATTATCAATGATCTAAAGTGGTTTTATAAGCAATGTGCAGAAGGAGAAAGTGACTTTTCCTTACTCACAGAAGATATCATCAAACAAGTACAAAAGAGGTTCTTGAAGCTTCAAGAAAAGAAATCACCTATGAAACAAGATTTTTCAAACATCACCCATGTTGAGGCCATGATGATAATCAATCAAAAGCACCTAGAGATGCATGAAGAAAAGATAATAGAGCTAAAAAGGGAAAATAAAATTATGAAATAGAGGATTACTTTTCTTAGCTTGCCACATTATTTAGTCATCTCATCCTTTATTGCCACGTATGAGAATTGGAAAGATGGAAGAATTTTTGCTGGTGTGGACAAGCCCGTGTGACACTTATAATATTTTTAGTTGCATGCTTTCTAGTTTTATTTGGTCTATTTTGATTTAAGTTGGTTAGTTTGGTTGAATAACTAAATGACTATATGCTCCTGGTAGGGTAATTTTGGTTTTCGTTATCCAAACCCATAGGATATATATGTAATAATTATTTTCAAAAGGACTCTCTCTTGGTGGGTGTGAAACGAGAAATACTTTTAGGATTTGATATTTACATTCTAAAAATAAAACTTTGATTTAAATTTTTGTTGTGATAAGGAAATATAAGATTCTGTAATTTTATGTTTTAAATCATTTCTAGACTAGGTTTTATTGTCTATTCTATAAATGATTTCTATCCTTGAGGAGATTGATCATTTGTGAAAAGATTGGCATTGTCTTATTGCAATTTGGATTCTTGCTATTGAGGTTGAGAGAATTCAAATTGACAAGTGATAAAAGTGGATTTTAAATTATTTTCATCTATAGGGATTAATTATGTGGATGATCTTGGTTATAAAATTTAAGTGGTTTTTCAATCTGCACATTCTTTTTATTTTTATGAATTGATTGTTTATGTTTTTTCAATATTTTCTTTAAAATACTTTTTGGGAAGATTTTCCCTCAAAGGCGGAATTAATGAACATATTTTCAAACTGGTTGTTGCACCTTATAGTATTGTAAAATAATACTAAGTAGAGCAATTCCTTACACATTCAAGGAATTTCAAATATGTTAGTTTGTCAAGAGTTTTCCTCTCTTCAAGCTTTAAATCTAAAAGGGAAAATATTGTTTACTAATACACTAGAATCCCCTAATTATACCCAACTAAGACACAAGTCAACCTAGAAAGTTAAAAATTGAATATACCCTTATATTAAATACATGTTTAAGCCACAAGTTGGCCTACAATAGATATTAAATACCAAATACATTAGAAAGCTTACAAGACCCATTAAATACACATAGGAAAAATAAAAAAGACCCAAATAGGCCCACACAAACTCCCATGATCTCTCCATGTCACAATCTCACGCTACATGCATTAAAGGCACCAAGTTGGCCAACCAAAACCTCAAGAACTTGAGTTGGCACCATCACCCTATCAAGCTCCCATAAGCATTGTTGAGAAAGCCAAACATCAACAAGTACAAGTTCTTCCAAGCACCATAAACTATGCTGAGTTCCATCAATGACCATAACGATTGAGTACCTCAATCAACACTAAACCTAGTAATGACCAATCATCCATCCTTCTTCATCAAGCCTATTCAATCAAGCCACCATCTAAGAAATACCATAGAGATGGTTGAGCACCTCTAGTTTTCTTCCAAAGATACCAATTTTTTAGGAACCTTAGATGCACTTGTATTAGACTCATAGGGTACAAAGAAAAGTGTTTCCTACACTTTGTTCCTTCATGAGAACCAGATTTCCACTTCTTCTTTTCCAAAGGCTTCCAATCCATGATAGACAAAAGGATAAATCCATAAATCACCTATGCTTGTGACATCCGTCCAAACACTAGAATTGTATGTATCATCACTAGACAATCAGTATGAAACTTATCACAACAATCCATCTCAGAGGCAAGAGCATCAAACTCTACATTTGCAACACAAACATGTAGATAAAAAACCAAATCCATGTTAGCATCAATGTGCAAGCCATCACCGACACATGCCAAACTCTAAACACTAGGATGCTCTACAATAAACAAATCATTAGCCACAACAACCTAATTGTCCATGATCAAGTGCTCTATAATTTCCATGTAAGACTCAACCAACTAATCATTATAACCAATCTCCATCCCATCATCAACAAGGTTAGGAACCTCTTTAGAAACAACCATAAATTGTTCTATAGGTTTCACATCAGACTCGATAAACTGATCAATAAAACCAACCTCTACCTCATCCTTGTCATGCATGTTCTCTCTTAAACAAGTCTTCTAACTAGCTAGACAACTAGCTTCTGGATCAATAGAATCTAGCTCCATAAATCTCTATGAAACTCAACTATCCCTTCCTTAACTTGATCAAACAAAGCAACATCCATCTGAGAAAATACCTTTTGAAATATTTGTCTCGACCACATCATAGAGATTTGTGATAATCTCAGGGTTTAATCTTCTCAAAGGTATCTTCCAAGGTCTTCACAAACCCAAAGAAATATGTCAACTAGATCCACAAGATTACTCTTTACTCTAATAATCTTCACCCCAAGTCCTAGTGAAAACCACCTCAACTTCGGTGGTCTATCTACACACTCAAGAAAAATTTCTCCAATACCACTTGATGTAGTACAAGGAATGAGAATCCTCAAAGGAGATGTCCTACCCCCTATAAAATAACCACATAGTGGAAAAAAAATACAAGATACAAGATTTGATACCAAAATTATCTCTTTATTCATAAAACAATTGATTACATGTAATGTGTTGGGCTATAAAGAAAGTAATAGTTCTACAAAATCCCTCAAGGTCCAACCAAACCCTAGATAGTCTAGATTTTAAACACAACAACACTCTAGTAGAAAAATCCAATGAGATCTAAGCTTGTGCTCGTAAGCCATCAAAAAATCTCCTTTTTTCCCAAGCCATAACTACTAGCTCTTCTGTACTTCATTCCTCTTAGCTACTCCTCTTCTTCATGTTGGATTACAATGATTAAATACTCTAGAAGACCCCCTACTTATAACCAAATCAACCACAAATTGTCCTAGAAAGTTACAAATTAAATCAACCCTTATATTAAATACATGTTTAAACCACAAGCCAATGTACAATAGATATTATCTACCAAATACCTTAGAAGGCTTACAACACCTATTAAATACACATGGGATAAATAAAAAATACCCATATAGGCCCACACAAACTCCCACAATCTCTCCACATCACAATCTCATGATACATGCATTAATTGCATTAAATCAACTAACCAAAATATTAAGAACTCTAGTTAGCACCATCACCCTACTGATCTCCCACAAGCATTGTTGAGAAATTTGAGCATCATTGAGAACATGTTCTACCAAGAACTAGAAACAATGCCAAATTTCCTCAGTGACTAAGCATAACAATGACTGAGCGCCTTGGTCAACACTACACCTAGTAACAACTGAGCATCTCCCCTTCTTCACCTAGCCCATTTGATCAAGCCTCCATCAAAGAAATACCATAGAGATGGCCGAGAACCTCCAATCTTCCACCAAAAATGCCAAAATATTTAGGAACCTCTGATGCACCTACATTAAACCCACATGGGCACCTTCCTTACAATAATATACAAAGAAAATTCTATGACTATCACACAGAATTGCCCTAGATAACCTATGGGCCTTACTTATATAGGCACTTTCAACCGCCTAGGAAGGTTCTAGACATTAAGCCCTAACCTGTGAGGCTGACCAACCTAATATTATATTATTTATTTACACTTTATTAAATAATATCAACTCAAGACAATTTCAAAATTATATTTTTTGATTGTTCCACTTTTGGACATGATAACTAGAAAACTATTGACCCGATGGTCTATTATAACCTCATTTTGGAATCCTTAGCTAGAAAACTAGAGTGTTTAACTATGTAGGCATCCATCTGATGAAGGATGATCCCTTTAACACCACAAAATATAATAAAAATAGATAACAACACAAATAGATTTAACAATATATGGGCTTCTTATTATAGTTGCAAATGTAGAATTATAGAATTACAATATGCAAACCCATATGGGTGCCTTCCTTACAACAATTTGCAAGAAAAAGATGTGATTTTCAACAAGAACTATCCTAGAACAACTACGACCATTACTTATATAGGCACTTTTAACTACCTAGGAAGGTTCTAGACACTAAGCCCTAACCCTTAAGGCTGACCAACCTTGTATTATATTATTCCATTACACTTTATTACAAATGATCAACTTGAGAGAATTTACAAATTACATTTTTAGATGGGTCCACTTCTAGAGACCATAACTAGGAACTCATTGACCTGGTGGGCTATTATAACCCCATTCTAGAATCCTTGACTAGCAATATACAATGGCCAATAGGGAAAGCTTCCATTAATTAAGGTTTTGTCTCATTTTGAAGTAATTTAGGCCTTCATCACTATACCTAAAGTTTGGATAGCAAAAATTCATACCAAAAATCTATGATTACTGCACCAATAAATATGATATGAAAATAAAACTCATCTGGTAGGATGATATGTCAAAGATGAACCTCCATATATTAGATTAGAATAATCTAACCACATAATACCAGCTTACTAAAATTAGCAAGCTTCCTCAACTAGAAATTTTGTATAGGAATAACACTTATAAAAAACACAAAAATTGGAAAACTAGAAACATAAATATTTTTGGGTGATGCAAGCTTGCCCTTACAACATGATGATTTGACATCAAACACCTAGGGTATATTTAGAAGTCACCTTATCATGTCTCAAGCAGTCAAAGGAAAACTAAGATGTTCAACCTCCTCATGTGCTAGCCATGATGAATCCTCCACTGGCCACCCTTTCCATTTGATGAGATACTCCTCATATGTTCTATTCCTTGTGCTTATTCCCATATGACTATCCAGTATCTCCTTAATCTCATGTGTAGTTGAAGTAGATGCAAAAATATGCCATGGTGCTTCTACAACTTGATCTCCATCACCTGCCTCATAATATTTTGACAAATTTGAAATGTTAAACACTGGTGAAATATTCAGTTTAGCAGACAACTCTACCTTCTTTTCACATCTATCTTAGCCTTATATTATGTATTCATCTTTGTAATGCACTTCCTCACCTCCTCATGGATGTTCTTCAAATATTCAGCAAAATATTCTACTTTAGCACTACTTATTTTTCTTTATCTAATTGTCTCAATTGAGAAGCATTTCTAGGACTACTTCCATACATAATCTAAAATGGTGATTTACTAGTACTCCTATTGAAATAATTATTGTATGAAAATTTTGCATATGGTAAAATTGTTAGAAATTGGAATTATTAAGGGGGGGTGAATCCATAACTTACAAACTTTAGTCACCAACTGGATATTATTAATTACTTTAAACCATACATAAGAAAGTAAACAAGTAATGTTGAATAGTATTAGTAACCATGAACAAAGATAATTCATAACACCATATTTCGTTAACTAGAGAAACCTTGGCCTAGGGAAAACCTCGGTGAGGATGATACCCACTAAATAATATACTAATATATATGTTCCTTGTTAGAGGATGGACCCTATTAGGAGTCAATGAGTGAATTTAGTATAGAGAGTCCTTGTTAGGAGACTTTGAATCCCTGTTAGGAAACCCCAACCCTATTAGGAGTTGTAGTAAAGTAGATGTAATAAGAGATCACTACCCAAACATGCACTTCCAATTGTAAGAAGAGCTCACTGCCAAAACAAGTAATTAGTTCTCTAGTATATAGGTGTTGTAACTTCTTTTTTGATACCTTAGCTAGATCTTAGATCACAAAATTGGGTTCTCAAAACTTCGCATATATTGCTTCACAAAAGTTCACATATCATTTATCACAATATAATTTCTTGCTTCTTCACATTTGAATTCGTAAGATGTCCTTTGCATAAATACTATGCCTTTTCACAAATTGTTACTAGGTCAGCTAAGACCATAATAAACTTTTCCAACTTAGAGTAAACATCTACGATGTCACCACTCATTGGTCAAGTAATTATTTTCTAAACAAAATAATTCATTTTCCTTTAATTTTGTTGTTCTATTTTATTGGTGAAATGTGAATATCTCTTTTTTGTACTATCTATACTGATGTTCGAGGTTGTGCACATCGTCATCAATTTGTATACTATCTACATCTAACTTTGCTAATCATAATATGATGTTAGGAACAAGTTACATACAAAATAATACACTGTTGTAAACCAATTTCATACTTAGACAATTTTTTGGGTACCAAAAGCTAAGTATCTTTACTTTTGAGGTTTTCTACAAGCATGCACATCATGTGTTTCTATAAATGAAACCAATTACATATCTTCATTAGCCAATTGTCAATAAAAATTATATCCTAACCTTTTGATTTATCTCCAACCAAGCATCTCAAAAAATTCCCTAAACTATAGTTCACAACTTCTCTTTGTCCATTGGTTTATGGATGATGGGATGAATTAAACTTCAAATCTATCTTCAATTTCTTCCACAGTGTATGCCATAAATACCCAGAAAACTTGGTATCTCGATCAGAAACTATATTCTTTGGTAGATGATGTAGACTCACCACTTCTCTAAAAAATAACTCCTCCACATGAACAACATGACTTCTCTTCTTGTAGGGAATGAAATGTGCCATTTTTGAAAATCTATTAACCACCAAAAATATGGAATCATGCCCTCAATGTGTCCTCAGTAAACCAAGAATGAAATCCATGCTAACATCTTCCAATGGCTTCTTAGGTATAAGTAATGGTTGATACAACCTAATATTTTTCTTTATTCCTTTCTCTTTCTAACATACTTAGCAAAATTGCACAAACTTCTTCAAATCTTGCTACAACTATGGCCAATAGTAGTTCTCAACAACCAAAGAAATGGTTTAATCTCTACCAAAGTGTCTAGCCAATCCTCCACTATGCTTCTCCTTGATGAGATTCTCTCTTGTGGAACTTTTAGGAATGTACAACTGACTTCCCTTGAACAACATACCATCTTTTATTATGACATCCAAACACTTGGTTCTATCAAGTGAAATAGGTTTTGTACAATATTTCCAAGCCTCATAAATATCAGGATCCTTAGGATAAAAATTCTTGAGTTCCTTCAACCCACCCACCTCAATTTTCATTTTTATCAACAAAACTTGTCTTCTACTAAGAGCTTATGTAACTCTCTTAGACTTCCCACTCTTGTGTTTCAAAAAAAAATGCATAACTTTGCAAAAACTCAACCCAGTTTAAATACATTTGGCTCAATTTTCCTTTACTATTTAAATATTGCAAATATTAATGAGTTGTATAAAAAATAAACTCCTTAGGAACAAGATAGTGTCTCCACTTCTCTAATGCTTGAACTATAGCATAAAATTCTTGATCATAAATGGAATACTTTCATTTGGCATCATTTAATTTCTCAAGACAACTCCTATTACATTACCCCTAGCATCATATTCTACTTGAAACACCTTATTAAAACCTAGAAGTGCTAAAATATGTTGCTCTGTAAATCTCTATCAACAGATTAAAACTTTTATCTGCACCTATAGTCCACTTAAATTCTTTCATATCTCCTCTCATTGTTTCAATCAAAGGTCCACAAATATTGCTCAAACCTCTGATAAATTCTTTATAAAAACTAGCTAGCCCATGAAAACATGTTACCCCTATTGCACTCCTTGGAGTAGGTCATTCTAGGATAGCCCTCACATTCTCAAGATCCATTTTCAAACCTTATGTCAATACTAAAAATCTCAAGTATACCAACTCCTTCTTCAAAAAATTGCACATATTTAAATTTATCAACAACTTTTCCTCCCTCAACTTATTGAACACCTTACAAATGTACATCAAATGCTCCTCCAATGTCTTACTAAATATCAAAATATCATCTAGATAAAAAATGAAAAACTTACCTAGAAACTGCTTCAATACCTCATTCATGAGCCTCATTCAAGTACTTGGTGTATCGGTTAGCAAAAAAGGCATGACCAAAAACTTATGCAATCCTTCTCTTATCTTGAAGGTAGTCTTCCAGTCATCTCCTTCTCTAATGTGAATCTTATTGTACCTACTCTTCAAATCTATCTTTGTGAAATACACAACTCCACTTAAATAGTTTATAATATCATCTATCTATGGTAATAAAATTCTATACTTGACCATAATCTTGTTGATAGCTCAAGAATCTATAAACATCCTCCATTATCCATTCTTCTTAGGTTCCAATACTGTTGATACAACACATAGAATTAGACTCTCTCGAATAAACACCTTCTGCAACAACTCATGCACTTATCTATTCAACTCTTCACTTTCTATTGGTGTCATTTGATGCATTGTCTTATTTGGAAAATTGACTCTTGGAATCAAGTCCATCTGGTGGCTGATCTTTTGCATTGGGGGTAATCCATCTAGTAAAATATCTCACACAATATGAGGAAATTCTTCCAAAAAAATTGCAGCATTTGCAGGTACCTTCTCTACTTCTTTACCATCTTTTCAAAATATTGTAAAACACATATGCTCACACCTCATATCCTTGAGAAGTTTTTTTCCATCAACAAAACATTTTCTTACATCATTACATACATTTTCTTCTATCCCCTTCAATGGATTTAGCTTATGTTTCACTCTATCCTTTATTAGAATGTAGGTATTTGCATGTCTATCATGTACATCATGCCTTCCAAATTTCTACGGCCTACCCAATAGTGTATGACATATGTCCATATGTATGATATCACACAACACCTCATCCTAGTAGCCCCAAATCTTTAAATTCACCAAGTATTTCTCATTGACCATGACCTTATGGTCATCTTGTGCCCATGTAGCATGGTATGGATGCAAGTGTTTTTGCCTCTTTAGCTTTAACTTTGTGACCATCTTTCCTAATACTAGATTTTTAGTACTTCCACCACTAATGATCACATCAAAACACTTATCTTCACATTTTCACCTTGTGTGAAACAAACTCCTTTGATCAAGTTCATTCTCACCACTCAGTAAGATAGTCCTATTGAATAAGACTTCTCCTCTTTCAACATCTTCATAATGTGATGATTTGGCATCCTCATCAATATGCACCACTCTGGCCTAGCCTTTAGTTCTTTTATAATTTGTTCCTTGGAACTAGGAACACTCAAATGATCTATGCCCTTCTTCTTCGCAGTGAATTTTTTTTCCACAAAAGCCTCCTATTCCAGATCCTTGTACTCTTCCTCTTCCTCTCTAATCTCTATTATTATGATTATGGAAAAAATTGGAATTGTTTCTACTTTGTTTTCTATTTCTATTTCTCATCTCATCCTTGTTCTTTTGATCATCATTTAAGCTACTATAAGACCATCCATTAGATCTTCTAGTGCATCCTCTTCCACTATTTTTGTTATCAATTTTTTTCTCAAGTTCTTCTCAACTCTTAAGGAAAATTGGTATGCCTCCTCAATACTAGTGATTCAAACTAGACTCATCTCCTCCTAAATACTTGGCCTCAACCCATTAAGATAATGAGCAATTTTCTCCTTCTTAGCTTTAGAATGGTTGGTTCAGATGAAAACTCAATAGAACTTCTTGTTTGCTTCAACGCTTGCATTTTCTTCAACAAATCAAGCTCACAATCCAAAAGAATGAATTGACACTTTAGTTTGACTATCATCCAATCCCATCTTGTGATTTTGTCTTTTCCTCTTCTATTTCTCTCCAACTAGATCTCTTGCCACCAAAACTTTGCATGACCCTTTAGTTTGGCCTTTGAAAAATTGACCCTATCTAGATCTTCAATATCTTCATAATCAAAGTATTTATCTAGTTCATTGATCCAATTGATCAACTCCTTTGGGTTAATATTTCCCCAAAATGTAGGAACCTCAAACTTAAGTCTTTTTCTAATCTTAGAAATAGCCTTAAAAGCATCTCTTCTCCTGGGTTCAAAATGACCTCTTCATTTCCTTCTTCTTCTTCTACTTCCTCACTTTCATCTCTTACATCAAGATTTATTCCTTAGTGTATTTATTCTTCTAGTGCTTAAATCTATCTCTATAGAGCTCTAAAACCCTGAGGCATAACACCTATGACTCCTCTATTCATGGAGGTATTTTCATGCTTCCACTAAAACCCTAGTGCAAATTGCCTCACAATCAATGATTTTTCCACACACTCAACCCAAACCATGATCTTGGTGCAAACTGCCTCGTAGTCGATGTACATATTGAAGTTTGAAAACTACCAGGCAATGAAATACCTGATACCCAGATGTTGAGGACACAAATTAGTCTAACGGTTAGCTACCTCCTATATTCAACTAAGAAGTCTTTAGATCTGGATCCAACTTTAACAAAATCACTAGGATTCTCTACACTTTAGGTTCTACAAAACCAAGGTGGGTGCACTTTAGGGATAAGTGGATACATGACTATTTTTATGGTTCTTGACTTCAAATCATGTGCTCACTAATACTTTCCTTCTCTTTCACTTCTATCCCTTATAACAGAAAATGGTCACAATTCTTCTAAAACTTTTGCAAATAATCCTAGATTATAATAGCTAATGATAACATATAGAGGATTATTGCAAATAAGTGTTGACCAGTAATTAAACTCTTTATACATGAAAGTAAAAAATGATTTGATTTTAAATTTTATGCTTCATGCAACCTTATCATCTCTTCAATATGGAATTGAATATATGATTAGTGCCCTATCCATTGGTATTTAGAGTCTACTTAGCAAATTTTGACCTAATCAATTGCCTTACAATCAATTATATCCACAATTAACCATAAACCCATTCTTATGAATATCCTTCTTATATGACTAGAAATCCTCCCACTTTATTGAATTTACTTAATTCCTTGAATTAAAAGAAACAACAAAGTAATATACAACCTATCCTAGTTGCATTAAATTGCATAAAACTTGCTCATACAATCTCAACATAACCAACACATAAAATGGAGACAAAATTTAGAGAAAATAGATATGGTAGAATATTCCCTTTTTATTAATTCTTATTAGAAATTATACAACACTAATGTAAACTTAGAAATACTTTAAGGTATGACAATGTCTCATTCAATGTGTTCTTGTATTCTCAGATTTACAATTGAATACATCACAAAATTAATGCTAAAGGCTAATTGGACCAAATGCAAGACTATCATAACACTAAAAAATTACCTATACTTTGGACCATAACTCTACATTGTGGAAATCTTTTTATAGAAAAGATTGCAAAAATATTTAGATGGGAGGACACTTGTCAAAAAAGTATTTGAAAAAAATAAAAATATATTTCTATTTTTTTACAATACAAAACATTCTTTGTACTTGGATCAAATCTTTGGATTTAGTTGCAAAAACTAGTAGGAAGCATTTGTCAGCATATATCTCTTTAGCAAATTCAGTTTCTCTTTAGCTCCTATAACCATCTATGCCTTTTCTGTATCCCTTATGCTTTTAAATGCATCCTAACTACACCCTTTTTCTACACTAGTTATTATCACCAAATGGTAGGGCTTTGATGTCTACAATAAGTTCCCATATAGTAATATATGTATCCACATCTAGCCAAATGACATTTCTAACTACCTCCAATTGATCTAAGCATTGGGTCCACTTGGTAGTTATTATTTCTTTGACTTCAGCAGTTACTTTAGACATCTTTGCTTCTATCTTGTAAAGTATATCGATCATATCATATACTACTATAGCACTTGCTTCATTATTGCAATAAGACAAAAACCTGGGATGATGAAGAATTTCATCAAGGGAAGATGACCACTCTAGCCAATCTTTCATCTTGCCCTCACTATCCAAAATTGTGGGTACAGAATTAGGTGTACCTATAGAAATTTTCTTCATCTTATTTTGGATCAGCTACATCTTGCAACCAAAGAAACCACTTAAATCTTTTATTTTATGGCTAATTTTCCTATTGTTTATAATGGTCACTTTTGCAAAGTCTTTCTTCTAAGGTAGCAAATGGACTAAACTATCAAAAATTGCATTTAAGGGCCACATGTACTAAAAAGTTGAGATAATAGAGCAATAGACTTTGAAAATCTATATTCTGCTCCCTCTAATGCAAGGTAACTGCTATGCACATTCTAAGAGATTGTGTTTAGTGCATTTATCTTATAAATCAATAAGTTTTTCATTGTTCTAATTTGTGTATCCTTGCTTGCTTCTAAGTCTCATTCATCAACTTCCATTGCATGGCCTGATGTCTCCCCTATTTTAGGTGCTTGGCCTTCTGTCTACACACCTTTTTCATATAGTTCTATAGTAGTTCTAATAGTTTTCTTCAATGATGCTAGTTCCATTTCTAGCTTAATAGTATTTTGCTCCAAGACATATGTTTTCTTCATTTCCTCATCATAGCTTCTTCTTGTCTTGATAAATATTTCATATGTTCCTTCTAGCTAGGCCTGAAGAGTATCCATCTTATTCTTGCCCATTAATGCTACCCAAGTGTGCATCCAATATAATTGATCACTAGAAGTAGACTCTACATGCCAGAAAATGACATTCCCCCTAGAGGATTCTTTGATCTCCATGAGGTTAGGATTATCATTCTTTAGAGCTAAACTCCATATTTCCATCTATTAAACATCTATGTTATATCTTGACCCTCTAAGCTCTCCATACTAATTTCATCTTCAAATGAAAATGATCTTTCTTGTCTCCTCATTTGATCTAGTAGAAAAGATGAGTTGATATCCCATCTTAAGAAAATAATCATACCGCTCCTTGTCACCAAATCTCTTGCCTCTTCAGCAGTGAGGGTTTCACTAGTAGGATCATATTTTTGTAACTTTTGCACTAATCCAACAACTAATTCCTTAGAATATCATGGTTTCATTTGCAGAGCTAGTTCATTCTACTTTATTTTAAATGACAAATTTTTAAATTCATCAAATTTGATGAAATTGTCATCATTCATAAACTCATGAGCTTCAATAATCCTATCATCAATCATTTGAGCCTCCAACTATAGTTTCTTCACTCTCTACTCATCCTTTGATGCTTGAGTTATTAAAAATCTCCTTCTAATATCATGAAAGTATTTACTGCCCTTTGGAGGGCTTTTTGCTGAGCCTTCTCTAAAAATTCCACCATCTTTTTCCTTTTTTTTCTTTTCTCTGCCCACTCAGAACTATTAGGATTATCCTCTTTAGGATGATCTTCTTCAAGTTGTTCCTCATCATCAAAGATCTCAACCATAATCTCGTCATCTGAATAATCAGGGTCAATCTTTTTTCTAATTCAAAATTCTCCACACATTTCTCCAATTTGGACCATTAGTCTTCATGAGGATTAAAAAATTTAAATGATGGATTTTATTTTCTCATTTCATATTCAAAATTGAAAATGTCCCTATACTTCACCATCCTTTCCCTACAAATATCCTCATTTTACCTATCAACAATAACATCTTCTTCCCACATAGGTTTTGTGGGAGGCAAATTGCACCCTCTCATGTTCTTTAGGGCATATATGACTACATTAAATAGATCATATGTTCTGGCTAGATTAGTTGGAAACTTATAATTTCTCAAAAATGCATTGGTTTCCTCAATGGTATTTTCACCTATTTCAAAATCTCCTACGGTAGTGCATCTACACAAAAAGGTTCTATTAGCTTGATTTTTGCAGAATAAAATTTTCCCCAATTTAGGTGCAAAAGGTCAGAATTGACTCCATTATTAGAAACTAGGGATTCTGAGTTCTTGTCTTGAAAAACCTTTGGAAACCCTTGTTAAACCCTAGGTCTCATTTTATTTGGGCATGAACCTTTTAAAATAATATACGAATATTCCTTGAAAATTTCAAATCTTTCACGCCATCGTATAACCTTTTCCCTCTTAATGTATACCATCCAATCAAAATAAGATCAATGGTCATTGAATTACTGCTATCAAAAGATGCAAATATTTTATCCAATGTGACATGGTGACTATCATGAAACTGAGCAATGGTGTCGAGAAAGTGGAGGCAAAATGACTCGAAAGAGTTCTGCATTAGATGTGACATGCACTTTGTCAGTGTTGTTAGAGTCAGAAAGGGAACAAAGTATCACTGAAGGCGAAAGAAGTCACTGGAAAATAGTTTCTCAGATGGGTTTCTATGTTACTATTAGAAAAACTAAGCACCCTACCAATAGAAACATAGTGGCCAACCAAGAAATACATGTCATGATGGCTTCCAAACTTCTCGGTGATCATAAAGACTTCCAAGTGGCATGGTGAGTTATGATTTTATTGTTATTTTAGAAGCATTAATGAGGGTGATTATGGCTTGACTTGCCTTTATCTTTCTAGCATCGAGTTTTGATAAGACACCAGAGGTCACTATGTTGCTGTCAAGAAATTTGTGATCTTCACTCTTAGCAACATAGCGCCTTTCCAAAAAATTTATAGCACAACAATAGTTCAACAAGGTGGGCCCCATGACATTTTCTTTGTTAGATATGAGTCACACAACCTTTGGACATAATGGCACCTAGTTGGATATGTGTTGTGCACTGAAAAAAGGATGAGGACATTGCAGGTCACTATGTTGCTTTCATGAAAATTATGCATCTCGCCTTTAGCAACATAGTGCCCAGCCATGAAATGAACACATGGTGGGACCCAAGAAACATGGAAATGTGACTAGGATTAGAATATGGCTTTATATGCTAGCTATATAGGATATCCTCACATCATCAATAACTTGGACCCAATCTCCACTCATAAGTTAAATAAAGGATTCTGATAATTTGATCAAGCTCAGATTGATAGATGTCACTACATTACTATGGAAAGATGTGAAATTTTTACTTTATGTGACATACTGACTAGGGGACCCACCACATCTTATGTAATTCATGCAATTTCCTCACCCTTAGATTGATCTCAAATCTACAGTCATTACTATCTCACTATGATGAGTTGCTCGAAGGTTATGAACAATGACATAGCGACAAAGGGCCCACCACATTACTCTTAAGATGATCAATGTAGAATCAATGATTATCGCTACCTCGCTATAGCAAGATGTTTTCTCTTTATGTATAGTGAGGTAGTGACTCGATGACACGTTTCCTTAGTCATCAGTGGGTCTAGACTGAAATGCCAACAATGAAGGAACTATACACATGGTGAAGTCTCATTGGGTTGATTGCCAACATGTCAAGTGGAATGTGAGTCATCTTTTCCTACATTCCTAGATCGTAGGATTTTTCAAAAATCAATGGTGTAATTTTAAACATAGAAGGTGGTGCCACTCTATGCATTTATGAGGAATAAAAGCCTCATGTGAAAAAGAAAAATAGAGTATAATATAGAAGATTTTCTCAGTTCCGTCTCATGTGAACAAAGATTTCAAGACTTTCCTTGAGAAAAAGCCATTAATGAGAAGGTTGTGTTGAGCTTGACAAGAGCATGAAGTAGGATTCCATTGTTCACGAAGATATTATAGGATTACAGAGAGAAAAAAGAAAAGAATCAAGTAAGTACATACACTATAATCTCTGTAGTGTCTCAGTTTCTACAAATTTAATCAAAGATGCCTCCAAAGAAGGTGTTTTCTATTTTGGAGAATTATTTAAATAGGAATATCCATGATGATTTACTTGAGCTGCTCCCTAACTCCACTATTGAAACTGTACAAGTTAAAAAGCTTACTTCATTAAACCCTAGGTTGAGAATAGCAGATGGATTGTATGACAAGGGGAATTGGGTCCAAGATGCTAATACCTCTCAATCTAGTCTAGATTTGTTTAAGAAATGGTTTTCAGAGAGGAACCTGTTTGCCCCACATGCCAATATATGGAATTTTGATTTAGGTAAATTGGTGGTTCCTAGTGTTTTTATAGATTATGATCTTCTTGAAGTTGTGGCAAATAACTATGACCAAGCCATTAGAGTAGTGAGAAGAATTGATGGAGAGGTCCTAATTACAATCAGCCTAGATGAAATTAGGGAAGTTTTTGGTTTAGGGCCTCTCACTGATTATCATGTGCCCATTGATTTGAAAGGGTTAGAAAAGGAATACATGTCCAAGAA
Source organism: Cupressus sempervirens (assembly GCA_028749045.1). NCBI lineage: Eukaryota > Viridiplantae > Streptophyta > Pinopsida > Cupressales > Cupressaceae > Cupressus > Cupressus sempervirens. The sequence goes on from CM053783.1 coordinate 398,763,481, forward strand.
GGATGTCATTAGGCAAGGTGCACTAAAGGCACATATAGGTAAGATTGGAACTTTTCCAACAATAACAATAGCCTCCAAGGAACCTTTCAAAAGGGCATACTTTAAAGCAAGGATGTGGAGATTTATAGAACCTTGTGCAGAGTTTTTGGGAAAGATGAAGAAGAGTTTATGCCTATGGATTTTATGTATATGGTTACTTAGATTTCATCTTTTTGTGTGGACATAATTTTTGATTTTTCTTCTTACATAGCTGAGGAAATTTACAATGGACTGATTGGGATTGCTAAGGGCAAGGTGGAAAAAACTTTTGGCCATTATTCTTTGTTGATGCACATGTTTTTGTTTAAGGGAGCAACATATTTTGGTAAAGAAATGGAGTTGAATAGAAAAGAGAATGGAGAAGCACTATCAGTCCAATTATGGAGTGTAGATATGACTTGGGATGTAGATAAGGCTAGCTTTGTTAGGTTTGACAAGTATTTTGCTTCCAAACTGAGATGTTTACTATTAAGTGACAATCCCAAAATCCCCAAGGCATTGGCAGGTCTTATTAGGCCCCTAGACAATCCTATTGGTTTGAAGGTTTCATACAATTGGGGAGATATCATCCCATATTCAATCTCAACTATTATCAAAATTTATGGCTTTAGAGGTACTCCCCATGTGTTACCTTACCAAGTTCCATTAAAAGTAGGAGTAGTAGACTTCTTGTGGCAGCTAGGAGGACTAAAGGAAACTTTTTTGTTAAAAAGATCAAGAGGTCCAATCTTCCCCACTTGCACAATGGCCCATCATTTTGTAATAAAAAAAGGGGGTTGGATTTCTCTGAACAAGATTTTGGATCCTTATAAGATGGCTATTTCTCACCCTTGTTTTTGTAATTTTGAGGGATTTTATCACTTGGCTCTAGGACATAGAATTAAGCTTGATAAAATTGAGCATGAATTCTATTTTCCTTAAGACATAATAAGGAATGAATACTCCTTGCAAGAGCAAGAGAATAGAAAGGAAAAGTGGAGAGTCTTCTCTAAGGTTTTGGATGCATATTATAGTCTTTTGGAAAATGCTATTACAAATGCAAATAAGATAAATAAACTTATGAATACCTTCCCTAAAATAATGGAGACAATGAATGAAAAGAAGCAATTCTTTATTAAATTTTACCTAGATAAGACCAGGGAAGTAATGAGAAGACTAGTTTTTACTCCCAATAGGGGTAGGTTAATTAACTATCTAGAAAAGGTTAGGGTATTCTATTATTCAAAATAGAAGGACCATTGTGGACAAAGGCCTCCCTTAAAATAAAGGCCTCCCTTAAAAGGTGAAAAATAATAAGGGAAGAGGATCCTCATGTTCAGGAATCCTCACCCCCAGAGAGGCCATAGTATTACATTGTTGAAGACTTTGAAGAAGAGAATATTAAGCTATGGGCCTTACATGTAGAATTAAATGTACAATATGAAGATAAATTAAGAAAGGCTCTCACTTATTTGGGGGATAAAATTGAATGGCCACTAGTTTATGATCAATTGGCTAGGGTGGTAAGTATTTGGAATGAATTAAAGACAAATGATGAGGCTCTAAAGCCTATTTTAAATAATGGGGAAAGAAATAGAGGAGGAAGGAAGTAACATTTTTGTGTTATTTTTTCATAAGGTCATCACATGATCAAATTGAAAGGACCTATGATATTGTTACTGATCTCCCAAATTTTGATGATAAGAGGGTTTATCTATAGAGAATAATACATGGCTACTTAGATAAATATAAGAGCCAAAAGTTTAGTTTATTTCCTCATGCCCTAGATAAAAGAAATAATTTGAAAAACAAATATGAATGGGCTAAGGAACTTGATGATTTGTTTTGTCTAAGGATGAATAAAATTATCAATGAAATAGGGCATGCTTGGTGGGCCACAACAATAGAAGAATTGGTAAAGGATCAATTATTCCTTGATTCTTTGAAACAAGACCTTATTAATATTGACAAAGAAGGTGAGTTTGTCATCAAGAAGCAACCGTATATTCTGTAGTTTGATTGGCCAGATGACACACTATTTGACAAGTGGATGGTAGAAATTGCTCCTAATGAACAATTTGAAGAAGTTGAAACTGAGAGTGATGAGGTGTAAGATGATGATATTCAAATCATTGATGCCACCACACAAGGCCAACAAGAAGAAGAAAATAAAGGTGACCAATTAGTTTCCGTTGTAGGCCTAGAATTTCAAGATGTTGACACAACCAAGGAAAGGGGAAAAATAAAAGTAACTTTGATAGTATACGATGAAGATAGTGAAAACCCACAGGTTGAGATTAATTTGCAATCATTAGAATAGATTTCATCATTGGCAGGCATAGCAAGTGTATATGTAGAAGAATTAGAATAGCAGCCAATTAGAAAATTAGTAGTATAAAAGGATGTAATAGAAAGGGACCCACAAAAAGAATGTTTGATGTATAAATCTTTCTCTTACTCACAATTTTGTCTTTTTGTGATAGGTGTATGTAAATATCTCTTGTAATTGACACCTATTAGTTCTCTATGCCTAAAGCTTGTTGCATCTCACATTATATAAGTGGGATTCTAGGGCTAGAGAAGGGTTTTATTTTTAATGCATTTTAGTATTACACTTAGGATGTTTTTGGTCAAGTCTTTGAGAAACTTTATGATATGTCTTCTCTACATATTTTCTAAGAATACATACATATGGAATGATCTTTGTGTCTCTTTCTAAAGTCATTCTAAGTTTCTACAATTGTATACAATATTCAAAGAAACTAATACAAATTTTGAGTTGTCCCCATATTAGTTCTTTCTGAATTTTGTCTCCTTTATTGTTACCTGGTTATTTTGAGATTGTGTGAGTAAAGCTGGTGCAATTGAATGCAATTCATTTGGGTTGGATGATAGTTCATTATTGTTATTGATTCAATGAATTAAGTAAAATCTTTGATGAATTTGATGAGATTGCTATGGTAATAGAAAGGATGTCTATAAGGATGAATTCAAGTGAGAATTGCTGATAATATTTGTTGTAAGGAAACAAATCAGATCCATAAATTTGTAGTAGACTCTAAATCCCAATGGAATAGGTGCTAATCTAATTTATCTAGTATGCAGATAGGTATATCATAAATGCGTATCAAGTCTAAAGTCATAATCAATTTTACTTTCTTTTTATGAAGATTTTCAAAGATGGCCAATACTTGTTTGCAAGAAATGTTCTAGCCTTAGTCAGCAACTATTGTTGAGAATACTTACAAATCTATAGAAGAATTTATGACCAAACCTGCTATATGGGATGTATTTTGTCAAAATTAGGTATGTGTGAGGATTGAGGATGAAAATTATAATGAAACTAATATAGTTCTCATACAATAGTAATCAGATTGAGTCATCCCCTAGGTATACCCACATTGGTTTTGCAGAGCCTAAAGAGTAGAAAACCATGCTTGGTTTTGTTGAAGTTGGGTCCAAATGGTGCATAACTAGAAATTGGCTAATCCTTAGGTTGCATGAGTAATATCAATTTGGTATTGAGCATTTTTTTGTTAGTAGTTTTAAAACACTAACAAAATGGTGACTCTACTAGGGAGTTGTCTAACACGTGTAAGAAGTACTATAGTTTCTTTGGTCTTGTTGGGTATGTGGTGTGTGTCAGATCTTTAATATTTCTCATGGTTGTGATGGGTGTGTTTTAGTGAAAAACCTTGAGAATTTAAAAAGAGAGAAAAGAAGCATATGCTACTGAGCTACACTAACATATTTAGCCCTTCCATGTGTCTTATCCGTCAAGCAAGAGTTGCAGTCTTATGATCTTAGTGATTTGTCCATCTGTGTGTTAGATATTTTTGTATTCTATTATATTTTTCCTAGAAGTTAGGACTGATTGTAATTGTTGTATTTCCCTAGAATAGGGTGGTGACTTAGTCAAAGTTTTGAAGCTAGTGCTAATTTTATAAATAGTAAGTATGGCTGAAAAAAGGAAAAACAAAAGAGCTTACATAAGAGCTAATCCTAATGTACCTATGTATACTAACTTACCTTAGGGTGTTAGGAAGAATCCAAATAAGAAGAAGGAAGATCCAAATCCCACTTGGAAACCATGGGGTAGTGTATTAGTTAATTCTCAATACCAACTAGTGATAGGGAGAGAGTCTTCTTCACTCATTTCTAAATTAGAAACTACAAGACTCTTAGGAGGAATATTTAGTACCCCATTACTAGATAAAAGAACATACCAAGACAAGGATATGTCACTAGTAGGGAATAGTTCTCCTACACCAAATCTGATAGCTAAGATGAATCATGGGTTAGGACTCAAAAGTTCATTTGGAGATCCCTTTAATCCTAGAGCAATCTGACACATGGAACCCAATCTTATAGATTTGGATGGCCCTATTGATACAAAAGCTACTTCTATAGATCCTAAAGAATTGCAATCATAGATAGAATTTTTGAAGAAATGGGTTGTTGAGGAAGAAGCTAAGCATATCCATCTAGAGAAAGAAAAAGAGAAAGTTACCCTAAATGCTATTGTTGAAAGAGTTAATCTTCATGGAAGGATGGTCGCTTTAAAAGAACAGAACAAGAAGCTAATAGAGAGGACCTTAGTCCTTCATGCTGATGTATTTGGAGATGCAAACACTCTAAGATCTAAGGTTCTAGAACAAGAAAAACTCCTAAGCCAGAAACAAGAACCTATCATCACTCAAGTTCAAGCTTATAAGCCTATTCAAGTGGATCCTATAGAACCTATTGTGAAAATTACAAATAAGGGTAAAGGTAAAGCCTTAGGAATCTAAATGAATGAACCACAAGCTTTACCAAGAAAACCCATAAATCCTCCCATGTCAAAATTTGATCTAGATTTGAAAAAGGCTAGCAAGGAGAAAGAAGATCTTGCAAAAGAACTTAAAAAGGTTGAGAATGAAGCCCAAGCCATAGAAACTAGGAGGAAAATCCAATTCATAAAGTCAAATTTTGCATTGGCTTCATGGACAAATTTGTCTCTCCCAACTGCAACTCTTTCTCTAGTTTCTAGTCCATTAATCTCAATTCAAGCAAGATCTTAGATTGCTCCAGCATTATCATCCACTATTAGTACTCAAATTCCTCTAGGCCAACCTCAACAATCTTATAGTGTTGTTCTTAACCAAGCTAATGTAGGAAGCACCTCAAATGTTGCTAGTTTTAAGAAGAAACCTATCTACATGGAAAAATATAGACAAATGTCATTTGTAGGTATTCATGGTGCCCCACATCCTATATCTTTTGACTTGAGAGACAAAGTTGTCAAGTTCTCTAGGAATAATGTTGTTACTGGTGAAGAGCATTTAAGAGTTTTTATAGACATGCTAAATGACTTTGAGGTTGAACATGAAGATGTCATGATGAAGTTGTTTGTTCATTCCTTGACTGAAGATGCAAGAGACTAGTTTAGAAGATTACTTGATGATAGTATTAGTTCATGAAGTGATTTGGAGAGTCTATTCAAGGAACAATATGAAGATAACACTAGTGTGGGATTTATGTTGAATGATTTTAATAACATTAGTAAAATCTCTAATGAATCCACCTTTGATTTCAATGTAAGATTCTAAAAGGGTATGTACAAATTGTTCCAAGTTATGAGGCTGAATGAGGATGTTTGTCATACAACTTATTTTAATGCTTTTGATAGCAAGATGACCTACCACTTAAGGGATAAGGATCCTAAAACTTTGAGAGATGTTTACAAGACTGCAATTAATATTGAGAATAATAGAAAAGCATCTAGTAAGCTTGGTAGGAGAGATGATCCAAAGTTGTTTAATCCCAAGACTAACAACAAAATGGATGCTGATAAAACTCCTGTTGGAAAGAAAACTAAATAACCCACAATAGGCTAGGTGTTGAACCTATTAAAAAAGATGAACCCAGCTATTTTTAATACTGATAAGCCAAATGTTGCTGAGAGAACCCCTGTAAATAACAAGAATTTCAACAAACAACCTAGAATGCAGAATTATCCCTATACCACTCAATGGAAGGATAGAAAGCCAATTCCTAACCAGACCCAAAATGTGAAAGATAAAGGTACTCTAGATCCCTTACAAAAAGGCCTCTATTAATATAAATGATGATGTACCATGGTGTATTATTTTTTAGTCACCTCACTCCTCAGAATATTGCATTGTTGCTCAGTCCTTTGCTTCAGACCATAATGCCCAAAATGAGGAGGAGGAAGAAGAAAAAAGCCATGATGATGTAAGTTGTAATATGGTGAGCATGTGCAATGAGGATTTGGATTCTGATTTGGAAGAAATAGAAGGTGATCTTGAAGATAAGAAAATTTCTTATCAGTTACATCATCAACAAGTATTTTTAGACAATGAAGGGTATGATGAAGATTAGATATGTGCTACATCTTTTGAAGTTATTCAAGTAAACTTGAGAATTCCTTCTAAAGAGGAAGTTGATAGGATTACTATAGAGATGATTTCCCAAGTACATAGTAATTACAATTTGAAAAATTAAACAATCAAAAATGATGTTGGGAAGCCTTCTGGTAGATTTATAAAAGATATTACACATAAGATGAAAGATGAAGAGAAGAAGGCTAATATAGAGATAGTCAAGACTAAAAAAATCAAAACCAAGAAGTGGGAACCTAAGAAGAAAGTGCAATTCCAAGAAAATGAGATAGCAAAGGTTATTGTGCATGAAAAGGGATCAAGACCTGATATTGTCAAGAAAATAGTGGTTCCTACTGTTCAAAAGGCTCTTACTACAAGTATGATTATGAAACCCACTATATCTAATCCTATTGACATGATATCCATGTTATCACAAATTACTGTGAAAGTACCCTCGTCTAAATTGTTTAGAATTGAAGAACAGAAAAGCAAAGCTTTGTCATGGTTAGAAGGGATAGGAGATAATAATAACAACATAGAACAAAGTTTTACTCAACAACCCCCATTGGCAATAGAAGATAGTGGTATGATGTCACAAATTCCCAAAATGTTCATAGATGATTCATCAGTAGCATACATAGAAGATATTGACCCATTCTTTCTTTGTCTAATTATCAAAGGAAAGACCCTAAAAAATTGCATGATAGATTCAAGAGCTTCTAACACCATCATGCCTTTCAAAGTAATGGAAGCCTTAGGGTTGAAAGTAGACACTAAACAAGGCAGATGTAGAGGTATGGATGCTAAATAAGCCCTAGTGATACGTACTATAAATGCTTTACCATTTAAGCTAGCTACATATTTGAAGTAGAATTGACCATGTTAGTCCTTTTTGTTGATATTCCTCCACAATATGGGATGTTGCTCTCTAGAAAGTGGAGTGCTACTATGGGAGGTAGTCTACAATGTGACCTAACCTATGCAACTTTTCACATAGGAGATAAGGTAAATAGAGAGCCAAGGGTTAGTCATATCTTGGGTGAAGAAATTGACAAAGATGTTACTTGTTTTTTAGTTATTGGTGTGAATGCATTCAGAGCTGAATTAATTATCCAAGAAGTTGAGAAATTGTCTGTTGATATTGAACATGAAGTTGAGTGTTGTATGGACACACCAATATTATGGACAATGTTCTTTGATAGGGCTAGTTCTAAAGAATGTGTAGGGGTAGGGTTAGTTTTTTTTTCTCTAGAGAAAAACACTTTTAGATATTCCTTTACATTGAATTTTTCATGCACTAACAATATAGCTGAATATGAAGCCTTGTTGTTAGGATTGAAAGTTGCTATCCACCATCGGATTAAAACATTGCATGTTATAGGTGACTTTGAATTGATTATCTCATAGATAAGGGGAACATATGATTATAAGAATAGAAGGATAAAACAATATAGAAATGTTGTTTGGGATCAAATTGAATTTTTTGATGCATTTGGTATATCATGGAGAGATAAAACTCAAAATAAGATGGCTAACTTATCAGCAAATGTAGTGATTAAAACCCAAGAGATATCATTTGTAGGAATCTCATAGATTGAAGTTCAAAATAGGCCATCAATACCTAACAATATTGAACATTGACAAGTCTTTGAAGATGACAAAGACATTGTAAATTTCTTGCTAAATGAAGATAAATATCATGGTCAAGAGATGGACTATAGTGATTTGGTTAAAATCATACATGAGATGGAAACAATTTTTGGTCAAGAAGTTATACAATTGAAGAATAAAAAAGTACCTAAAGGTCTAGTTATTTTGGAGAACATGTTTGATAACCAAGATAGGGCAAGGCCTAGGGCTAAAGATTGTAAACCTCGATAGCTAGAGGAGATAAACTTGGGTACTAATGAGGCCCTAAAGAAAGTTTATATTGGTTAGAATTTTTCAGCTAAAATTAGGAAGCATCTAATTGGCCTATTGAGAAAATATAGACATGTTCTTGCATGGTCATATGATGACCTAAAGGCTTATAGAGAAGACCTTTTTCAACATGTCATACCATTGAAGGACAATGTAAAACCTTTTAGGAAAAAATAAAGACTAGTCAGTCCCACCCTATCTCCCAATGTGCAAGAGGAATTGATGAAGTTGAGGGATGGGGGGATAATTAAACCTATTAGACATTCCACCTAGGTCTCAAATTTAGTACTTGTCAGAAAAAAGAATCTAGACAACAAACTATGTGTAGATTCTAGAAATTTAAGTATTGCTTCCTTAAAAGATAATAATGGATTTCCAAACATGAAAGCCATGTTAAAAAAAGTAACTAGGTCTGAACTCATGTCTATGATGGATGGATTCTCAAGGTATAACTAGGTCCTAGTGAATGAAGAAGAGCATTTTAAAATAGCATTTACAACTCCCTAGGGAACCTATGTATATTTAAGAATGCCATTTGGATTTATTAATGCTGGTGCCACTTTCCAAAGAGCCATGGATGTGGCTTTCCATGAGTACATCAACAAGTTCATGGTTGTATATCAAGATGACCTCATATCTTATTCCAAAAAGGCTGAAGACCACTATAAGCATTTGGAATTTTTATTTATTAAAGCATTGGAATATGGAGTGTCATTAAACCCTAAGAAATGTGCATTTGGCATAATTTAAGGCAAGCTATTAGGACATATAGTATCAAAGGATGGAGTCAAGATAGATCCTAAGAGAGTGTTAACCATTAATAAAGTCACTAAGTCAAAGAGTGTGAAAGGAATTTAATCTTTCTTTGGGCAAGTTAATTTTTTAAGGAGGTTTGTTACAAATTTTGCTGAAATTAGAAGACCTATCTCAAAAATGCTCAAAAAAGGAGCCACTATAAATTGGAATGGTGAACCTTCATAGGCATTTTAGGATATTAAAACTACCATAAATAATGCTCCAACTTTGAGGACCTCAGATTACACAAATTCAATGCACATATTTTCTTTTGCATATTTCCACACTATAGCTACAATTTTGTTGCAAAAAATGAGGAAGGATATGAACAACCTTTTTCCTTTTTCAATAAGTTGTGATAGCTAGCTAAATTAAAGTATGAGATAAATATAAAACAAGCATATGCCCTAGTAAAGGATATTAAAGCTTTTAGATGCTAGTTGGTAGGTGCTATTGTTATTGCATTTGATCCAAGAGTTTAACATTGAAATACAAATTAAAAAATTGGTAAGAGGTCACAGTTTAGCTAAACTCATGGCTTAGTCCAATTTGAATGATAATCTGACAAATATGGTGATAGATGACCTCATATTTGATTTATGTGACATGGATCACTATGAGTGGTATGTTGATGTTATTCATTATCTACAATACATGGAAGCTCTATCCCAATTGACTAAAAATGAGAAGAGGAGCATTACATTACAAGCAATCAGGCACATAATTTTCAAGGGAAGTTTGTGGTGGAGAAATTTTGAGGGAATATTACTAAAATGTGTTGATCAAGAAAAAGCTAAAGAAGTCCTGAGTAAAATGCATGCTGGAGTGTGTGGGGGACATTACATGGCCAAGACTACTACACACAAGGTAATGAGAGTGGGATTTTGGTGGCCATCTCTTTTTAAAGATGCTCATAACATGGTTAGAAGATGTGATGCTTGTCAAAGGTTTGCTAGAAATTTGAAGTTCTTAGGTAATACTCCATTAAAACCAGTTGACGTTCAAGCACTATTTTAGAAATGGGGTATGAATTTTATAGGTGAGATCTCTCCTAAATCTAGCACTAGCTATTCATAGATCTTAGTTGCTACTAATTATTTTTTAAAGTGGGTAGAGGTAGTCCCTACAAGAAATGCAACCAGTAAAGTGGTCAATAATTTTTTGTTGCATAACATTATTTCCATATTTGGTTGCCCTCAGAAAATTGTAACAGATAATGCAATGTGCTTTAGGTTTGAGGAATTTCTTTCTTCTTTGGAATGTCTCCCATATTATTCTTTGAGGAATGAACATGTCTGGTCATATTCCTACCCATGTAGTAACTCTTATGATTCTTGAAATTTTCATTCAATTTCTCTATATCAATTGGTAGTGACATAGGTCCTCCCAAGTTGAATACTTCTATGAATGTTTATTTATCCAAGGATAAGAAAATACTTCTATCCTTTCTATGGAATGACTTGTTAACAACATTGTAGCATTTGATTAATTCTTTCATGAAGTCCACATCTAGAAACACTTCTAGCATAATTAACTTGCCCAAGTTTCTCACCCAAGGGTTACTGACCGGAACCTTTTTTACTCTATTCTTGTAGAAATACTAGAACAATTCATACCCATTTTTGTCAAGAACCTCTGTGTCTCTAGATAATGCATATGGGCCTTTGAAAGCAAGATCGTTTGTATTTTGGGCATTGGTGGAACTAGGAAAAATATGTATCCATTCTTCTACAAATGCAATGGGGGATTTTGGCTACATAGTTGTGTCTTTAATCACTACTTGTGTAATTATATCTCCTTATTTCTGAGCAATTTCTTCAAGCAATTTTATCAATTCTATATACTGAATGATGAAAAATCACTAGAAATCACTCTACAACTTGAAATTCACTCAGAAAAACTTAAGCAATTATGAAAATAGTAATGAAAATCTCTCTATCTTTTAGACTTTATTTTTATCTCTAATGGGAATGTGGCATTAATGGAATTTAGGAAAAACATACTTGAAAACCTATCAATTCTTGAAAAGTTGGCAAAATCTACGCTTTTTCATATCTTCATACTTCCAACTTAGACACGGTTGTTGAAAACCATTTTATACATTCATAACTGAAAGTTGTGATGATACAAACAATGCAATTTTACTACTTCACCATAGATTCTTCTCTTTCCTTGTTCGCGGCTGTAATCATGTGATTAGGGCCTTTCTTTTCAATGTTTTACAACTTTACATCCAATCTCTTTAACTATTGAATTTGACTCACGATGTTGCAATTGCCTTTACTCATTCCTTCAAAGATTTAGCTTAATTCACCTTTTTGACTATTGCAATCTGGCAATGAGATTTTGATCTAATATTTCACACTTTTGCTACCATATATCCCTTAACATCTTTTATGTTTGTGATGTTACACTCTTTACATTTTATTACTATCGATACTTTGCAACCATCAGACAAGATTTTGATCATAATCATGTGACATTGTGCTAAGAATTTTTCATTAATATTTACTTCATCTCACAACATCACAATTTAATACCCTTATTATTTATGGCATCATGTGAGGGTGCAACAAATACTTTTACCTATGGCAGTTCCTTCATTTGCAGCTTCACATCATTATTTCTTTACATTTTCTCTTGACTTACAAAGATGCACTTACTATTTTATTTAACCACTATCTCTTTATTGTAGCATCACCACTTAAACTTTAACTATTATATAAACTCCTGCAAACTCATTCTAATCTTTGACCTTGACCATTCTGAACTTATCCTCACATGTTTGCATCATCAATTTTGTAACTATAGTTAAACCTTGTGATAGTGTGATCCATAGCATTCACCACTTCATCACCTTTACTCTAAGTTATTCATTAACTCAAGAGATGGTGTGATAGTATAAAATCTTAACTGCAATGATCAATGAATCACTTTGTTGCAACTTAAAATATTACTTTACATCAAACATTTTCAAGATAGCAACAAGCATTTTTTCTAACTATTAGACATCTTTCATGGTTTCACAACTTAGAAACCATCTTCATGACTTAACCATGTGATCATGTGCACATCTCTAATATCTTTCCATGTGTCACATTCTAATCTATCTATCTCTATCTTGGCTTCACCACCTAGGCATATTAGGACACATGTCATTCTTTTGTTGCCTTGCAACCCTGAATGCTTCCAACTAGATTCTCTATGCAGTCATGCAATGTCCCTCTTATGCTAACTTTTTTTCCTTCATTCACATTGTCACCACTTAAAACTTTGACTCAACAAGTAATCCTACAAAGATGTAACTAGATGCCTTTGCAGCCTCACCCCATTAACCTGAGGTTAAGTTACTTGCGAAGATGCGGCTATAGGTTACTTCTTTTTTCTTACCTATGCATTTGCCACTTGAATTATCTTAAGTAAAAAATAACCTGTAATCAACCTAGATGTTATCAATGACCACTATGAAGGCACATTGAGCTTAGAATAGACTGTTTCTCCCTTTCACCACCTTGGAAATGGTTAGTAAGAAAAGTGGAGTGATGTTTTGATTTTTGAGGCTTTGCAACATCACAAATTAAAGATACAATAGATTATGAAATACAAAATCAAACATTACCATAAAACCCTAGGGATTTATAACATAAAGGCCTTTTAACATATCCCTTTGAATTGCAAATTGATTTTGAAAAAGATCAATTGACTTTAAAAGAAAATATTTTTCCCTTAGGGTTTTTCTATGAGGGTTACATAAACTTTAGAAACCCTAAGCAAGGATAAAAATAATTCTTACCTATTTTTTACAAATTATAACAAGATTTTAGGCAATTGAAAATTCAAACCAATAGTACACACTTTGAATCTCTTGCTCTAATACCAATTGATGAAGGGTGCTCCCCTTAACACCACAAAAAACAATAGAAATAGAGAACAACACAAATAAAGAGATAAATATTGGCTTCTTATTATCACTACAAATGTGTAATTACATAATTAAAATATGCAAACCCACATGGAAACCTTCCTTTACAACAATATGCAAGACAGAGATGTGATTATCACCTAGAACTTCCTTAGACAACCTATGTTCCTTCCTTATATATGCACTTTTAACCACCTAGAAAGGTTCTATCTAAACTAAGCCCTAATCCTTGTGACCAACCAACCTCATATTATATTATTCTATTTTAGTTTATTACAAAGGATCAACTCAAGACAATTTACAAATTACATTTTTAGATGCATCCACTTCTAGAGAACATAACTAGAAAATCATTGACCTGATGGGTTATTATAACCCCATTCTAGAATCATTAACTAGCGATCTACAACGGCTATTTGTGTAAGTGTTCACTATTTTAGTTTTTGCCTCATTTCAAAGCCATTTAGGCATTCATCATTGGACCTGGAGTTTGGATAGCTAAAATTTATATAAAAAATCTATAATAACTATACTAATACATATGATATGACAATAAAACTCATCCAACAAGATGATATGTCAAAAATGAACCTCCATATATGCGATTAGAACAATTTGAGCACATAATACCATCTTACTAAAATTATCAAGCTCCCTCAAATAACAACTATGTACAAAAATAAATCTTATAAAAAACACAAAATCTAGAAACATAAATATTTTTGGGTGATGCAAGATTTACCTTACACCCAAGATGGTCCTACATCACTATTAATTAGGTTTTTACCTCATTTTGGAGCCATTTAGGCCTTTATCTCTAGACTTGAAGTTTGGATAGCCAAAATTCATACCAAAAATCTACAATGACTGCATTGATACATATAATATGATAATAAAACTCAACTGGTAGGCTGATATTTCTAAGATGACCTTCCACATATGAGATTAGAAAAATCTAAGCACATAATACTAACATACTAAAATTAGCAGTCTCCCTCAAATAGAAACTATGTACAAGAATAACCCTTAATAAAAAATTTTAAAAAAATTGAAAATAGAAATACTTTTGGGTGATACAAGACTGCCCTTACACCAAGATGCTCCTGCATCAATTGTAAATATTGTGATTGATACTATATTTGGTGAGAATTAAAATGTGTGTGAAATAGATAAATGAAAGAAACATGAATTAGTAAAGACAAAAGTATTTTTGTGACTAGTGAAAGGGTTAGAAGGTTTAAATAAAGACAAAAAAAATAGCACACAAAATTGATACCCCTATTCTAATTGCCGCGATCAAGAGGACATAACCAAAGTTCAATGTTCATCCAATGAAGGAAATTAAAATTGGCATAATAGTTATCTACATTTTATACCACCACATGTATTGATAGAATATGTTTGATCTTATAGTCATTGTAAAATTGAAGATCTTTTCATTGAAGACATTAACAAAGTGTGTGAAGAACTATGTGCAAATGACACATTGAAGAATGTGTGCAATCATCTAGAAATGAAAGGTTTCACATAAATGGTAAATTTCCAATCCAATTTCAACATAAATGGATTAGATACATATTGAGTAGACTACATGTGGAAATTTTTTTGTTAGACATGCCACATGTGATAAAAATAGAAATTATGCATGAAGTCACTAGATCATGCACAATTGGTCAGAACAAAGGTAGAAGGTTGGTAATGTGACTTACAAAGGAAAAAATTGATTCAATAATTATAAAGGTTAGAAACATAGAATATGTTTAAGTAAGGATTTCATCAATGGTAATTGGCTATAGGGTTTATTAATCAAGTAGATTGAATAGCATCCCTAGTGCATCAATTCATGTTGCATTCATAATAGTAAAAAAAGATGTTATTTATGATCTCAGTGAAATGCTAAGGAGTTAACTCATTGCTAATAGAGATAAGATCAAATTAGATAAAAGAGAATCATTAAAATACATGTATAATTTTCAACCTAAAAAATTCTAGTTACTAGCAACATGTAATGAAACTAGTGAAGATACCATTAGAATACATGTTAAAGAATTGTGATCAAGACCTATAGATGCACTAACTCAAAGATTTGGAGCATATGAAGAAGCATTTTCTAAAATCAAAATTGATCTAAAGAAATTGTTATTTCAAATAAAATCATAGAGAGTGATGAGCATGTTGTTATAGAAGTTTAGAAATGATGAACCTAGCACACTAGTGGTCACAATTGAAGAATTTGAGCAAGAAACTCCTATTGAGTTGAGAGGTGGAGAAGAAGAAGAGAACAACACATCCTTGATTGAATGAAGCTATCAAAGGAAATATAAGGAAAATACTCATGGACCCCCTAGAACAAGGAAATCCAAAAGGATGGATGATAAAGTGGTCAACAAAGAAGAAAAGGAAGAGGAGGAAGAGGAGACAAGTGGAAAGATTGCCAAGGAGAATGAATTTGAAGGACCTAAGGAAAGTGAAAAGGCTATAGTTACTTGTGTAGATTATGTTGTGAATGACATAGTAGAGAATAAGATATTTAATGATATAGAAGGAAACTATGAACGTTATGGTGAAAAGGACAAAAGGAAAGTAGAAGAAGAAAATGTCAAATACATGCATGATTACAAAAAAAAAGTGAACTTTATGGGATAATACCCAAGATGATCTATGTGTTATTTGATAGAAAATGGAGTAAAGCATTGAACATGAACAAAGAGATCATGAACTAGTAGATTTGATGTTAATTTTTTACCTTATGCCATTTTTCATTTGATTTTAACTTTATTCTTGTTAAGAGCCGAAGTTGGCCAAAAATTTGGCCAACATGAGTTTGTTTGGTCAAACTTTCAACCAACATGGATTATAAACAAAAAGAGAGAGATAAGTGTGTGGGAGGTTTGATTTTCACTATGAGCTAATCACTTACTAGTGTGGGAGGAGGGATCAAGCTAATTTCTCTGGTAATTCATTGATCCTATGCCATTTTGAATGTAGGTTATAAGTTGCAGGATTTCAAATGCAAGTAAATGCAAAAGGAGGTTATAATAGCTATGCCCTCTAAAAATAAAGAAATCAAGCTCATTTTTGTTTTTAGTAATGGTAGAAAGCAAGTGAAAGAAAAAGGTAGAAAGCAAGTGAATGCAAAATGAGGTTATAATTTGTAGGATTTTGAACTAGATCCAAACTCTCAAGTGAATAGTAGTTTCTTTGGTGTCATTTCTACTTAAACTTTACCTCAAACCATATTTTTTTTCTAGTGCAAATTTGACAAGGGTCTCTTGAGCATTGTAATATGATTTGGTAAGATCAAAGTTTCATTACCAATAGAATCTATAATGTTGGTATTCTGCAATACCTATAATTGCACTACCATGAATTTCAATTTAGTATTCTCTATAAATGAGGATGCCACCATATAACACTCCTTTAACTATACCTTATGCATGGCTAGAATGTTTTGGGTTTATAGATAGATAGAACTAGTGTTTAATGATGTAACAATTTTTGTTTGATTTTGGATGTCGTTGCATGCTAACTAATGAGTAGGCAATATATGAGGTTGGATTTTAGGTTAGAAGAGCTCTTCCAAACTATCTTGTAGTATAAAATTGTTGTAGAGCTGCAATTAGTCTTAGAGAATTGGTTTAATATTAGAAAAAATATATGTTTTAAGATCTAATCACAACCTTATATTTTTTGTATTAGTATATAAAATAGTAAATAAAATTTATTATAATTTACAGATACTATATACTTGATTGAGTTCATCCATCTATTTTAGATGTGTAAGTCATTTTCTATGTGTAGTTGTAGCAGCCCTATTTGATTCTTCTTCTTTTTTCCAATAAACTTATCTTGTGGGCTCATATCATCAATGTTTGAGGATTAAATTTTGTTACTAAATAAAGAAAGTTTATTTCCTATTATATTTCATTGACAATTTCATCTATGAAATTACTATTCTTATTCTATTGTGTAATTTTCATAATTGTAAAGTTTTTTACTTTGACAAAAAGTTCCTCTCCAATTTTGCTTGATCCAAAAAGATTATTTAAATTTGTTCATACAACTCCTTGACCTAAGCATGCTATGTGGTGGAAATGAGCCAAAAAACCAACACCACCTACTATTCGGTGAAGTTAAGTTTCTTCTTCTAAGCTAAGGGATAGGGTTTCTCATCTTTTTCTACCTCTTGCCTCTTTCATCCAAGATACTTTCAATTTGTAAATTTTATATTTTCTTCAAAATTTCCTACCTCCTCAAAATCCAAAGAATCTTCAAATTTCCCTTTTATGAGATACTTTGAATTTGTAAATCTACTATTTTATGCTAAAGCTAGAAGGACCTACATATTTATGCAATAATTCAACTTAAGTACTCTAAGGTTTTTTGGACCCTAAAAATAGGAAGGCATATCATTAGGAACTTATCAAGTAGGTCTTCATATCTCTTTTCTTTAATAACACTAAAGCTATTGTGATTATGTCTTCAATATCTTTTACTTCCTAAAATAATGGAATTCTAGAAATCACCTCTCTATTGGTTGCCTCTAACCATAGTGCCTAAATTCCTTTGCTAAAGCTTAGATCAAGTATTACTAGATATTTCATATTCCATTCACATGGAAAGCATTTTAGAGGGTGGTTTCCCATCTTATCTGCTTCAAAATTGCAAGGATTTTCATATAATATCCCTCAACATGAGTTGCATTAAGCCAAAGCAATTGCAATTGGCACATTCCTTGAAAACTATGAGTTTGAAGTCTTACATCTCGCTAAGTGTAGATAAGACATCTCACCTTTAATGTTCCCTGATCAGGTTGCAATCGATATGTTTTATTAGCAAGTGCTAGTATTGAATTTAAATAATTTTATGGGAAATAGAAACAACTACTATCATATGCAACATACCAATGAAATATAGTGGAAATACCAAATAAATATATAAACTAGAAGCACATCTCA
This sequence comes from Cupressus sempervirens, assembly GCA_028749045.1. Lineage (NCBI taxonomy): Eukaryota > Viridiplantae > Streptophyta > Pinopsida > Cupressales > Cupressaceae > Cupressus > Cupressus sempervirens. Next base: position 398,781,477 of record CM053783.1, read on the forward strand.
AATATTATGTGTACAACAATGTTAGGTACAATTCATAAGGAAACTAACTATCACTTCACAAATTTAGTGTAAGGACTAGAAAAGTATTGGGAGTAAGAATGAAGTAAAGAGAACTCAAAACCTCACATTTTTTTTTATTAAAACTAGCTCAACCTCTTCTGGCTTCCACAATCTACTACGTTTCCCTAGTTCTATTGATTCATTTGCTACAATAGCTCTTCCTGTATCCCATAGCTCACTATGCATTCCAATTCTATCATGCTCATCTAGTTTAATGAGAGATTTCAACATCATTTCTAGCAAACCTTCATTAGGATGCAACTGTCTTGCTTCCCAAGAGCTAGTAACACTTTCACTCCTTTTTGTGAATATATTATGTCTATATTCCATACATCAATTACTTCGGCCAAAAAGTTTGACATTATTAAGAGATAGTTTTATTGGGTAGGTGTTGAGGAGAAAAATGTGTCTTTCACTTATTAATTGAGAAACTATTTATTCCCCAAAGGATTAGGGAGGTCTCAATTTTAGAGACTCTCACCTTCTTAATATTTATTTGTTTCCCAAGTTTGGATGGAATGTTATAAATGTGGATGTATATTGGTCTAAAATAATGAGAGAAAGTATTTGCATAACTATAAAGGTTCCATAAAAGTAAAATTATCCACCCCACTTGGTTCCAATATATGGAATCCATGAAAGGACCATCCCATTACTAGTCCAAAGAAGTTTTTAGAGAATTTGGAATGCTAATGATGTGGGTATTTTTTTGGATAACTGGAATAACTAGCCACTGCTAGCTTATCATTCAATGTTTCCTATCTTAATAAATGTGTTCATTGCAAGCTTGAGACATAGGGTGAGTGGTTACTCAGACATTAATTTTTTTGGGAATAGTCTAAAAAAGATTTGTGTCTCAGTTCATCCAATCTCTATGTTCCTTGAAGTTCTATAGAGTAGACCAACTAGATAATTTAAACTATGAGAACTAAAATTTGGGAGATTATACTGTTAAGATTATTTTTGATCTTCTTAACCCTAAATGGCCTTAGAAATTTTATTAGACAAGGATCTCTAGAAAACTGAATATTTTCCTAGAAATTTTTTTTTTTTTTTTGTGGGTGATTTGTCACAAAAATATCCTCACCTTGGATAATTTGTAGATAATAAGTGTCCATCTTGTCAATAGGTGTGTCTAGTGTGAATAAGATATAGAAGCCACTTCTCATGTGTCATTTTTGTGTCCTTTTTGTTGGAAAATTAGGAAACATAAATTGGCTCTATTTAATCTTAGTTGGTGCTATAATAATGACCCCAAAGAGGTTACAAATTCTTAGACTTTCCCTATTGATCATCCTTTCATTAAAGATATGTTGAGGAAATCCCTCCTTTATGGTAGTGTAATCACCTAAAAATGGTCATCTAGACTATTAGCCCCCTTCTCAGCATTTTGGCTAATTTAATTAATCATTTACCTAGACCAAATTTCTAATAATAAATTAATTTTGTTATAACCTATAGTTTCACTATACTATCCTAAGTTCATTATTTGATTGAAAGAACACGTCCCCTTTTAATTAAATAAAAGCCCCCTTTCTTCTAACCCACTCAATGTGCACACATAAAGTCTTATTTCTAATTTGAAAATTAAAATAAAAGGCTTTGTGACTTTTGTCTTATATGGGAAGTCAGCTTCTATTTTATTGGTTGACTTGCTTATGCACATGGATCACTCCTATTTTCAAACTCCACCCTTGATCTTCCAACATCTTGACCCTGATCTCTACTATCCATACAAATTTAAAAGAAAGAGCTCTCCCCTTGTCAAAGGATCTATCCATCTTTTGAGTATTCTTATGCTACAAGTTTTTTAGCAAGTTTCTTTGGAGCTTTGTGGAGAACTGCTCATCCCTTGTCTCATTCTCTCATCCACCACATACTAGCTTAAGATCATATGACATTTTAGTATAGTTGCATGTTAGTTTAGTTTCTTTGTAATACCTTAAATCACTTAGTAATTAGCTTGGATCTTGTAACACTCTCATCTTGTTTAACATAGTTGCATTTTGCATTTCATCTTAGATTACTTCAAATTTACATTACATCCTTGTGGAAATTTGCATTCTTGTATCTTGTCTTTGGAACCTCCCATTGCTTGGTTTACTAGCAAGAAGAGTATCTCTAAGCCTTAGCTAAGAGCTTTCATATTTGAATCATGCTCTCTTGCACTCTGTGGATAGGGAGCTCTAAGCCAGTATCCAAGCATTCCAAACTCATGGAATCACTTGCATAGAAGGTTTTAGAGTGTAACACATTTATAGTGTACATTTTTTTCACCCACTATGGGGTAAAACATCCTATTTTTTCTCTTTAGCGCACTATATTTCTTGTATTTTTAGCATTTTTGTTCATATTTTCTTTTTTTATAGTCACAACTTTTGGGCAATACTCAGCCAATATCATGTAACATTTGTTGTATTGAAGTGCAATACTTTTTTGGTAAAAGTATCGCATGCTCTTAGTAACTCTATCACCTTCGTATTTTAAGTTTTGTTGCTTGGCTTAAGAAAAAAATTTGTGTAAGAGAAAACTATTGCATGTGTATATTGAGAAGTATCATGAGATAGTCTTCCAACATAAACTATTGCCTGGCTTGAATTTTCTTGTTTGAGTGATTTGGTCATTTTATTCAATTATCACTTATTGTTTTCTAGATTTACTAGGTCTATGGTTGTTTGATAGTATGCTATTAATAGATTTCATGCTATTTGCAGACTAACTCATGGGGCTAAGAGTTGTGTTTGTAAGTTTTTGCCTTGAGATGTTTGTATAATCACCTAAAAAAGAATGGTTGTCAAAGCTTCAAATTCACAAGGGCCATAAAAATCCAAACTTGCTTGTATTTCCTTTATTTGATGTGTGGTAATACTGCTAGTTGTTTTACTTTCATAGGCACATTAAATTTGCAATTAAGGTCCTTTGGTGATAGCAGAGTATGGTCATCACCCTTGTGATGAATCAAAAATCTAGACTTGACTCTAGATTTTGAAAACAAGGGGATAATTGGATCTTCTTGGCATGTTTGGGGGAAGTGATCAAGATAGGAGAGTATGCTCTTCACCCTTTTGGTGTATCACAAATCTTGACTTTTGAGAGTGAATCTAATCTATGGTAGTTAGAATCATTTAGAGAGCTTGCTCTTGGGAAACCAAGAGGAATGACCCAAGTGGGGACAAGCAAACTCAGCTATTCCAACCCACTATAAACTCAAGGCTATCAAGGACACAAAACCTTGGTAGATGAATTGGTTTTCTTCACTTAGTGTGATTGAGTGTGGGATTGCAACCATGAGGAGATCACTAGGCAAGAATGCTTAAGGTGCTCTTGTGACTATGAGGTCTATTACCCACTGATAGGTAGGGTGTCTTGTAATTGGGTGCAAGAGGAACATTATAAATGAAAGCCCTTTCTAAACACTCTAAGTTAGTAGCCACCTTATTTTTCCGCTCAACTTCTTGGTGCAAGGATCGATCCTAATGGATTACCTATATCACCCCAAGATTTTACGCTCACCGTCTATGTTTCCTTGGTTTTACTAATGTCACTTCCATGACAAAGCCAATATCTCTTGTGGGAAACCACTTGGTGTGAGGTGAAGGAGCACTTAGCATGGGCCAAGTTGTTGAGCAATGAATCGTGACTCTAAGGTAGACTACTTGGATAATATTTTTGAATGTTTTGACTTGTGTAAATGTTCTTAGAAATCAAAAATCTTGATAAAATCGGTAGGAAGGTTGTTCTAATATCACAAATGTATATTGGATAGATTGTTTTGACCCTTGTTCAATTGTTTGAGACATGCTAAAAACCCCTACTTTTTGCAAACCTTGTTGTTATTGGACACAAACTAAAATTTGAAAATGTCTGATCTAAAAATTATTTGACTATCAAACTGAAACACAACAAATTGGACTCAAAACTTTTTCTTTTTTTTTAAACATAAAATTGGCACTTTATCACACTCTCTAGAGAAATATCATGCAATATTTATTTTCACAAATTGTGTTGCCATATTGTTATAAAGTTTGTTTTCCTACTACACTAAAATATATCATCACACCTTGTGTGAATTTTTTCCCAAAAGAAAAGTGTTGCACGGGTATCATAAACTGTCATACAATATATTGTGCTATCCTACTATCACTTGTGTTCTAAAATAATATCACCTGAGCCTTTTTACAGTCAAAATAGAGTCTGTGTTCCACTTTATCTAATCTAGGGTCTTGTCACTTCAATCCTTTCTAGTCCTGCTCACACATCTATATGTTAGGTGTTGTACCAAGTTGAAAATATGGGTTTAGTCTATCAATGTAAGTAACAAAACAAGATTGATGATCACTTATCAAAATCTAGTTACCGTTCTATGCTAGCTATTCTCTATTGAGCTTCTTGCTCCCTTGCTTGGCTTGAGTAACTAGTGTTGTAAATTCTAAAGCACCTTTGACAAGCCATCTATTCTACCTTGACAAGTGATTATTCTTGATTGTAAGAGCTTAAAATCTGAAACACTTCTCTTATCCTATTAATCAAAGACATGTCCTTACATGTCAGTTATTACTAGGTTCCATGTTGGTAATGGTAGTCATTCCCCTTTCATTTTCTCATAGTTAGAGACTCCATCTAGGTGTCCTTGTGGAAAACCTTATGTGGAAGACCCTAATTCTAGTCAAGCATAGACAACGTACATCTGGCACAATCTGCTTTATAGTTTTGAGAACCCATTTGGAACCCCCTTGGACACACCCATGGGTGGAAACACTTTGACCAACAAGCATCTTGATGAAATCAAATGCCACTTAGAAGAGAAAGAACATAAAAATGAAAGACCTTTAGAAATTATTCATGCTAGGGAAAGAGGAGATCAACAAGCTAAAGCTAACTATCATACACATGATGAGGAAATTGGAGGAGACTATTATCACAATCCTTTTGAACATATTCCCATTGATGGCAACAATGGATACCAAATACCTCCAAGGACTCCTAGTGTCAATAGGAGAGAATGTACATCACCACCCAAACAATCAAAATCACATCATGAAAGTTAGGATGAGATCACTAGTGAAGATGTTGTAATATTTCAACAAGACAAACCCACTCAAAAACTTATGCTAAAAGCTTTAGAGAAAAATGGGGATCAATACTTCAAATATATGACAATGAAAGGATGGAAACTTCACCAAGATTTTTATGTGTGATGAATGATCAAAAAGTGAGAGCCTAATGAAGCTAAAACCTTGAGAGAAGAAATGCAAGAACTAAAGAAATAACTTGCACAATTGCAAAGTTCTAAAGAGACACCTAAAACTTCATTTATTGAATCAATATGTGCTCTTCCATTTGATAGGAGTTTATACATGCCTCAATTTTCTAAGGATATAGAGGTTCCTAAGTATGAAAAATATGATGGCAATGTTGATCCTCATGATCATGTGAGGCATTTCTATGCTATTAGCATGGATTTCATGCATGAAGAATCTTATCTTATGTGTTTGTTTCCTAGAAGTTGTAAGAGGGAAAGCTACGGAGTGTTTCACAAAATTAACTCCCCCTCTCAAAACATTTGACGAGCTTGCACAACTCTTTATCCAAAAATACTCTTATAACATTCAACATCCTATAACTATGTTCGTATTATGCCAAATTCAACAAAAATAGGGAGAATTTTTGGCTATCTTCAATGATGGAGATACTTATACTTGAGGTACCCTCAACACATTCTTGAACCTAATAAAATTGACATTTTTTTCAACACACTTATACTTGAACTATACTTCGACTTAAGAAAATAGTTGTTCACATCCTTTAAAGAAATGGTTGATAGTGCATATTGCATTGAGGATATTGCTATCAAGAAGGGTGAAATTGTTGTGAATAAAGACAAAAAGAACAATGGAAATGGAAAAGAAAAGGGATAACCTTGGAATAAAAACAGATATGTTGTCAATGATGGAGTAGTGGAAACTCCTAAGACCAAGGAACCTATGTTTAACCTTTCCAATGTCATCCATGCTACAAAATAAAAAGAAGGTTTGAAACCATAAACATCAGACAAGAGCTCTCAATTTACCAAAAAATGACATGTTTATACACCGATGGTTGAGCCTTACAAAGTGGTCTTAAAAATCTTGATTGGAAACAAGCTAGTTACACTACCAGATAATTCATGTCCCTATAAACCACCCATTAGATCATGTTGGTGGTGAGAGGATCATGTTTGTAGTTATCACAGAAGCAAAGGAAACAACACTAAAAATTGTTTTAAGCTTAAAGATGTTATCCAAGATCTCATCAAGACTGGTAAAGTTGTCACATATGGTCTTGTTAAAAATTTTGACCATAAAGCTTTCAAACAACCTTTGCCTAAATATCAGAAAGGTGAAACTTCCAAATCTCCTAAGAAGAATCATGATGCCAAGATTAGCTATATCTATGTTGACACAGACAACATTATAGAAATGCTTGAGCCCATTGAGTATCTATGCATGGAAAGTCCCAATGATGACAACTGACTTGAGGATGAAAGACCCAAAGTTGTCTTGAAAATGTGAAATGCTCCCCAGCACCATAATGACACTAAACCCTAAGGTGGTACTTTGAGTGGTTGAATCTTCCTCTTCACAGAGTGAACCTCTTAACATGGTCACTAGGGGACAATCTAAAGTTGTTCTAAAAGTTGCTCATGATCCTAAGGATGCATTATCTTCTAAACAAACAATTACTTCTAGGATCTCCAATTATGACTTTGTCAACCAACTACAATGTACACTGTGTCAAATTTCCATTTTTGAGTTGTTAGAATTATCCCCTTAGTACAAGGATTTCCTTGAAAAAGCTTTACATTTGGCCAATGTTCCCACAGATATTGATATAGAAAGATTCAAAGCTATTGTGAACCATATCTCTTCACCTCACCACCTCACCTTTTCTGAAGAAGATGACCATGCTCTCAGTCATCCCCATAACCTTTCTCTCCATGTCAAAGTCCAAATCTTTTGTACTTACATTCATCAAGTCTTGATAGACAATGGTGCAAGGTTGAACATCATTTCATTCAATGTGATCCAATAGTTAGGCATGTCTGAATTTTCCATTGACTCTAGGTGCAAGATCACTATAAAAGCCTATGATGAGGTTGAAAGACCTTCTAAAGGTCTAACTATGCTTCCAATTAGAGTTGGTCTAGTTGAGAAACATGTCATTTTCCAAGTCCTGAAGATACCACTTGCATACAATTTGTTGTTGGGATGACCATGGATTCATGATATGCAAGCAGTACCTTCTATGTACCATGAGCGCATCAAATTCCCTTTCAATGGTACTAAGATAGTTACCCCTAGTGACAACTCAATATCTATCAATACATTATCTGCTACAAAAACACTGGTTCCACATAATCACTCTTCTCATGAGCTGACACCATCCTTTAAAAAGTGTATACAAAAATTGAAAATGATGAGCCTTAGCATGGGTGAATACACTCTAGGATCTATTATTGCTTTACTTGTTTCCCCTCAGTCTTATGGGAAACCTGCTACCAAAAAGAGGCCTTTTGCTTCTATGATGACTCATTTTGGCACCTTTGTGCAATCCTCAGTTCCCTTAGAAGTAGGAAAAGAAGAACAAGAAATGAAATATTGGATCTATAGGGAAGAGGAAGATGAGGAGGATTTCATAGTTACTATTCCCATCTCTCCTAAATGTTATGGAAAAGGATATAAATTTCTTGCAAACATGGGGTATTAGGGCCACAGATCCTTAACTAGTAATAAAAAAAGCTCTAGTTGAACCTTTAAGTCATACTCAGGGTCATGACACTCAAGATACTATTGGCCTAGGTTTTGGGCTAGAAGATGAAATACGAAAATTTTATCAAAGAGCACCAATGTCTAGTGATTTAGAGGATGGTGATCCTCCCTTTCTTGCTACAAAATTTATATATTATTTCAATCTTTTATTTTTTGAAACATAAAATCCTCTAACCTGGGAAATAATCAACTCAAAACCACCTATGACATGACTTTTCTTGATTCCATGGCTTGCAGCAACCTTTAAACCTAGCAATAAGGCCTCATATTTGGCAATATTATTGGTACATGAAAATTTTAGAGTAAAGGAATACCTAAATGTATTTTTATCTGGGGAAACAAAAACTATTCTTTCTCTTGATCTTTCCTTTGAACTTGTTCCATCAAAATGCATGCTCCAAAGATTTGGTGAATCCATATAACATGTGACCTCTTGTCTTATTAGTGCTGGTAGTTTCTCAACTTCTTGAATAATCAATTCAGCTCTAAAAGCATTCAATTTTCTATCTAAGAAAGAAGTTATATCCTTATCAATACTATCTTCAAAAATGTAAGTTACCCTTGGCTCTTTGTTTACTCTGATAGCCTTTTTCCCTACCTAGAAAGTAGCATATGACAAATCACACTACAAACTACCTCCCATCACAAAAATCCACTTCCTAGAGAGTAACATCCCATACTAAGGGGGAATATCTACTACAAGGACTAACATAGTTAGTTCTTCATCAACATAAGCATAAGGTTTGAAAGGTAAAGCATTGATAGTACCTATGACAGGTACTTCCTTGGTATCCATTTCCTTACACCTACCTTGCTTAGTGTCTAATTTTAAACCAAGGTTCTCCATAACCTTAAAAGGAATTATGGTATTTGATGCACTAGAGTCAATCATACAATTCTTTAAAGTTTTACCTTTTATGATTAAGCCGAGGAAAAAAGGGTCAATGTCTTGCAGGTATGCAACTGATGAATTATCCAAATACATTTAGGGTATTTGAGACATGACTCCCTTATCCTCCTTTTCTTTTACTAAGGCTGGGAGTTGTTGTATAACTATTGGTTCTTGTGTAACAACATTATTATTTCCTATCCCCCTAACCAAGAAAGAGCCTTATTTTTGTGTTTTTTATCCTAAACATTTTTGATAAAGGAACCTTGATAGTAATTTGTCATAACATTGAAATCATGTCAACTAGATCATAATTGGTAGGTTTGATATTAATACCTATGGGTATAGAAGTTTGCACAACAAATGACTCCTTTTGCTTGATAATGTCAGAGACTGGTCTTTTATCTGGTGCATTTGGCTTGATAGCTTCAATTTCTTGAAAATGTACATTATTTTTTGGTTCCCACTTCTTATTTTTGTTGTCCTTGATCTTAGAAGTCTTAGGAGTGTCCTTATTTTTATTAGTAACCTTTGCATTGGTGTCCTTGATAAAAATACCAGCTGGCTTTATTGAAGTACCATTGACAATTTTGTTCCTTAAATTGTAAGTGCTTTGGGCTTGAGCCACCATTTGAGAAGTGTTCTTGTCAATTTCATCCTTGAAAGGCTTTCTCAAATCTATGTGATCCATGGCAGTCAATGTGTTGCATGTAATTCTCTCATCCTAATCTTCACTATCAGAAAATACTTGCTAATGATGCATAAGATATAAACTTCCTTTTTCTATAACATCATGTTCATATTCCTCAATGTTAGACTCTCCATCATTTTCACAAAGGTGGACCATATTGCATGTCACATCCTCTTGAATTTCTTCTTCACCTTCCTCATTATTTTGTACTTGTTGATTTGCAAAAACAATTGAGATACAACACAATAGTCAAGGGAATGGGGGGACTGACAAGCAATACACCAAGGCATTTCCTTTGCCATATTCATAGAATTTCTTTGGAAAGGATCCGGTGTTCCTTTATCTTTGTTTGATTGAATGGGGTTTGGAACTAGCTTATCATCCTTCCACTGAGTAGTATAAGGGTATTTTTGCATCCTAGGTTGCCTATTAAAATTATTATTAAAAGGATCCTTCTCTACAACATTTGATTTATTTTCTTGGTAAGTTGAAGGACTAAATTTCTTGAGTAAACTTAAAACTTTCCCCATTTTATCCTCTTTAGGCTTCTTTCCTATAATATTCTTTTCATTATCTTTCTTACTTCTAGGATTAAACAACTTGGGGTCATCCCTTTTTCCAAGTTTACTAGGAGCCCTTCTATTATTTTCAATGTTTACAACCATTATTAAGCATCCCTTAATGTTTTTGGGTCCTTTTCCCTGATATCATAGGCCATCTTTCTATCAAAAGCATTAAAATAAGTAGTAAGACAAACATCTTCATTCAACCTGATAACTTGGAATAACTTGTACATACCTTTTTGAAATCTCACATTGAAATCAAAGGCTGACTCTTAGGGTTCTTCTTGATATTGTTGAATTAATTTAGCATGAAACCAACATTGGTCTTATCACCATACTATCCTTTGAAAAAAATTTCAAGATCATTCCATGACTTGATACTATCATCTAGTAGTCTTCTGAACCAATCTCTGGCATCCTTAGTGAATGAATGAACAAAAAGTTTCATCACTACATCTTCATATTCCACTTCATAATTATTTAGCATATCAATGAACTTTCTAAGATGGTCTTCACCAGTAATAGCATTATTTCTAGCAAACTTTGTGACCTTGTCTCTAAGGTCATTTGAGATGAGATGAGGAAAACTAGGGATACCTAAGAAAAACATCTATCTATATTTTCCCATATAAATTGGTCTCCTTTGTTAAATTGGAACACTTGAGGTACCTGCTCCAATAGGCTGACTTTGGATAGGAATCTAAGTCTATTGGGTTTTTTGAGTAAGAAGGATTTGACAAGTTGTAGCAGAAGTTGAAATAGGGGTTAATTGTGAAGAGCTTTGACCTATTGTCAGAGGACCAACACTAGGTATAGCAAGAGCAACTTGTGAAGATTGACCAAGTTGAAAGGCTAGGGTAGAGTTTGAATTAATGAATTGGATCTTTCTCCTAGTCTCAGTTGATTGAGCTTCATTCTCTACTTTCTGAAGTTCCTTTGCTAAATCTCCTTTTTCCTTTTTAGCCTTTTCAAATTCTAGATCAAGCTTTGACATGACAAAGGAAGTGGTCTTACTAGGAGGATGGGGCTCATTAATTTGTATCACAAAAATTTTTTTTTTTCCCTTGTCTAATTCTTTCTTATTCACATATTGCACTCTAGTCTCTAATGGTTTGTAAGGTTGAATCTATGCAACAACAGGGGCCTCATTTTCTTTAAGAAGGTGCTTGTACTTTTGAACAATTGACTTTAAAAAATCCATATATCCAAAGATATCATAGTGTAAATTAGAAGATCTCTCCTCCAATTTATTGTTTTGTTCTTGTAGGGAAGCCATTCTCCTAAGTAAGTTATCTCTTTCAATAATGGTATTCAAAATAATTTTTTCTTTTTCTTTTTCCAAGTGCATATGTCTGGCTTCCTCTTCTACAACTCTCCTCCTAAGAAGGACAAGTTCTAGATACAACTCCTCATGGCCTATAGTACTAGCTTCAGAATCCACTAGATCATCTAAATCTATGAGGTTTGATACATATGGTTCTTGTCCAGGACTAAAACTTGTATCCAAGTTTTCCCTAAAATCCTAACTATGGTTTATTTCATTTGCCAAGTTTGGTCTATAAGGGATACCTCCATAGGAGACATAGTTTTATCATGAAAGACTCATTCCTTCCTCAATGGAGTTGTGAATGTCTCCCCCAATAGTGTAACTTCTTTTGATTTAGTGCTCTTAGAAGATGACTCTTTTTCTACCACAAGGTGATATAATGATTGGGCTGGAATATTACCTTTGGGAACCCATGTAGGATTAGACACAGATTTCTTTTTGTTTTGGTTCTTTCTTCCCCTAGAAGGTAACTTAGCAAATAGTGGAATTTTAGGGTGGTCCTTTGTAAAGGCATGTGTACTCTTCTTCTTCTCAGCCATTTGTTTAGGATTTTCCTAAAATTTATAGTACTAGCTACCAAAACCTTAGACTTGAATCACCACCCTATGAAGGGAAAATAAAATAAAGCCTGAGAAATGAAGAATAATACTAAAGATTTGTAACAATAACCTTGATATAAAGTCAGAATGAAAACCCTACTATACAAAATGATGTAGAGTAGTCCCCAGCAGAGTTGACATTTTATTGGAGTTCTTTCTGGGTAAGGAACATATTAGGTGGGTTTAAACCTAATACTAGAAAGCATAAGATACGGACAAGCCTAAGGATGAGCTAAATCCTATATTCAATAGGGCTAAATCTTAGTTTTGGACCAACATTAATAGAGTCATCAGGACTCACTTCAATTTAGGCTCTACAGGGCCAAGGTGGGAGAACCTTAGGGATTGATCTTATTAACTTGATACTCTTCTTCTTTCAGACTATCCCCTATAGTAGAAATGGTCAATATTCTTCTATCATTTGCTACTAAACTTCTTGAGCATAGTAGCTAACTACAACCAAAAAGTAGATGCAAATAAGCTTAACTCTTAGTACATGAAATAGTAAATTGATTTGTTGTTATGAATTTCCTGCAATTAGTGAATCATCAACTTGCTCTTGAACTTTTAATAGACCAGTGTCTTATCTAATGGGATATAGAGGAAAAGATTAGCATATTTGGACCTTTCTAATCAACTTGTGATTAAAATTGTCAACATTTAACTCTAAGTTTCATTGTTACCATATCCTTTTCACATACCCTAAACCTTATCAATTATAGAAGCAATTACCTAATTTTTTAAATTAGTAGCAATCAATAAAAGACATATAATTTGTATGAATTGCATTAAACTAATTGAAATTTTTTCATATCAATCTCAAGATATGAATATATGAGAAAGGAGACAAAACTCAAAGATAAAGATATTTAAGGGAAAATCCTTCTTATTAAGATGTTTATAATACTAACAAAGACTCATAATACCACTTAGAAAACAAGCCATTGGTACCAAATATTCACTTTTCATATTCAAATATGCAATAACTAAAATCATTCACATAATTATAGAACAAATGGATAGACTGTAAAATAAAACATGATAATGAGAAAATTCTATAGATGATGACCTCTACTCCTCATCTTGGAAATCCATATATAGGATTGCAACACGCTACAGATGAGAGGACACATTTCAAACCAAGAATGGATACAAAAATGTGGAAAGATGGGAACAAAAAGGTATGTTGAACATTCTTCAAAAGATCAATCAGAAAAGGAAAAGTAGTTGAGATAGCAAGTGAACATTTATGTCATTCTTTTTTATTTTTCTCTTCTTTGTCCTTCACTACTCTGTATGAGAAATACTCAACAACTTCTTGCAGGTAGAGCTTTAATTTCTCTTACTGTTTCCCAAACATAAATTTCCCTTTTTATAGGTCACTCTTTAGTTTTGACCTTCTGTAAATCCTAACTGGCTTTTCTCCACCTAAAATCCATAATTGCTTTAGATTCAACAATAAATTTATTCAAATCTATTTCTATCTTAAAAAGGGAATCAATTAATTTATTGTATGGGACATTTGAAGTATCTTCAAAAACTAACATTGCAGCCTCTTGAGTTAAAATGATACCAAAGGAATTAGACCAATCCTACCAATCTATCACTATGTTAGTAGCATCACAAATTGATGGTATATAGGGCTATACTCCCTGAGATAAAACCTTCAATTTTCTTTGTATAATTTGTAATTTTCTAGTGAAGAAACCAATCAATTCCTTGGCTATTTCCAAACCCTCCTTCACTATGATTATTTCGTCAAGAAAATTTGGCTTTTTAGCCATTAGTACAATGAGCCTCTCCAAGAACTAAGTGTATGACCCCGAAAGATTAAATGTGGGTGACAGCCATGAAAGTGCCTCATTGAAAAATTGCTCAGCACTTTGTAAAGCAATGTAAAATTTATGAGCATGTTGTGACATATTTTTTAGAATTTCAATCCTATACCTCATCAAACTCTTAAGGATATATGTCCTTGTCTCATCTCACTAATGAGTAGATTGAGCATCAATGCTCATTCACCTAGTTTTTATTTTTCCCTCTTCCCCCAAATCTTTTGTTTGTGTTGGGGCTGAAGTTGTGTTCTTAGTTGGTTGTTGTTGATCTTCATGTTCTTGTCCCTATTTTGCAATAACTACCTACTTTACCTATACAAGTTGCTCCCTAAGAGATGCAACTTCATTTTCAAGTGCTTGGACCTTGGCCTCAAGCTTTATAATCCTCTCTTTTTACAAATGGATTTTTCTAAGCTCATCTTCATAGAGCTTTCTTACATCAATGTAATCATGTATGGACTTAGAAAGCCTAGTCTCCATCTCCTCTACCTTGGTTTCATTCATAAATAAAAAATGTTTCATGGCCTTAGAAATCTCTATGTTTGAGGTTCCCTATAGAGTCCATACAATCATATTACCTTGTTTAGTAATTTTTACATCCATTAATTTTGGCTTATTTGAAGATGTATCCATACTCCAAACTACTAGAAATTTGGTATCTATGTTGAAACATGTTCCCCTCTACAATCCATTAGCACCAAATACTTCATATGAAATGGCATTTTCTTTCCTTCTTATTTGATCAAGCATAAAATCTTATTCTAGATCCCATCCAGGCACTACTAACATGTCACTCCTCTATACAAGATCTCTTACCTCCTCTAGAGTCATGACTTCACTATTAGGATCATAAGCCTACAATTTCTCCACTAGTTATAGTTTTTGTTCATATGATTACCTTGGCTTCATCTTTAGTATCAGCTCACTCTATTTTATCTCATACAAAAAGCTCTTGAACTTAGTGGATCTAATGAATTCATCATCTTCTAAGAACTATTGGGCTTGAATGATGCTATCATCAAAACTTGCTACTACTAGTTCCAAGTCAGTGAGTGTACCCTCAACTGCATTAATTCTATCTTGGAGATAATTCTATCTAAAGTCAAAAAAATACTGACTAGTGCTAGGTAAAATCTGCAGTGTCCTCTACTTCACCTCTCCAGGCATATGGACAATCTTTTGTCTCTTATTTCTCTTTGTAACCGATGATGCTTTAGGGATATCTTCTTCTTCTATCTCTAGGGTCACATCAAATTTAGGGTTGTCTGGGCATATCCTATCTTCCTCTCCTATTGGTTCTTCAAGAATCTTAGCCATAATCTCAGCATGATTAGTTACCATCTTCTTGATCCTCAGAGGATACAAAATATCGATATAGAATCCCATAAATTGGGGATCTGTTCTCTTCATTTCTCTTTCCACCTTCAAAAAATCATCTAGCTTTTCTAGCCTATCAATTTCCTCACCCTTTGCAACTAGATTTGGAATAACATCCTTATGGGGTAATTCTATAAGGACTAGTTGATAAATTGTAATGATGGAGGAAGGTATGGATCTGGTCAAGGACCTCTTTTACAATTGTAAAATCACCCACCCTAAAACATCTACACAAGAAAGTGCCCTTGTGCACTTTGGGTCTTGGATACTCCCTGTTGACCATAAAAAATTGCCATATGAATTCTATTATATCCAATCTAGGAGGGATAAACTTTGGTAATATATGGGGTGGTTGAGGAAAACCATAGACTCTCATTAAAGAAAAAGTTGTAAATAAGAAAATGTTCCCCCAATTATGGTCTATTCTTTTTTCTTTAGGAGGTAGGATTGGTCTCAAAAGGCTTTTTAAAATCTTAGGTTCCCTAAAATAACCTAGATCTAACATTCTGATTATTACAACACTAAAATAATTTTAAAATGATATAGAATTAGAAAAATGATAATTACTATCCCATAACTATGTCCACAATTGAACTGATAGGTCTCCATTTGCCTCAAAAGTATGATCACTGAAATCAAAGCTCACATACTCTACATTCTTGTAGAGGATCAGGTACATCAGCAGTGAAGAGTGATGAAACTTAAAATCTCTTAATTCTCCACTTTGAGCCTAGGAAATGTTTTCTTTCATCACCTCCAAAATGTAAATAACATAATCATACCCCCCCCCACCCCATGGTAAGAATCTTGCACATCTCTAGCAATTATGAACTCAACTCCATAGAACACATCAATTCCAATTTTGCCAACCACCTTGTGGACACCATATATTGTTTTTACAAAATAGTTTTTAAATTTAGCCAAAGGCATCATTTTTTCTACATTCTTAGGATAATCACCCACATTCTTTAAATCCATGGGAATATGCTGTAGCATAGATTTCCTAGTGTAGGCCTTGATATTCTCGTCAAACTACCTCTACAAATCCTTCAAATCTATAGGCTAGCCCATAGCTCCATCCAATCCAAAAGCATCAATGAAATACTAATGATCAAGTGTACATAGAATATTTCCATATCGCTTATGGAAAGATTTGGTGGCTAGATTATAGAAATGAAATAGGGCCTTCATCAAGTCCACATCCACAAAAGCTTTTGAAAATATCAAATTAGCCAAATTCTTCTTCCATGGATTACACACAAGAATCTTCTTCACTTTTCTATAGTAGAAGTACTTGAAAAGTTCATAACCAATAACATGAGGGCACACTACATCTCTAAAAAGAGCCTATGGGTCAATAAAGGCATGGTCATGTGCAACATTAGCATTAGGAGAACCAGGAAAAAGCTTAATCCATTCTTCAACAAACCTATTTGGTTTCCTTTGTCATGATTTGCCCACCTTAGAAGTTGAAGTCTTTGCAACTCCCATATATGATGCTTGAATCTCTTCTACCTCTTTATCAGACATCTTTACAATATGTTAGTAAATAGGGAATGGAATCTTCTCTTAGGCTCTAAAACAACTATCTGTATATATTGAAAATTTTGCAACAATTCAAAGTCTCTTTCTCTACAAATAGTGAACTATTATTGACAAATAGGAAAACCTTTATAACTCAATAAAACAAAATCAACATTCATCTTTGCATTGATTTTTAGCATGTTTGAAAAATAATATCAGCTTATTCATTCACCTCAGGGGAGTTTCACCATTACTATCTAGTAATGCACTTTTGTTTCAAATTTAAATCTCATTGGTTGAGAAGCTTATTTTCATTTCTAGCTCAGAAAAGTGATTAGCACACTTCACGTCAAAATAGGGTCTATGATCTTATGATCATTATTGATGAAAGCACTCCTCATATTATCTTATAGCTAAAGAAAAAATTCCAAGATGTTACAAAACCCTTTGAAAAACTGTTGTCAAACATGTTCATAATAGATTGAAAGGAGATGGTTAAAGAGGGAGATTGTATGTTTCAATCATTGTTTTGTCATTGATGTCAAACCTACTATTTTTTGGTAAGACAATTGCTTATATGATTTAAGTACTATCACTTATTTTATTGATGAAGAGGATTTGATCAAAAGATGAAACAATAGCACCTAGAAGAAAGGTTGATTTATGATTATATAAAGGAGTGCAAGAATTAGTTAAGATAGTGATAAAATGATGTATTGATAATCTACTTAAGGATACGAAGGCTAGTTAGACTAAGAAAGTTTAGAAGAATAAGTCACACAAAGTTTGTTTGCAAAGCTTGACTGAGTGGATAGTAGGTGCCAAGAAAACTTAGTTCAAGCCAAGAAAAAAATCAGTTGGAGTCGAGTAAAACTATATTCTAGTGTATGCCGAGTAGAACAATGGATGTCAAGTAAAGTTTAGTTGATGCAGAGCACCAATAAGCTTTAGTTTGTGCTGAGTAATTACATAGAGGATGCCAAGCAATGAAATATGTGTAGAGCATCAGAAGTTAGATAATGTTGAGTGGATGCATTATTTGAAAGATCATGATTTTGATAGATCTGAGCTTAAAAGTTCATTTTATTAGATTATGTGAACTAGGTGGAAGATAAGGTTTATAAGTTGGTGGTGCAAAATTCAAGGTAAACCATTTTTAGGAAAATTAAAAGAGGATTCAAGGATAAGTTTCTATAAGAGATATGGAATGTGGGATAGATTCATTGTATCCTACCTAATCCATCCTAACCCTAAATTGGATGATGGAGAATGAGCAACAAAAGATTTTAATTTCCTATTTATAGGAATGGCTGATCAAAAGAAAAGATTGTCATGTGTGAGAACATAAGGAAGACAAGGAGTGAAGGGTTTTGCTTCATCAAGTGACCTAAGAGAAGAATCTACAATGGCATGTTAAGCAAAAAGGCTTAAGTGTATGAATGCTTGAAGGGTGAACAAGCTATCAAAGCTACAATGTATGAAGTCCAAGTAGAATGAAGGATTGAAAAATGATCTACAATTTGCAAATGAAGTTGTTAGTTGTTATCAAATTAGGCCTTACTATTACTCTCTAACAATTGTATCAGTCTAGGGTAAATCCTTTGGATTAAAGTTGACCTAACAATCATTTGTAAATCTTTTAACTGGGTGACATTCCAAGTGAATGGTCTAAAGTTCTCTAACAAGACCCACTCCTAATAGGGTGATTAAAATCCTTTAACAGGGTCACATTTAAAGTGTGTATTGTAACCTTTAACAAGGTTGACCTTTCATAGGGCATCACTTCAGAAGAGTGAAAAAGAGTAGCATGTTATTGGTGGTTTTTCCCAAATTGGGTTTCCATGTAAATCATTGTGTAAAGTGTGTTGATGAATCTGTTATGTTTCATGTTTACATTTTTGCAAGTTGATTTGACACTAACCTAGAATTTTTAAGTGATTGCATAATATAATGGATGCATGCATAATGATAAATATTTTATGGGTTCACTAAGCTATTAAAAAAATTATTTATACATCTAGACCTTGGATAACTGGTTCACCCTACCCCACACCCCCCCCCCCCCCCCCCCCCCCCCCCACTTAATTATTCAAAAGTATTCAAAAAATTGTTATTAGAGCCATCTACTTAAGAGGACTAGTTTGAAAGTACTAGAAGCACAAAGATCAAAATGTCAAAAAGAGAAGTATCAAAGCTTAATAGAGATAACTTTCCTACATGTAAAAGTTTGATGATCATTCACAATCTACCATTATCACTAAGTATATTGATCCTACTGGAGCCACAACTACTAAGGATATGAAAAAGAAGAAAGAACACAACTAGACAATGTTGGAGATTGACTCTACCCTAAGCTATGCCAAATTTGATTAAGTCAAAAGTCTTGATAGTGCAAAGAAAATGTGGGATGCCCTAACCACTATCTATGGAGGAGATGAAAATGTTCTAAGAGCTAAAGCAGAAAGTCATAGAGGTAAGTTTGATGATATGAGAAAGGAAGAAGGTGAAAATATTGTTCAATATGTTGCTAGGATAAAAGAAGTTGTTAATGCAATACGAGGAGCTATTGGTAATATAGATGATAAAACTATACGAAGTAAAGTTTTAAGAAGATTTTTGCCTATATTTTATATTAGAGTCTCTGCAATTCAAGAACTAAGATGTATTCTAGGGAATAACCTATCACTTGAAGCTTTGGTAGGTAGACTCACTATTTTTGAGCTATCTAATTTTGATAATTACAAACCTAAGAATATTGAATCTGCTTTCAAAGCTAAGGTGTAATTGAAAGAACCTTATGAGAAGAAGAAGAAGAAAAAGATAAAGTATGTGTCTAGTAATAGTGATACAAATGAGGAGGGCATAGAACATCTTGAAGCACTATTGACAAGAAGATTCCACAAAGGTAAAGGCAAGTTCAAAGGTAAATTACCTATCATTTGTTTCAATTGCAATGAGGTTGGTCATATTTTTGCTAAATGTCTAAAGAAGAACTATAGAGGTGGTGATAAGTACAAGAGTGGGAGAGATGAAGACAACAAGGACTACAAGGACAAAGGCAAAAACTCATGCTATAGACGAAACAAAAAATGATTCTAATAAACATGATGATGAAGTAGTGTATGTTGCAATGAAGGATGAATCTAATGAAGATGAGACAACAACAATTGTAACTTGTGTGAACAAGAATGATAGATGGATCATGGATAGTGGGTGTTCACATCACATGAATAGAGACAAAAGTAATTTCATAATTATCCTAAATTGTTATGATGGAAATAGTGTAAGATTTGGTACTGATGCACCGTGTTTGATAAAAGGAAAAGGTTCTATCAAACTCATAGATAAGATTTAATGTGAGAATGCTTACTATGTTGAAGGACTTAACTATAATTTGTTTATTGTGTCACAATTGAATAATTTGGGATGTAAGTTTGAGTTTGAAGAAGAGATTGCTAAGATATATGATGCTAATGGAAAATTAATTGGAAAGTGTGATCAAACTAGAAGTAATCTATTCTATCTTGACATAGAGCATGCTACTTGTCTTTTTGTAAATTTTGATGATGTGTGGCTATGGCACAAGAGGTTATGTCATGTAAATTTACATAACTTGGTTAGTATCAATAACATAAGAAAAGTTAGAGGTTTTCCTATGTTGAAGAAGCCTGATAAGATAATGTGCAAACAATATTAGTTAGGCAAAATGACAAAATCAAGTTATAAGATTAAAATGAATATTAGAGATTATTCATACTAACTTGTGTGGACCAATTGAAGTGCAAATCTGCAAAGGAGATAAGTACATAATGTTAATTGTTGATGATTATTCTAGGATGATGGTAGTTATGTTTCTAAAATAGAAGTTTGATGCTTTCTAAATGTTTAAATGGTACTTAGCAATATTTGAGAGGGAAATAGGTAAAATTTTGAAGTGTTTGAGATCTAAAAGAGGAGGAGAATTCACATCAAATGAGTTTGAAATGTTTTTTAATAATAGAGGAATCAAAAGATAGACATCTGCCCCTAGAATCCCTCCATAAAATGGAATTGCTGAAAGAAGGAATAGGTCTATAATGGATTGTGCTAGAACACTCATGATTGAGAAAAATGTTTCTTTGAAATACTAGATAGAACCTATAAGTATAGTTGTCTATACTTTGACCCACGTACAATTCAGGAAAGGTACTCATTCAACACCTTTTGAGTTATGGTATAGATACTCACCCAATGTAAAATACTATAAGGTATTTGGAAGAAAATGTTACATTCTTAAATACTTTAGGAATAGTAAACTTGATGCAAAAAGTGAAGAAGGTGTATTCCTAGGATATTCCACAAGAAGTAAAGCTTATAAGTGTATAAATACTAACACTAAAAAAGTTATGGAAAGTGCACATGTGAATTTTGATGAATATATAGAAGTACATGAGGCTAAACCTATGAAAGAACCTGAAGAATACAATTCATTTGTATACTTTTGTGAAGGTTTTCCTACTAAAGAAGATGTTGCAAATCAAGCTACGAACCAACAAAAAGTTTTAGTGACTGTTGAGTCACATACAATGAATGTCAAGTTGCATTTAGGAATTGAGCTACATTCATATGTTAAGCTATAGAATGAAGTTGAAGCCCATTCTAATTTTGAGATTAGTGTACTTGAAATAAATGTTGAATTACCTGATAGAGATGCACAAAATGATTCTAAAGCTGAAAGACAAAATGAAGAACCTAGAGATGAACCAAAATTGTCTAAATATGTGAAAAGACATCATCCTACTACATAAATTATTGGAGATAAAGATGCTAGAAAAATGATAACAAAATAGATTGAGAAATGATACATGTTTGTTGAGCATGAAGGAACCCAAATCACGAAGAGATGCATTAAAAGATGTAGACTGGAGTAAGGCTATCGAAGAAGAGATTGAACAAATAGATAAAAACAAAACATGAACTCTAGTTCCTGGACTAGAAGACAAAAATGTGATTGGCACCAAGTGGGTATTTAGGAACAAGCTAGATGAAAATGGTGAAGTCACAAGAAACAAAAAAAGATTAGTTTTAAAAGGATATTACATAAGAAGAAGGAACTGACTATGGAGAGACATTTCCTCCTGTTGCTAGATTGGAAGAAGTAAGAACATTACTTGTTTATTATGTATACAAAGGTTTCAAAGTTTATCAAATGGATGTTAAATATACATTTCTATATGGCATATTAGAGGAAGAAGTTTGCATAGAATAGCCAGAAGGATTTGTTGATGTTAACAATAAGAACATGGTATGTAAACTACACAAAGCTCTATATGGTTTGATACAAGCACCAAGAGCATGGTATGAGAGACTTCACAATTATCTTGTGAAGATTAGATTCTAAAGGACTGATGATAACAACAATCTATACATGAAGACAAAGAAAGGAAAATGTATTTTGTTATCTAAAATTTTTGTTGATGGTATCATATTTGGAGGCCAAGATGCTTTATGTAAAGATTTTGCAAATCAAATGAAGCAAGAATTTGAAATGTCTATGTTTGGAGAGATCTAGTTCTTTGTGGGTTTCCAAGTACAATTGATGAAATATGGTATATACATCACTCAGTAAAAATATGTCAAATAGATATTGAAAACTTTTGGATCAGAGGATTCCAAACCAGTAAGTACACCTATGGTGATAGGACACAAGTTTTCAAAGAATGATGATTTAGCTGAGGTGAATCAAACATTATATAGGTCTATGATTGGCAAGTTGCAATATGTAGTACATTATAGACCTAATATTGCATTATCTATAGGGATAGTTGCAAGATTCTTTGTTAATCCTAGGGAGAATCTTTTAATGGCATTAAAAATGATAATAGGATATCTAAAAGGAAAAAAAGAGTTTGGTCTATACTATAAGAAAAATGAGAAATTTGAATTAAGAGCCTATACTAATACTAATTGGGCTAGAAACATTGATGAAAGAAAGAGCACTAGTGGAGGAGAATTTTTCTTAAGGAAGAGGCTAGTTACATGGACTAGCAAGAAACAAAACTACACTTCACAATCTATTGTTGAAGCTAAATATGTTGTTGCTACTATAAATTGTACAAACATTGTATGGATCAAATAACTACTCAAAGGAATGAAGAAAGAAATCACAAAACTAGTGATAATTTATTGTGATAATGCAAGTGCTATCAATATATCAAAGAATCTAGTGATGCACACAAAGACTAAGCACATTGCAATCAAGTATCATTACTTCAGAGAGTTAGTTCAAGATAAAGAGGTCAAGATGGAATATGTCAACACAAAAGAAAAAATTGCTAATATCTTCACAAAAGCATTACCGAAGGATGTTCATGAGTATCTAAGAGGTAAAATAAGGGTGATACCCTTATCAAAAGCTATCTAAGTAATAAGAGGAGTACCTTGCATCAAACAAGTTGATTTTCATATGTTACAGATTGGTGCAAAGGATCTTACTTTAGGAGTTGCCTAAAATAATCAAAGAGCTGAAACTTTAAATCAATCACAAGCAAGCTGACAAAGGGAGAAATTGAAGAAACTAGAGAAGCCTATATCTACATGTTAAGATGACAAGTCTTTGGTATTTTTGTCAAAAAGAGAGAGATTTGTGATATTGTTATGAGGATTTAACTATGTGATTTTGAGTCAAACTCATTGACCCATGTTTCATGAGCAGTGATTCAAGATGAATCCATCTCTCATGAGAATAAATGGAACACTTAGCACTCTTCGGATCTAGGTGATGCTCATAGGGGTGAAGCATCGGGACTTCCTAGGAGGTCACCCATCCTAGTAGTACTCTAGCCTGAGCATGCTTAACTACCGAGTTTCCTCCATGGTTAAAATCAAAGCTTGCAACCCCATTTGTAAAACCTTCACCAAGTGTTGTGCCTTATGAACCATTCATTAGAAAGCCCCTTAATCTCATCAATTGATAAGTAGGAGATAATTTCCATAGCAAGTCAAATTGTGATGTTGTTATTAGGATTTAACTGTGTGATTTTGAGTCAAAATCATTGACCCATGTTTCATGAGTAGTGATTCAACATGAATCCATCTCTCATGAGAATAAATGGAACACTTAGCACTCTTTGGATCTAGGTGATGCTCATAGGGGTGAAGCACCGAGACTTCCCAGGAGGTCACCCATCCTAGTACTACTCCAATCTAAGCGCACTTAACTACAGAGTTTCCTCCATGGTTAAACCCAAAGCTTGGAACTTGTAAAAGCTTCACCAAGTGTTGTGCCTTATGAGCCATTCATTAGAAAGCCCCTTAAGCTCATCAATTGATAAGTAGGAGATAATTTTCACAGCAAGTCAAATTGTGATATTGCTATCCAGATTTAACTATGTGATTTTGAGTCAAACTCATTGACCCATGTTTCATGAGTAGTGATTCAACATAAATCCATCTCTAATGAGAATAAATGGAACACTTAGCACTCATTGGATCTAGGTGATGCTCACAGGGGTGAAGCACTAAGACTTCCTGGGAGATAGCAATATCACAATTTGACTTGCTATTGAAATTATCTCCTACTTATCAAGAGAGAGATTTACTAATCAAGGGAGATAATAGTAAGGGAGAGATTCACTTATTAGAGAGGGAGATAGTAAAATGCATGACATAATTGTTGATTAAGAAAATACAAGATAGAGAGAGATAGTTATTGATCACAGGAACAAAGAAAGAGAAATCCTAACATCTACCTAGTGAGAGGAAGATATGATAAGAAGAAACTCAAAGAGAGTTATAAGGAAGAGTTTTGTAACCTGTGAAAAAAATGGAAGCTGTTGATAAAAGGAAAGATTTCAATACAAGGAATTATTTTCTTTTTGGTATTGTCTTACTATTTTAACCTAGTTAGTTTGGTTGAATGAGGTGTTTACCATTTGGTTGATTAGTTTGGTTTGCTCTCAATGCCAAAGAGGGAGATTGTTGATAATAGATTGAAAGGAGATAGTTAAAGAGGGAGAGTATATGTTTCAATCATTTTTTTGTCACTAATGTCAAACCTACTATTTGCTGGTAAGACAACTACTTATATGATTTAAGTACTATCACTTGTTTGATTGATGAAGACGATTTGATCAAAATATATAACAATAGCACCTAGAGAAAAGGTTGATTTATGATTATGTAAAGGAGTACAAGAATCAGTTAAGACAGTGATAACATGATGTATTGATAATCTACTTAAGGTTACAAAGGTTGGTTACACTAAGAAAGTTTAGAAGAATAAGTTACACAAAGTTTTTCTGCAAAGCTTGACCAAGTGGATAGTAGGTGTTGAGAAAAGTCAATGCAAGCCGAGCAAAAAATTAGTTGGAGCCAAGTAAAAGTATATTCTAGTGTATGCTGAGTAGAACAGTGGATGTCGAGTAAAGTTTAGTTGATGTCGAGCACCAGTAAACTTTAGTTTGTGGCAAGTAATTTTATAGAGGATGTCAAGCAAAGTAATATGTGTTGAGCATTAGAAGTTAGATAATACAAAGTGGCTTCATTATTTGAAAGATCATGTATTTGATAGACCTTAGTCAACAAGTTTATTTTCTTGGATTACATGAACTAGGTGCAAGATAAGGTTGATGAGCTAGTGGCATAGAATTCAAGGTAAACCATTTTTGGGCGAATTCAAAGAGGATTCAAGGAGTTTCTAGAAGAGATATGGAATGTGGGATAGATTCATTGTATCCTACCTAATCCACCCTAACCCTAAATTAGATGATGGAGAATGAGTGGAAAAATATCTAAGTTTCCTATTTATAGGAATTGTTGGTTAGAAGAAAAAGGTTGTTATGTGTGAGAACCTAAGGAAGACAAGGAGTCAAAGGTTTTTCTTCATCAAGTGACCTAAGAGAAGAATCTATAATGGCATGTTAAGCAATAAGGCTTAATGGTATGAAAGCTTGAAGGGTAAACAAGCTATCAAAGTTGCAATGTATGAAGGCCAAGTAGAATGGAGGACTGAACAATGATCTATAATCTACAAATGAAGTTGTAAGTTGTTATCATATCAAGCCTTAAAATTACTCTCTAACAATTGTATCAGTCTAGGTTAAATCTTTTATATTAAGGTTGACCTAACGATCATTTATAAATCCTTCAATCAGGTGGCATTCCAAGTGAATGGTCTAAATTCCTCTAACAAGGCTCACTCTTAATAGGGTGATTAAAATCCTTTAACAGGGTCACATTTAACAATTTGTATTATAACCTTTAATAGGGTTGGCCTTTCATAGGGAATCACTTCAGAAAAGTGAAAAAGAGTAGCATGTTACTAGTGGTTTTTCCCAAATTAGGTTTCCATGTAAATCATTGTGTCAAGTGTTTTCATGAATCTATTATGTTTCATATTTACATTTATGCAAGTTGATTTGATAGTAACCTACAAGTTTTAAGTGATTCCATAATCTTATGGATGCATGGATGATGATAAATGTTTTATGGATTCACTAAACTATGAAAACTTTTATTTATACATCTAGACCTTGGATAACTGATTCATCCCTCCCAGTTATTCTAAAGTATTTCAATAGAATAGCGAGCATAGTAGTGAAAACCTAGCAAAAATGATCATCCTAGTGAAAACCTAGCAATAGGCACTTTGTTGTATCACCAAAAAAATCAAAAAAGTCTTGAAAAAATCTACTAAGTGGTGAAAACCTAGAAATAGGTGCTAATTGAGACCCTTGCACCTATTCTATCAGTCTAAGTCACCCACTTTGCAACACATTTCCTAGCATGGGATTGTTTCTTGTCCTCATCTTGGGGGCATAGTTTCTTAGCTTGTTGAGGTGTCCTTTTGCATTACAATTTCTTTGAAAACTCACAAAATATGTTTCTCAACACTACCCCCCACAATCGAACTTGACATCAAGTGTTTCTCAACATTTCTCATATAGTTTACCTATAGGCTTGGATGTCTCGTGATATCTCTTACTATCATAATTAAGTCTTAAAGAATTGGCCAAGTGACTTACAAAAACACACTTAAACATTTAAATGGATAAGCTATGATGAACTTTATCTTCTTTGTGTCTTGTCTATGCTGATTTCTTTGCTATTTGTTCCCTCCCTAATAGTCTTTCAAGGATGTCATGGACTAGAAGACTGGGGGCACAGGGCATGTTTTGTAATGCCTTGCCCAGAGATCCTTGGAACAAGGATTCAATTCAAGCCAAGATATATATATATATATATATATATATATATATATATATATATATATATATATATATATATATATATATATATATATATATATATATATATATATATATATATATATATATATATATACAAGTATGAATGCACATGTCAACATCATATAGGGATCACATAGATCACAATGGAAGACTTCACCAACAATCTAAGCAACCAATGAATCTCCAAATGCCACTTTCGAACAAAATGACTGACAACAGGAGACACATACTTGAAACTGAATCGAAACATAAAAAATTCAAAATGAGACTCCAAAGGATTGAATAACACCTAAGAGGGTACCCAAAATAATTCCCAAAAAGTCTAGGTCTTATTGAAAAGTGCCCACTGTCTACCCACATAGGTTTTCACAAAAGCCAGGCAATACTTTAAATCAGCACGGGGTTATACTTTATAGTATCATGCAAAATTTCTCAAGAAGGAGGGTGACACTTCTCTTCAAGACATATGATACTTTAGAAGTATCATACAATACTTCTTCAATGGGGGTGTGCTACTGGAAAGTATCACACAACAAAACTCCAAGAGGCATACGATACAAATAGGGTTTGTATGACAGATCTCCAATGGGTGTGTGACACTTTATTGTATCACACCATGCTGACACATGGTCTCCCAAGAAAGAAAGAAAACTACTCTAATGGTCAAAACAAGGAATGAAATGGGAAAAAAAACCTCCACATTAGGGAGTACTAGACCCACATAGATCGAGGAGTGAACACTCGAGTGCATAAACCACAAGATGCCATGAAATAGGAAAGATGAACATCTATCCATCTAAACCATAGCAGTAAAGAATGTATTGAAAGCAACATCATAGTGAACATAAGAAACATCACAATGTACATAAATAAAATCATAATAACTAAACAATTGAACTAAACATGTGGTTCCTCCCAACCATCAATAGCATCATAAGACCATCATGGATCCTAACCATCCCTCGTGCATAACATCCCAAGCCACTAATCAAATTATCGATACTATTGTAATAGATACGTCACTACTAAAACATGCTACAATATAAGCATAAGAAAATCTAACATGCTAGTAGTAAAGCATAAGATAATCCTACAAGTAGATAGCATTACCTATCACATGCTAATCATCATAATAAGAAAATCTAACATGCTAACCAATAAGAAATAGATAATCCAATACAACAATTCACATCATTTAGTCATATGCTAAACATCATAATATAGAAATGCATCAAATAAACTAACACCATCTAAACATAATATCCAAGCATTCCAATGAAAACATAAATGACAAGAAAGCATACTCCAGAACTCAAAGTATCAAGTGAAAACATCTAGCAACGATCACACTAGGAAAAAAGACCATCTCTATACACCAATCCCTAGCAGTGGTATAGGTAGCTATACCTCCCAACCACATGACACCCATAGGTCCACACCCACTATACTGATGGAGATAAAGAATTAACCACAAAAACACACAAAATGATCATCCATGGCTAACACTCACGCTAGACAGTATGATGGTTGTAACCAAGAACCTAAGACAATGCAAGGAGTAAAGGTCCTAGACATACACTCAAAAGGCTACTAAGTAGGGGTTGACATCATGGAGAGTCACTTGACATCGAAAAGCCCAAGCTTGGATCATGTAGATTTAGCATTCCTCAATGGAATGGCTCGATACAAGCAATTTATTATCTTAAGTTTTATTAACACTCACACATTTTCTTTAGTTATCACTTACTTAAAACTACCTCTACCATACCTATGGCATCATGATTTCTAGGCTATGAGATAGGAGCCCTCTCCATATTCTACCCTACCCTACCCATGCTCATCCTACAAAAAGTACTTGTGGGCATGCATACCCCCATCCTAACCCCAATGATCATAACTTTCGACAAGTCCACGGAAGGGTAGGCTTCACAGGTCACCTGAAAAATATGTACACGCACATACTCATGTGTGGGACACCACCATCATGAAGATCAAAGCACAAGGACTAGATGAGAATACAATGCAAAACAAAACACCCAACCAAAAGAAAATTGAGAGGATGGATTCTACACAAAACCCAAAGCCAATAAAACCATACATCATTAAATCACTCTATCGGCCTCAATCTAGGAGTATGAATTCTACATGAATCCCAATGATGCAAAAAGACCAAACATCATGAACTCACTCAACTAGCCTCAATCCGAGAGTATGGATTCTTCACAAATTCAAGTGTCCATGAAACAATAATAGAGGTCCAAGAGAAACCATAACAACAGGTATAAAAATCATCAATCAAACAAAAATTGGGAGTACGGATGTGACACGCATCCCAATGCAAACACAAAAGTGCAATAGTGCTCTAATTGATATCCAAATAGATCAGCCAAGTCCAAGACCCACATTGTGCCAAGAAAACTTGAGAAAATAGGGTGACATGCAAAACAAGGCAAAAACCCTAAAATGTGGAAATCTTCAAAATTAAAACCAATTTGGCCTTTGGGCACAAAAATCCCAAAAATCCAAAAATAATTGAGTTTAGACACCATATCCACAAATGGCCAGCATAATAGCGTAAAACTCCAAACCCTCATCTCAAAAAATAGGGAAATGTTCATACTCGCCCAACCGGGTAGAACTAACATACAAAAATGGAGGGGAACACTAGTTCTCAACCTACAAACAAATGGCTACCAAAAATAGAAGCAAAAAAGGAGCCGAAACAATAAAACAAGAAAGCCCTACCTCACAGCCAAAAGGGCAAAACAAAATTCTAAACCATAAAATAAATAGCCCGCAGAAGTAGCTAAAAATCGCAGCAATCCAAGGTTTCCTCGAGCTGGATCCAACGAGCTCAACCTCGTGATGATCCCATGCCCATAGCTCCCACAAAAAACAAAACAGTAAATCCTTATGAAGAGGATTTTGGGTTTTACTCTCAAACTTTCTAATTCAAAAGTGAGAAGTGAGGAATTAAATTCCTTTTTGAGTATTTATTCACTTTTTGAGTGAATAATTGATTAGGGCAAATAACTAGCCAACCTGGTTAAATCTCAAATTGACCCAAATAAAAAATAGGCTATTCCTATAAATAGGAATTCATCTATGGAAAAGCTGCCAGAAATTAAAATAAATCAATTAAAAAGTCCAAAAACCTAAAAACACATAAATTTCCTTAACAACTTTAGTGACAAAGCGAACCTCTAAATGCACAAACATGCTCACTAGTCTAATCACATAATGCAAATTAGTTCGAATAATATAATCACTAAAAGGATTAATTAAATAATTAAAATAAGGATACACCAACCATACAGGGACGACATTGGTAAAATATGAATAGTTGAATCATTAACTTCATGTGCCACTGCCAAGGATATAAATCCTACACACTATTTACTTATTACACTTACTTAAGTTTACTTAGGTTAATGCATTATTTATTTATTTTTCATTATTTTATTATTTTTATTTGTGAGACACTTAGGAGTTTGTGCACCTTTGTGTGCTGTCATGTAGACAACACAGGAGTACGCAACTCTATTTAAGCACATGGTGTCTATAACACTGTTTTGCATGTCACACCCTTGTAGGCTTATTCTCTCATCACCGTACTTACTTCTGTGCTTAATGGAGGATAACCCATATCTAGTGGAGATGTGCTTGGTTGTATGACATATCATGTTGCTGATTACAAGGCATTCTAGATTTATCTTAGAGGCCTTTATATATAGGCACTCCTAGTGTACTTTTACATTACATGAATTATGGCATATTGAATACATTGTCATTCTGATCATACTCTCTCTCTCTTTGGTCTACTATGTGCTTGTGTTTTAGTTCTTAGTTCCTGGGTGAATTTTTCCCTTAGGAAAATTCTTACATGGTATCAGAGCAACTTGGAGATTTTCTCATCACATAGTCGTTCAAGACCATGCTTGCTTCATCATCTCAGCTTGAATCTAGAGTGCTATAGAAATTCAGAGTGTCTAGAGCTAGATCTGACCTCGCCATTGCATCTAAAATGTTGAATTGGTGAAAATTTACTATAAACATGCCTATCTTGGCCTAAAGTCAACCATGAGGAAAGTTTTTTTTGAAAATAAAAACTCGGAGGCCCTGATTCGCAGCTCGGGTATGGTCATTATTTTGAGATCTGTAATTTAATTTTAATTTGGATCTAAATTTTCTCTGTATTTCTTTCATATTTTTGCAAATTTACGAACACCCGCAGAGAAATTTTTTTTAGTAGACTCAGGCAGTGACACTCCAGATCTACCTTTTTTGGAGGTATTTTATTGGTTGGTCACAGGGCATTTTATTAAATTTGCGGCCAAACAATGGCTGTACTATATAGATCTGAGGAATTTGCAGTGGGCATCCAATTCACTAGAAACACATTCCTAGTGACCACCATCTACCTGGCGACAAGCCTTCAAATCTAACTACTCTTTCTTTGATCATACATAGACTTGTGCATAAAAAGTGCATAGACTTCATACATCCCACAAATGTGGGACTAAAGCCATGCACTTTTGGCAGCATTTTTTCAACCTTTCTAGCCTGCGTGATGTGGTATTCTAACATCTGGGAGGATTTCCGCCCCATGTAGCTTTCCCGACAAAATTTCCTACCACACAAAGGTTTTTGGTGAGAGCTACATTTTTCTTAGGAGGGAGAATTAAGATTTTTGACAAACTATTACTTTTGGTGTGTCTTTTCTTATTCTGGCATTCGAGTTGTAGAGTTCTCGCATCATAACCTCTAGTCTCTGGCACCTGCATTTGGCACAATTACAATTATGGCATTGTTTAGTGTACTTCGATAGTGATAGTTGAGTTTCCTGATAGGGGATCCCTGCAAGGACATGCGTCCTCTCCTGGCTCGATACCACACAGATAACAATCTATGGATAAGTCATAGAATACCCAGTGCTAACCCTACATTCTCCTACCATGTGTTAAGTTGACACACTAACTGCCAACTCAGCATAACTGGTACTACCACATCACCTAGTGGAAACTAGTCATTTTTGCCCACCTCAAAGCACCATGTCAAAATATGGATTTGATGCATCACTATTCCGTACAGTACAAAAATATGAGTTAGTGACCACATCATCTGCCATGTTAGCCCAACATGACATTTTTGCTGATGTCAGCAGAATAGTGTGTTAAAATTGATGGCCATTTGACCATCATTTCTAGGAAATTTACAACTTCAGTGATGGCCATTTGACCATCAAATTTATAGTTAACTTTTGTTCCAGACCCCTCTTCAGATTGCTTTTTAGTTTGGCAACCTAACTTCACGAGCCCATATCTCAGACATCTAGACTCCAATTCAGGTGCAATTATTTTTGAAATTGGGTAAAAATTTTTGAATTTTGAGTGGGGGTGTTGTTTTCTACTTTTGGTGCACAAATTTTTTAGAAATTGCATTTTTTGGTGACTGTACCTACATAATCCTACATTTTGTAACTTAAGAAGTTCCGTACAAGCACATTTGGTCAACTTTTTCAGGTTCTTTTTTTTTGAAAGTGTGTATTTTTTTGCCTACTTTCTAAATCTAAAGTCAGATTGTAGGATTGTGTGGACCAAATTCTCACTTTCAAAATTAGGCTTTTTAAAGCATTTTAAAGCTTTGATTATTTTTTAGAATTTTTGTAAATCTAAGCTATAATGCTTAAGTGACAGATTTCAACCTCATAAGGCAGTTGTAAAAGAAAAATCACAAAGTTCACCTTTTTCTTTTGACAAGTGGCTTATTGTAAACACACTACTTATAAAGTGCCAACATCATCTATTTTGGGGGGGTCTTTTGATTGAGTGAAAAGGGAGGGTGTGTATTGTATTTTTGTGTCTTTACTTTGTGCTCTTTTCATTTTTGCATCATGGGTTTTAAATGTCCTCCTTTAACTTCATGCAACTGTTCTACATGGAAAGATATTGCATGGAGTAGATTAATAGAAAAAGGATATGGTCTTTATGTTGATGGTAAAATTACCAAAATTATTGATGCTAAAGAACTCATTGATTAGCAAAGACAAGACCAAAAGGCTTTAGGTGGTAGTAGGAGTTGTGTACAAGGGGTTCTTCTCTTTCACATTAAAAATTGTTCAGAATCTAAAGAAGCTTGGGATAAAATTGAACAGTTGTATGGTAAAGTGGATGAAGAAAAGGGATTTTAGATTGAAGATGATCTAATTCTCTTAGATCCTAAGAATTATGACATAATTCAAGATTACATCATCAAAGTCAATGAGTATAGGGCACTTCTAAAAGATTGTGGAAATCCCATGAAGGATGGCAGGTTGATTCATCACATCCTCAAGCGGCTACCTTCTGAGTATGTTAACTTTGTTTTGAGTTTCAATACTCACAGGTTAATCATGGTATCTGCTTACCAGAAGCCTTCCTTTGATGCATTTGTAGACATGTTGATTTTTGAACAATCTCACTTGGTGGATTTTGGACTTCTTAAGTCATCAAAGACAAAAGCCTTGGTGGCTAGTGATGATCACAAATCTAGTCAAAGGGGGAAAAGCAACAACAAGAAGAAGTAGTGGAAGCAAAAAACACAATCTAAGACACAAAAATCCTCCTCTCAACAAGTCAGTTCTTCTTCAAACAAGAAGGGAAGTAATGAAAAGAAGGATAAATTCTTTTGTGCATACTGTAAAAAGCCAAACCATGACGAGCATCATTGTAAGACAAAAAGAATCGATGAGTTAGAAAACCTACTCAAGAAGAACAAGATTCAACTGCCAAGTACTTCGAAGGATTCAACTCCAACCTCTTCAAAAGGTAAAGGTCAAGCACTTATGGGAAACACAAGTTCTTCTTTGGAATGGATACTTGACTTAGGTGCCTCTTACCACATGGGTTCTTCAAAAGAAGACTTTTCTTCATTGAAGCAGTCAAAGGTGCCACACATCTTCATGGGAGATGATGTTAAGATGGAAGTTTAAGGGAAATGACATGTGGAAATGGAAGATGGGGAATTCAAAGATGTTCTCTATGTTCCAAATCTAAGCTCCAATCTCCTATCAATTTACCAAATCACTCATCTAGGAGATGGTCATAAGATTGAGTTCCTTCTAGATTCAGTGATGGTGCAAAGTCTCAAAGATGATTCATTGGTAGTAGTGGGGAAAGTCAATAATGACAAGAGGTTATACTCCTCCCATTTTGTTCCTAAGAGTCCTTCTCAAGCCTTTTTGACTTACTCTACTTCAAACATCAACTTATGGTATGAGCGGTTTGGTCAACTTGACTTCTACTCTCTTTAACAACTTTGCTCAAAACACATGGTCAAAGGTCTACCTAATATCAGCTTTTCTAAAGGAGAGTGTTCATCTTGTTTAGTGGATATAAATCTTAAGGAGAAGTATGATAAAGGAAAGTCTTCTTGAGCTCCAGTTGTTCTTCAGCTAGTTCACATGGTATTAGCTAGACCCTTTGTAGTAACTTCAGTCAGCCAAGGCTACTACATACTCACATTTGTTGATGACTTTTTGAGATTCACTTGGGTCTACTTCCTTCATGACAAGAATGAAGTGGTTCATAAGCTTCAAGACTTCAAGGCTCATGTTGAAAACAAGTCAAGGAAAGCCATCCAAGTATTAAGGGCAGATAATGAGAATAGATATGTAGACAAAAGACTTAAGAACTTTTGCAAAATTGAGGGGATTGATCTTCAGAACTCAGCAACATTTAGTCTACACAAGACATATGTTGTAGCTATGAGGATTAAGACTCTCAAGACCATGGCAAGTTGCATGATAAAGGCCAATTCTCTCAATCCTACACTTGAAGTTGAAGCCATTAGTAGTGCTACTCACATACTTAAAAGGTCTCCTCATCTAGCTTTAGTTGGCAAGACTCCTTTTGAGGCACGGTGTGGCAAAAAATCAATTATGAGTCACCTTAGAGTCTTTGGTTGTCCAACATGGGCAAACCTATCCTCTAGGAGTTGTAAGGCACCAACACCTAGGCCTTGTACCTTCATCGGTTATGAATACAATGTGAAGGCTTACAGACTAATG
Organism: Cupressus sempervirens; assembly: GCA_028749045.1. NCBI lineage: Eukaryota > Viridiplantae > Streptophyta > Pinopsida > Cupressales > Cupressaceae > Cupressus > Cupressus sempervirens. The sequence continues at coordinate 398,816,426 of CM053783.1, forward strand.
GATCCAAAGACACATGATATTTTTGTGGAGAAGGATGTTCACTTTGAGGAAAGTTCACCGAGCTTATCCTCTACTCCTCTCTACACATCATACATAGTGGAAACTGATAGTGACACCAGCAATAGTGCTTCAATAGGTTTAGACACATGGGGTTCGGTCGACAATTGTAGTGAGAGGTCACATCAGTCAAGTCCACATGCTTACATTGCCATAGTGAAAGGTCCATCTCATCATGGTACATCTCATCTTTCAGCTCTAGCTTCTGTTGACTTGGGAGACAGACTTGAGGACATACATCTTCTCATTGATGATGATTCTTCTATAGTTGTTGTGAAGGCTCACTCTAACCCTCATGTCCATTCTCCACATGATCAATCTTTACAGATTGGCATGATTGTGGATCCTTATGAACAAAAATTAGTGGAGGTCTCTTTGTTAGTTGAGGAGATAGATGGTTTAGTGGAATAGGTTCAACAGACATCCTTGCCAGATCTACATTCATTCTTTTTAGCACAGTTGGAAGGGGTGAACATTAGCATCAGTATAGGGATACTTGAGCATGTTTTAGGGCCACCATACATATTTAGGAGTGTACCTTTGCCATTGTTTCTTCCTAAAGGGAGGAACACCATTCTGCATTCTTGGACCAACTTCTTCATCAGAGCAGCTTTCACTTGTTGGCATTCTTCTTTTGCGGGGGGGAGGGGGGGGGGGGGGGGGGGGGGACCTATTATGTCTCTCTTCCTTCTCTCATTCTCTTATGTATATATTGGATATATGTCGTAATGGGGGGGTCTTGATTACTCTATCCATCGATGCATCCTTATTTATCTCTCTTTTTGGGGGAGGGTTTTTCCCATGAGGTTTTCCCTCTTTCCCCGCTTTATGGGAGATTTCATCTTCATTATGTACATGGGTATGTAACATGGCCTAGTAGCTGGGACCCATTATTCATCTTCATCCTAGTTTCATAAGATTAAGGCCATTCCCCTAAGTTGCACTTAAGGGGGGTTGTTGGTGTAAATAAGTATTTACTTATTACACTTACTTAAGTTTACTTAGGTTAATGCATTATTTATTTATTTTGCATTATTTTATTATTTTTATTTGTGAGACACTTAGGAGTTTGCACACCTTTGTGTGTTTTCATGTAGACAACACAGGAGTAAGCAACTCTATTTAAGCACATGGTGTCTACAACACTATTTTGCATGTCACACCCTTGTAGGCTTATCCTCTCATCACCACACTTACTTCCGTAATTAATGGAAGATAACTCATATCTGGTGGAGATGTGCTTGGTTGTATGACATATCATGTAGCTAATTATGAGGCATTCTAGATGTATCTTAGAGGCCTCTATATACAGGCACTCCTAGTGTACTTTTACATTGCATGAATTATGGCATATTGAATACATTATCATTCTGATCATAGTCTCTCTCTCTCTTTGGTCTATTGTGTGCTTGTGTTTGAGTTCTTAGTTCCTGGGTGAATTTTTCCCTTAGGAAATTTTTTACAAACACAATCAAGTTCAATTGCATATAATAACATAGCTGAAGCAATAAATGTATTAAATCACCTAATTTAATCATTTATTTAATTATATAAAAATAATCTATTTATATCACTCACGTTCGCATAAAGCATAAAAAAATAGCAATGAAGTAAATAATTGTAGCATTCAATCCATCTCATAACATAATCAAAGATATGTCCAAATATTGAATAAAAAGATATCATCATAAAACACACTGTCATCTCAAAATGGCATCATCATGCAATATGACCAAATGAATAGCATAGTAGTCTAAAATCTGTGGTACTAAAATCCAAGTATAACATTTGACCCTTAGGTCACCTCACATGTAAAACATAACATAATTAGATATCCACAACAAATAACCAATGAACCCAAAAAGGACAATCCATTTCTAATTATTAAGCATTTAATAATGGTTGTTTAAACAACAACAAAAAGGCACTTAAAAACACATAAGAAAACATCATCATAAACATGACTAACCATTGCTGTAGGAACCTAGTCCAAGGTAGCAAGTAATAGTACATAGTGCCATCTCTACACACCACTTAGGGTACTCATGGAACAACATCATGATACCACATTGATCCTAGTAACCAATGGCACAAACCTTAGTGAACCATAAATCACATCATAATCTCACAATCAGCCAAAGAATAATCAAAGCAACTGATACATAACATAAATCAAATCACCTCTATGGTGTAGACCACTCATGGTCACAATCATGATCCATCACAAAAAAAGATCAAGAAGATTGTATCCATCAAGATGACTTATAGAAGTCAAATGGTAGAGGCACTACATGTTTTCTTGCTTTCTACTTGTGGGTATACTTTGTTTTTCTACAGTGTTTAAAGCATTCATGCTTGTCCTATTTGACACTTCAACTTACAAATGTTTCATCCTTGACTATTTTTACAAGACTACACTAGAGATTTATCCTTGCACTTATGCCTTGATATAGGTGTAATCTTGCTATATCAAACCTAGGGAATCTAATTGCATAACCATCTTGACTTACATATCTTTGATGCTTAGATTGGATTTCAATATTCCTATTTGATATTGATTATATTCATATTCTCATAGTTACACTAGTGATGGTTGTATGATCTCATAATGTCCCTAATAAACAGTCAATGATGAAATAAGAGTCTAAATGTTATGCATTGGTTGTTGGTAAACCAATTTTCATATTAGCTTGCATTTTAGGTTCATTCTCTAGCTTAGTCTTGTACTTTCATATATGGGGAGACCTCTCTCTTTATTTTTTCATGAACATATTGGCTAACTACTTTCATATCTTACTTTGCTTTCTTTTGGATCATGTTTTTTCATCTTCTTGATCTTTCGCCTCACCTCTTTGCTATCTTTTCATCACAAGGGGTTAATATGAAAATCACCATTGATCTATCCAAGTGTTACATATTTCAAACATGTAAGTCTATATTATACACATGAGAGCTAAACATCATAAATGAGAGAGATCCATGAACATAAAAGCATCACATAAGCATGAGCTAGAAATTGAAACAAGTATACAAAATTTGTTGATCAAATCTTGTATCTCATATATATATATATATATATATATATATATATATATATATATATATATATATATATATATATATATATATATATATATATATATATATATATATATATATATATATATATTTATACACACATATATATATACACACATATATATATACACACATATATATATATACACACATATATATATACATATATATATATATATACATATATATATATATATATATATACATATATATATATATGTACATATATATGTATATATATATGTATGTGTGTATATATATGTACATTATACATGTATATATGTACATATATACATGTATATATATGTACAAATATAAATCTACATATGTACATATATATCTGTACATTTATATATATGTAATATATATGTACATATATATCTGTACATATATATATGTGTGTATATATATGTACAGATATATATGTACATATATATATGTACAAATATATATGTACATATATATATATATACATGTATACATGTATACATGTATATATGTATATATATGTACATATATATACACATATATATGTGTATATATATATATGTAGACATGTACATATATATATATATATACATATATATCTATACATACATATATATATGTATATATATGTGTACAAATATATATGTGTGTGTGTGTGTGTGTGTGTGTATATATATATATATATATATATCAATGTGTCACAATATACAAATGTGGGATCCAAAATATGGATATCTATCTCAAAAATACATGGGGTACAATCAAAACTATCAAAATTGGCCTATGACTAACTCGCATCCTCTATAGCTGGTGGTGGTTGTAGTGACGGAGCTTATCTCCTATATGGTGCCTACACTACACCCCCTAATCTCCCAGCTCTCTCTAAGTATATAGGTGCTCATCAATTCACAGGGATTGCAACAATATATACCTCATGATAGTATGTTTCCCTAGTTGTCTGCCACTCCATCTCTCGTTGAGCCTCTACTAAATCATCTCTCAAAGACCACTCTCATCTATCCACCTCTGCACATGCATCCACTAGCTATTGGTCTTGCACATCAATGGTCACTCTAGCTACCTATAGCTCAACCTCTAGAGCTCAAATCCTAGCATCTTGATCATCTCCCCCCTAGCTAGTTGCTCCACCTACACCTTCACTTGCATCACTCATTGTTGCCTTAGTGGAACCTCCTCCTCCTTTGTGGCCTATGCCTACATCTATCTCCTCCCTAATTAGGAAGTACTCCTGACCTCCATCTATCTCCTGCCCCCTCCTCCTTTTCCTCCTCCTCCACCTTCATCTCCTCTGTGCCCTAATGCTATGAGTAGAGCATCCAACTCTTTGAACTAAGGGAATGGATGCCTCTACCTCTCATATAGGTATATTGGGTCCACTCCTACATCTAAGAAATTTGATTGATAATCTCAAGGTGTTTGTAGTGTCTTAAATGGTTATCTAATAGTCTAACAGGTGTAGCCAACCTCATGCCTTATCTGAGTAGAATTGACCATAGGTCATCATCTCTACTAAGACTACCTATCACTCTACAAACTATTGCCATACCTAGCTAATCACAAAATGCTCCACTATCTCAAAGTTCTTTCCCACCAGTGATCTACTATAACACATGTAATCCAACTCCCAAGAGTTAGACCATTTGTTGCATTCTTAATACGATCACCACTCAAATGCTTTCAGCTCATCAAATATATGTGAATAGTATGTAACATCCCCACTATGACTCTATGGTACAAATCATGTGTATCCAAAAATTTAGGGATAGCTAGGCTCCTATAGCTAAACCTATGGTTGGATGACAACAATGTGCTCCCATACCCATGCTTATGCTAGCATTGCTCCACATGCCCAAGAGTGACCCTCATGATATACTATCTCATATAGCTTGTGGTACATATCAACAAGTATGGCTGGTCCCCATGCCATTCTATGAGGCCGCGTAGTTAGGTCTACCACTAGTCTACCCCATCCTAGTGGGAACTAGCCCCTATTAGTAACTAGAGCCTATGCCACTATTGAACATAAAAAACTTGACAGTGGGTAATTAGTGCCATACTCATCAATGAGTCACTCCCAACTAAGATGGTGGTATAGGATGGTAACATCCTAGAACATCTCCTATATTAATGCCCTCCCCTCTACTAGGGTTTGATCATAGTATACCTATGGCATATAACCAAAACTTACATCAACATACCTCACATAGATCTCAAAATTTTTGAAAAACCAAAACAATGATCAAACTTAGAACTCACCAAATCTCCATGGTAGGGTACTTGAAGAATGTGGTACACATCATCAAAACTAATTGTTGCCTCTCTAGTAGGAAGGTGGAAGGTGTTGTTCTTGCTATGTTATTGCTTAGCTAGCACAATCAACAACCTGTGATTTGCCCATTTATGGGGCATTTGTGTAACCCATCCCAATCCCATAATCATAATGGCTTCCCTCTCACCATCATCAAGGTTTTGTAAAACCTACAACCCCACAACTTTTGGGGCTCTAATGAGAAGGGCTAGAAATATTATCTGCAACACAAAATAGGAAAACATCAACACAATTTAACAAACATGAAATATCCAACAAAAAAATGCAAAAAATAGATTGGGCAACATTTCTTCCTATAATCAAGTGATACAATTTGCTAATTAAATGTTGTGTGGTGTTTCTTAAAATACTCAGGTGATACTTTATTCTCGGGCAACATTTTACACTAGTTCATGTGACATTTGGGCATGTCTCATATGACAAAACTTAAACAAACTGTGCAAAACAATTTTTCATATAAAGTATCATGTGATATTTTTTAGAGTAGTTGTGTAATAATTTTTAATATATCATGTGATATTCAATATAAAATCCCTAAAATGTGCAAAAAAATCTCATAAATGCTCAAAAAAGTGACAAAAAGTTGAAAACTTATTCGCGCCTCATAGTCAGCTGGCTGGTTGTGTAATCAACTATGCTCAAAATGATGTCTGTGAGTTAGAATGTTCATTAAATCCATGATGCTTTCTTGAGCACTCACAAGCTCTCAAAAATAAAAAAATACAAAATGATTTGAAAATGAAACTTGGAACCCTTATATAGCCTCTTGACCTAACTTTGACCCATTTTAAAAACTCCTTAGAATTCTGTGAAAATTGCACCCCTAGCTAATTTTGATGTCCTAGATCCATTTTCATAATCAAAATCAAAATCTAAGTTCATCTTGATAGTCAAAATCTCATTTTAAAATTATACCTTCTTCTTTGTGGTTAGTAGACCTTTGAGGTCTAATCTTCAAATCATTATTGGGGCATCTTCATGTCTTCATCATTTCTACACTTCATATCTTCTTCTATTCACATTTTCATGTCTAAAATCACATTTCTACTTGATTTGACCTAATTTTCATGCTTTATTCTTGGTGGTCAACTTTGGTCAAATAGGGGCATTCTTTCCTTTCTTATGGTCACTCTTTGATCTTAATCATCTATCTATCATCTTGGACATTGTTATATCTCTATTTACTCATATCCAGGTCATTTCTACATTTCCATTACCTCATTTCAATTTCGTACCTGAGGGGGCATAAATACTCTATCATCACTTGCTATAGCTATCTATTTCTTAGGAGCATATGTCTAACCTTTTCATTTGTTCTTGATCTATCTACTTTCCTTGGTGTTAACATTCTTCTTGAGTGCTAACATCATCTCTTTCCTAAGTGTTCATTACTACTGCTATCAGACTATACATTTAGGATTTTCCATCTCTTCCTATGTTTTGTTCTTTAGAATAAAATATCTCTATCTATTGATGCCTACTTGGCTTCTATTTTCTTTGATGTAATGTGTTCCCAGATTGATAACCCATTAGTCAAAGAGGGGAAAATGTAATCACCTAAAGATTGTCATCCAGACTATTAACCCCCTTCTTAGCATTTTGGCTAGTTTCATTAATCATTTAGCTAAACCAAATTTCTAATAATCAATTAATTTGATTATAACCTATAGTTTGACTATACTATCCTAAGTTCATTATTTGATTAAAAGAACACATACCCTTTTAATTAAATAAAAGTCCCCTTTCTTCTAACCCACTCATTGTGTACACATAAATTCTTATTTCTAATTTACAAATTAAAAGAAAAGGCTTTGTCTTATATCGGAATTCAACTTCTATTTTATTGGTTGACTTGCTTATGCACATGGATCACTCCTATTTTCAAACTCCACCCTTGATCTTCCACCATCTTGACCTTGATCTCTTCCATTCATACAACTTTAAAAGAAAGATCTCTCCCCTTGTCAAATGATCCATTGATCTTTTGAGTATTCTTATGTTGTAGGTTTTCTAACAAGTTTCTTTGGAGCTTTGTGGAGAACTTCTCATCCCTTGTCTCATTATCTCATCCATCACATACTAGCTTAAGATCATATGGCATTTTTGTATAGTTTCATGTTAGTTTAGTTTCTTTGCAATAGCTTAAATCACTTAGTAATTAGCTTGGATCTTGTAACACTCTCATCTTGTTTAACATATTTGCATTTTTCATTTCATCTTAGCTTACTTCATATTTACATTGCATTCTTGAGGAACTCCTTCTGTACATTTGCATTCTTGCATCTTGTCTTTGGAACCTCTCATTTTGTGGTTTACTAGCAAGAAAAGTATCTCTAAGGCTCAGCTGAGAGCCTCCATATTTGAATCATACTCTCTTACACTTCATGGATAGGGACCTCTAAGCCAATATGCAAGCATTCTAAACTCATGGAATCACTTGGATAGAAGGGTTTAGAGTGTGACACATTTATAGTGTATAGGTAGTTGGTCTATGTAGAAAGAGAGAAACAATATGATTTTGAAATATAGAAAGATTCCAATGGTGTGTTTCAAGCCATTATCCAAATCAAGGAAAATATGATGATTTTGCATCCTTTTAGTCATGGTTGTCCTCTCAAGTCCTTAGATTGGAATATCACTAAAAAATGGAACCTTGTGAAGTGTCATAATAATTATGAAATAATTGTGGTTAAAATAAGTAGAAATATAAAATGTCCACCTAACCCCTTATTATCGGTTGTTGATCATATGATTGACAATGATTTCATGGTATCTCATATTTGTGGAGTGTAGTCTAGTGATGTGGTTTTGGATATTGAGAAATAGTTATTACAATATGACATTTATTATCAGTTTGTAGAGAAGGAAATGGATAAGAAGTATAACATTGTATTATAGGTTTGGTTCCTTGCTATCGTTTAGATCAAAACATGTATGGAGGAAATTAATATCTTCTACAAATATTTTCTATAGTGGCATGCCATATAGTAGCCAATTTTCAAATAGAATGTGAGTAGATCAAGAATGATCTTAGTGATATTAATAAATCCTATAGAATTATCAAGGATTTGAATGGTGCATACAAGAAAAGAGTCAATTAGCTACATATTGAGTTTCTACCTCAACAACAAAAATAAAGGGAAGACTTGATCAAGATATTTTGGCTTACAATCGATATGACTAAAGTTAGGATGGAGCAAAGTTGCCAATCTATTGGCTCAAGGAAAACCAATTTCTCAACACTATGGTATCAATATAAAAAAACAATAAAAACTTTTTGAACTTATCCAAGTGATTTGTTTTGCAAGATCTAATGCACTTTCTTGTACACAAAGCAGAGTCAAATATCAAGGAGGGAATTAGCCAGCCATAACAAAAGAAAATATTTTTACTACCACACCATACTGATACATAGAGATGTATGATAATTAAACTACTTTTTTCTTGCAAGCAATGGACACTTCATACTATGAGGAAATTAACCCTTACCTAATGATGACAAGGCAATGCCTACTTATCTCCTCTATGTGGATTGACCAAAAGTCTTCCCCTTAACATAGGGTAATGGATGCATAAATATTTTTATACTAAAAAAAATTATTCAAACACATTCCCCTATGATATATATACACAAAAAGCATAGAGGGATATTATATATATATAATGTCCTTGAGATTGGTCAAGGACAGGAGAGTGGAAGAGTTTCCATGGGCAAGGAGTAAAATTAGATTAAAAACAAGCATGAGATTACCATCCCATACACCTCCAAATGTTCTTGATTTTGCCACCTCATGGAATATTTTAGCTACCCAACATGTTTAGCACAAGAGTATGTTGGCAAATGGGAAATCATCATCACTAAATAAGAAAATCATGTACTATCATAGATCTAACTTAAGTTGCTAAACCTTTTCAAAGGAACCTATACTAATACCAACTATAAGGGAGACAAGAGGGTCCTTTGATGTTCAATATTCCTAATCAATACCTCTTATAATGGTTATAACTGATGGGTGATTATGATGATCATTTGAAAAATACATAAGGTGAAATTCTTGATATGCTTGCTAACTAATAAGTTAATGTAGATACAAAAAATTCCCTATCATGGGACTAGTAAGTATAAAATTTAAACCAATTTCCTCCAATTAATATTGACTGTAATATACAATATACTCTTTTATTAATAATCTATTTTGGTAAGTCTATTACTTTCATTTCACTACTAATTGCTAAAAATTACTAATCTTTTTCATAGGGAGATATGGATACACCATAAGGAATAGGCAGGGATGTACCTCACACGCCTTCTTTAGCAAAGGTAAACCTTAATCAGTGTAATTGTACAAATTATATGGAAACAAATTTCATATTTCTATGTTCTTTTCTTTATGGATTTGGAGTTATTTTAATGGACTTTTACTGATATTGATGTCACATCTTGATGCTTATTCATAGGGAAAAGCACAAATGAGAGCAGATCAAATGTGATCTAAAATTTGGGTGTCATTTTTATGTGACATCATGCGTAGCATTGACCCCATCTTCATGGCCCGTAAGCTTGTAAAAAATATATTGATGAAATTCTTAACCTTGTCCTCAACTGAAACTATAATGTCCCATTGAAAGATCCTTGGAACAAGGATTGAATACAAGCCAAGATAAAAAAAATTATTACAAGTATAAGTGCACATGACAACATCATACATGGATCACAAAGATCACAATGAAAGACTTCCCCAACAATCTCAGCAACCAATGAATCTCCAAACATCACTACTAAACTAACACACACAAACTGAAGAACAAAAACCAAAGATGACATCAAAACACAAAATCTCTAATTTGTCAAATCGTGGAACCAAAAGCAATCCTAAAGGGTACTCAAAATTCTAAGTTGCATTCCACAAAGAACAGCAAAGAGGCCCCCTATTTTTTGCATGAGAGAATAACAACTGAGAGTCTCACATGAGGAAACACCTCTTTGTGTGAGAAAATACATAGAGCCATGTGAGGAAACACCATCTCATGTCAGGACATGCTTGGCCTAGCAGCCAAAATAGCCAAATTGGTGTGGGTTTTCATACAAGGATTTGCCAAGCTACACAAGGAAACCCAACACACCATGCAAAAAATTGCATTCTCACACAAGAAAGTACAATTTCATGTGAGGATACAAATCAGCAAGACAAAAAACATAAAGGTAAAAAGATAGGAAATAAATTCCCTCCACACTAGGAGTACTGGATCCACATAAATCGAGGAATGAACACTAGAGTACATAAGAAACAAGATGCCATGAACATGGTAGAGGATCATCTATCCATCTAAACCATAGTAGTAAAAGAACATACTAGAATCAACATCACAATAAATAGAAGTAACATCACAATAAGTGAAAAACCAAACTAAGTATGTGGTTCCTCACAACCATTAATAGCATCATAAGACCATCATGGATCCTAGCCATCCCCCATATATAACATCCCAAACTACCGACCAGATCATCGATGTTATCTTATGAGGACATCGCTAGTAAAATGTGCTACAACATAAGAATAAGAAAATCTAACATGCTAAACCAATAAGCAATAGATACACTAATGAAGCAATTAACATCATCTAATCATATGTTAAACATCATAATATGGGAATGCATCAAATAGACTAACATCATCTAAACATGATATCCAAGCATTCCAATGAAAGTGTAAATCACAAGAAAGCATACTCTGAAACCCAAAGTATCGAGTGAAAACATCTAGCAATAGTTGCACTAGAACAAAAGACCATCTCTATATACTAGCCCCTAGCAATGGTATGGGTAGCTATTGTAATACCCCAAAATTGGCTCATTGCCATGATACCAATTCTGGTCTATTTCTAACCAATCCTAAAGTCCTATTCCATTAAGGAAATTCTTATTTAGCTACTCGCTACTTGACTTAATTGTCAAATGCAGAAAACCCTAATTTGCATTCATCACATTTCTTATTCAATTCCTATAGTACGTACTCATATTAGTCACATTAAACCTACTTGATTTAATTATAATTTAATTTAAAAGTATTTATACTTTATTAAATTAAGTTATCTCCTAGGGCTAATGTACTATGGGATTAAATTTATTTAATTTAATAAATACACCTATCTTGATTAATTAAATGTAATTATTTAATTAAATGGAAAAGGTATTTCTAATTAATTAAAGAAAATTATTTAATTAAATGGAAGGCTATTCTTTAATTAATTAAACAAATTGATTTAATTAAATATGAGTAATTCCTAATTAATTAAATATAGTTATCTAATTAAATAAGAAAAGTGTCTCTAACTAATTAAATAGAATTATTTAATTAAATAGAAAAGGTAATTATGAGAGCATATCTCATTTTATTAAATTAAATATCTCACCAAAATCTCTCTTCAGTTCAAAAAAAGGAAATTCCTAGTTCACTATTGATCAAAAAGGAATTAAATCAGTTAACTCTTTATTCTACTCAAATTAAATCAGTTAACTCCCTTTAATTTGGGAATCTTCCTTTATGACTGAACTTCACCTTTAATCTTGACCGTTGATTGAAATCAATCTCAACCATCGGATGTTTTCAAGAAAATCTATATAAGAGACCCTCCTCTTTTCATTTCAGGTGCTTGATTGTGCATTCATTTGAGTTCATTATTTTCATAAGATATTCATTTTCTAGTTTAATCTCATTTAGCATAATATGCATATGTTTTAGCATAGCTTTCTTTTACATGTTCTTAGATTAAACATGCATACTCCATTCTAGATTAATATGCATTCTCATATAGATTAGTGGCATTTTCTTTCAAATCCTTCATTCGTAGAGGGTCTAGTTGTGTAACACCTCAAATTTGAGGATATCTAACAAGAAATTCCCTTTAGATAGAAGGCAACAAGTCACCTTGCCATCTAATTTTCGGATGAACAATCCAATGTTCATTCTAGGATGAATCCACAAATAAAGACTGTGTTGAAGTGTGTGTGTTAGCATAGGCTGCATTTTCATGCATACATTTATGGCACCCACTGTGGGGCAGGGAAAATCAATTTTTCTCTCCTCTTTCTGCATTTTTTAAATAATTTTTTTGTTCTCTGTCCGTATTGTTCTGTACAAATTCAAGAATCTTCATGCGAGACTATTCATTTTCACATGACAATCCAGAATCTTCCCACAAAGATTCTTTCTGTATCACGCGAGAAAGTGCCAGAGTGTGCAAAACTTTGCATGACACCTTTTTTGCGTAGGTCGTAAAATAATTTTGCGTGGGTTGTAAAACTTTTTCGGGTGGACTGTCAAGAATTTCGTGCGAGACTCTGCTGATAGAAGCTATTTTTTGCATTGATTTTTTGTGTTTTCTAGTTTTTCTACTAACTGCTCACTATTATTGGTTTTTCTGTGATTTTTGATTTTTTTTTGGAACAACATAATAGCAGTTTGTAGGACAATTGGAAAACCATGATAAAGTTGCTAAAAATAGGTAAAACATCTACTAAGCGTGTTGTGAGGATTACTAGGTAATTCTCTTTGACTAATAAGACTTCATTTGGACCTAAAAAGAACATCTCTCATGTCAAGCTTGTGTGTATTTCCTTCCATGTTCTTATTTTACAACACATGCATAATTTGATACTAGTTTGTGACCTCCATTAGTTTTCATCTAGTAGGCTTAGTTACTAGTGATAGATCTAATTAGCTATCTTGGGTTATTGGACTAGCTAATCCGCTAGCCCCTCATTTCACCCTATGGTTGTAAGATCAGCACCACGTTAAAGGGGAGAAGTCTACAGGAAAGAAGTGTTAAATGCTCCACAAGGCAACCCTTTTGTGCTTTCTAGAACTCACTAGTTTCTGAATTGTGGACTTGTGTTGGCTTGTGTGAGGGGTTAAATGTTCCACATCTTTGGACTCACCTCACATTAGTTAAAGCATTAAGTGTACCACCTTGTGCTCTTTGATTTCTTTTGGATAGATTTGCTTTCAAGAATTAACATCTGTACACATATAGTAATTAGGCCCCATGAACACTATTTGTGGATCTTGATGGAGTGGGTTCCTAGTGAAACTCCTCTCTATGACGAATTCCTTGTAGGTGGGGAGGATACTTTGAGCATCTTGCAAATAGATGAGTTTTTAACTTGTTGATTAAGGCATTCTTTCTCCAAAGAGGTTGATAGATCCCTGGTAGTTGACATCATAGATCTTTAAGAGATACTCTTTGTTTAGTGTGTTGAATTAATTTGTCTGCTTTGATTGGGCTAAAAGTGAAAAGGTGTCAAAAACCTTGAATCTGGAAGCTAAGTCCCCTTGTGGTACACTATTGTGAGTCAGTTACCTTTAGAGAGGGTTAACCATAGAAGACAATCCCTCTACAAGGCAAACTGCATGGACAGAACCTCAAGCGGTAATAGCCATTTTTGATGTGGTAGTGAAAACTGCTATATAAATGTCCTTGTGGAAGAAATCTCCACGGGTGTGGTTCATTGTGGGTTGTCAGATCTCCCCAACAACTCTTGAAGATTAAGTTCTCAGAATGTGTTGAAACCTTGGTGTGCCAGGATTGGAGGTCACCCCTATGAGTCATAAAAGTTGTAAAGTCAAAACATTACTAAAAACCTTAGAGAGGCCAAACTTTTCACTTTCTACGAATGTGTGCAATGATTGCAAAACTCTTTGAAAACATACACAAATAGCTCTCCTAGGGATTAGCACAAACTAAGTCAATTGATTGTTCATGCGTAAGGTTGCTTTTGCCCTTGCTCATTGTTTTCAAACGTGCTTGGAATCGCTTGTTTGTTGTTCTACATACCTGTTTATCTACTTGGTTACTAAAATGATCAAAATTTGTCAAAATCAGTTGCTGTTGTAAAACTAGTCTACCTTCTTGTGCAAAATCATTTTGGTCTCGAGTGAAATCATTTGGTCCTCACACAAAATCATTTTGTTCTCGCGTGAAATTAAACTGCTTTTATGAGTCTTTGTGTAGCCCAGTGAACTTATTCGCACGAAATTAAAATTACTGTCACTGAACTTCACGTGAGCTAGAAAAATTCTTTGCGCAGTCTTTGAAACTTCTTCATGTGACTTGTAAAGGTTTTTTGCACAAGATCTTGTGTCAGCATTACCAATTTGGGTCTATTTTAGCTATCTATAGCCTACATGCTATCTTTTTTTGCATCTTTTTATTGCTCATTGTTTGCACATAGTCCTAAAACAGTGACACTTTTCTTAGCCAAAGACTTGTGTCTTGTACTTTGACTAGTGTCATCTCATAAGTAATTTTTTTGGTCCTTGTCTTAATGCTTGTCATACTTTGTGTCACATTGGTCATAATCTATAGCTGTTCTAGCCTTTAAATTAGACCATTTGTGCCTTAGTGAACAAAATTCTTACTATTATCTTGTCCTTTTTGAGACTCAGTCTTAGCGTAGTCCTTGTCCAAGTTCTAGCTCCTTGTCCTTGTCTATGACTATCACAACCAAAAGTGGCAACGTGTTTTATCCCTATAACTTTAAATGTGGTCATGCTAGGGGTCATAACTATGGCAGAGGTCACTTACCTTTCGTTATGCAATCTATATGCAGTTCGGCTAGTGAGGCATCTTCACAATCTCCCTCACCTGCCAGGTTATCTTGTGTTCAACAAACATTTTCCAAAAATTTGCAACAAATTAAGAATCCTTTTTACCAAAAGGATACTGAGATAGGTAGGGGTCCTGCATTTCCAAACACAATGTATGATCCTTTCTCCAGAGACCCTTTTGAAACACAGCACATTGAAACTAAACATGTTGCTATAATGACTAATCATGAACCTGAACATGGTAGTCATAGTCAATATCAAGAACCACCTAGGAATGATAAAGAGAAAGAGAAATACTATGACACTGATGAGGAATAGGAAAATGTGGAAATACTCCCTAAACACATAGCAAAATTTTGAAGAGACAAAAAAATTTAGAAGGTCATGGGAATCCTAATCAACAAAGAGAAAGAAAAATAATTTCTCAAACTTGCCCAAGAGGGAGTAAAGTTACCTTCTCATTTCAATGTGGAAACCATTGTCAAAACTGAAGAAGAAACTAAGACTTCCAAAATCCAAAAACAATTGAAAATTATGCAAAACCAATTGGCTTAGATGATGCATGAGAAAGAGAAACCCACAAAGACATACACATTGGACACTCTTTGTTCATTTCCATTTGACAAAAGCATAAACATGTCTCCTTTCCCATGAGGTGTAGAGCTACCCAAATATGATAAGTACTTTGGTACTACTAATCCCCAAGATCACTTGCCGAAATTTGGTGCTTTGTCTATGGATTTTATACACAATCAAACATACCTCATGCGTTTATTCCCTAGAAGCCTAGGTGGTTAGGCTTTGGTGTGGTTCTCACATTTATCTTTTGGTATCAAGACATTTGACAAAATTGCCAATTCATTTGTTTAGCAATATTCTCATAATATACAACACCCTATCAATATTCGAGATGTATGCAACCTTAAATAGAAGGTTGGTAAACCTTTCCTCATTTACCTCCAATGGTGGAGACAATTGTACACTAAGTATTCTTGCAAAATTTTAGAAACGGAAAAGCTTGACATTTTCACTAACAACCTCCTACTTGATTTTGGATATAGAGTCCAATTTCAAGGTCCACATACCTTTGAAGACATGATTACATAGGCTATCTATATCGAGGAATTTATGGTTAAGAAAGGTGAACTCACTCTTTAGAGAGACACAAAAAAAGGTTCCACTTTCAACAAGGATAAAACTAAACATGTCAACAAGAACCGAGAAATTGTACATGATGGAGTTGTTGACAATGTCACACCCAAATTGGCCAAAGTGGCATTTAATCTCACATACTGCCTCAAAGCGACCAAAAATGCTGAGAAACCTCCCCCTGATAATAAGACATCTAGGAACAAACCAAGAAAATCATGGACAACATGCCCCAAGCGAGAGTATACACCTTTGGGGGAACCTTTGGATGTGGTTTACAAAACATTGCTACAACATAAGATTATTTCACCAATGGATAACCCTCGTCCCTATGATCCACAACCATGTCCACCATGGTGGAATGAGACCACATTTGGTGAGTATCACCAAAACAAGGGACAAAAAACCAGAAACTGTATAAACTTATGTCATAAAGTCTAGGACATGATTGATGCTAGTGATCTTGTGGTAGATGGACATAACAAAAACTCAGACCACAAGGTGTTCAAAGAACCTTTCCCAGCTTATGAAAAAGGAGAGACTTTGAAACCAGAGCCCTATAATAAGGTCAACTATACATATTCCAATGATGATAATGTCATCACATGGTTGAACCTATAGATTCTAAATACTGTGATGTTATTACTATAAAGGGAAAGCAAGATAATGACAAACCCAAGACACCATTTTTCTTGAGGGGCCCTACTTCCAATGAAATGGATAATGCATCTTCACAACATTGTGCTAACACTATTACTCACTCTCATGCCAAGTTGGTGCACAAAGGCCCTGTGCCTCCTACTTCAAATCTTGAACAACATAAAGATAAACCCCTTGCTGGTCCATTCGATAAAGGTGCAAAACCCACAATGAACTTGACTGCAACTAGTTATAGTGTTCTCAATCAGTTGAAATGAACTAGTGCTCAAATTTCCATCTTTGAGCTACTTAAAATCTCGCTTGCTCACAGGAAAATTATGGAAAAAGCCCTCATTGGGGCAAATGTTCCTCAAGATCTTGATCTTGAGTGATTTCAATCCATGGTAGGTCACCTGACCTCACCTTATCTTATGACCTTCTTTGAGGAGGATGACAACTTGATGAATCACCCACACAATCAACCTTTGCATATTGAGGTTATGATCCACCAGACATGTGTTCCTTGGGTACTCATTGATAACAATGCTCACCTAAATATTGTCTTTGCTACTCTTCTCAGACAATTGGATTATTTTCAGAGGACTCTATTGATCCCTGATGAAAGATGACTATCAAAGCATATGATGAAGTGGAATGAAAGTCACCAGGTCTTGTGGTTTTACCAATTTGCATCGGTCTTGTCGAAAGGGATGTCGCCTATCAGGTGCTTGACATTCCCTTGGCCTACAACATTCTACTGGGACAACCATGGATACATGAGATGCGCGCTATGCCATCCACATACCACCAATGCATCAAATTCCCATTTCATGGCTCCGAAGTTACTATTCCTACCACTACTAGCTACACTTGCAATATGCTCAAAGCTGTTGAAAATTTTGTCCCTACTAATCGTGAGTCCACTGATTATCATGACAATAAGCTAAAAAAAATTGAGCAGTCATTTAAACTGAAAGAAACTGGTATGGGAGAGTACCACATGGATCCAGTGCTATCATTAACATCTCTCCCAAAGTCCCCTCAACATTTTGGGAGACCCTCAAAAGCAAAGAAGTTGTTCATGCTGACACCTCAAACCAAGTATAATGGTACTTTCATTAAGGCTACAGTTCCCTTAGAAGATGAAAGTGAAAATATAGCCATTGCTACATGGCTTTATAGAGAAGAAGCTCTAGTGGACCTAACAGAACAAGCTTGAGAAATCACTCCTAAGAAATATGGACCTAGTCTTAGGCTTATGAAGCATTTTGGTTACAAGGGAACTGGCCCTATTGGGTGCAATAACAATGGCCTAATTGATCCTATCAAAGCAAGAGCTTGAAGCAACCATGATACAATCGGCCTAGGGTTTAAGAAGGTCCCTTTCCATTTGGGATCAAATCAATTCATCCCCAAACCTGAGAGTTCATCTGAAAATGAGTCACAAGCTGAGTCAGATACTCAAGAAGAAGAATCTAATGATGAGGATTCCTACCCTCATCCTATTCCTTATGATCTTTCTAAATTCTTTGCTGAGCTAGATGAATTTATGCCACATGTTAGCACTATGGATGATACTAGTGATTCTTCTAAGGACAATACTGAGCAACTCAAATATCATTCAGAAAAGGGAGAATCTAGTCAGTCATGCCGTATTAAGTATTTGTGTAAGAATCCAGAGGCTGAAGGAGAGTATGTCTCTATCACTGTTGGAGAGTTCTATAGTCTCTCACCATGTAGCACTGATTCTCATGAATATGAGTTTGACAATCTTTCAGAAGCTACTACTGATAAAGACATTGACCAAGTGCATGTCTATGAAAATTGAATTAAAGTGGGTGAAACATCTAGGGTTAGGTCACGAGGGTCTGATCCAACTAGTGTCCTAGAGTTGTCAATTCTTGACATTAGTATTTTGAGGTGTTTGAACACACCTATGGATGAGGTCATCGTAGTTCTTGAATTGCTTGTCCATGCACTTAATGACTATACTATGAATGCAATTAAACTAGACACTACTCTCTCTCTCACACATCCTGAGCTTATAGACTAGAACCCCAATACATCTAACGAAGTCCCCATGTTCCAAAATGACTATGCTCTTTCCTGTTACCTAAATGCTATCAAACCTATAACATCTTCCACCAATGAGTAGAGCATCAACATGACTGAGGTTGACATCAAATATCTTAGTCACATAATTTTTTTTTTAAAATGCAAGAGGTCTGATGGTGAAAACCACATTGTAGCAGTGTCGGATCCCAAAAAAGTAAAAAGCAAAGATGTATCCAAGGGTGAAAACCTCTCTGAGGTTCCCATGGATGAGATATTTGATGTCCTTCCCAGTCACTTTTAGAAGAGATCATCAGTGTTAATATGAGCTGACATAGCTAATTAACTTGGGCACAGAAGAACATCCTCATATGATACATCTAGCGCAATCACTATCACCTGAAGAGAAAGAACAATTCATTACCTTTTTCAAGGAAAAGAAAATAAATTTTTCCTAGACATATTATGAAATTCTAGGATTAGATCTTGATCTTATCATGCATCATTTTTCCATAGCACCAAGCATTAAACTAGTTGAATAGAAGCTTCAAAAAATACACCCTCACATTGCATTGCTCGTCAAAGCAGAATTGGAGAAACTCCTAAAGGCTGGTTTCATCCATGCAATTGATTATGTTGAATGGATATCAAATATTGTTCCTATTTCCAAGCATGATAAATCTATCAGAGTTTGTACAGACTTCCATGATCTTAACATGGCATGTCCTAAAGATGACTTTTCGCTCCCTAATATTGATATGATCGTGGACATGATGGTTGGTTATGAGATGTACTCACTTATGGATGGTTTTTTTGGATATAATCAGATAAAAATTGCACTAGAAGATTAGAAGAAAATGGCTTTCACATGTGCATGGGGAACCTTTTGTTGGAATGTGATGCCATTTGGTTTAAATAATGCTGGTGCTACATATCAGCGAGCTATTACTACAATTTTTCATGATATGATGCATAGAACCATGGAGGACTACGTCGATGACACCCTAGTCAAAAGCACTAAATGCAATACTCATCTACAAGATTTGGGACCCATCCTAGATCATATGGAAAAATTCAATCTTTGGCTAAATTCTAAGAAATGCGCATTTGGTGTCACATTAGGGAAATTGTTGGGATATATTGTTTCTATAAAAGGAATTGAAGTAGATCCAAGCAATAATGGACATGCCACCACCTCAATACATCAGTCAGGTGAGAAGACTACAAGGAAGGCTTCAATCTATTCATAGGTTTATTTCATAATTGGTGGATAGATCACAACCCTTCACAAAGACCTTACATAAGGGTGTGAAATTCAATTGGAGCCAGGATTGTGAACAAAGCTTAACATAGATCAAACAATATCTTGTCAATCCACCAATCCTGATGCCTCCTATGCATGGGAAGCCTTTGCTTTTATACATTTTAGCCATTGAAACATCTTTGGGAATCTTGTTGGCTCAAGAAGACAATGACAACAAAGAAAGAGCTATTTATTACTTGAGCTGAACATTGGTATCTTATGAGAAGAACTATAACATTATTGAGAAAGCTTTCTTGGTAGTTGTCTTTGCTTCCTAGAAGTTGAGACACTACATGCTTGCCCACACTACATGGCTTGTGGCTAAAATATATCCATTAAAGTACTTGCTCAGTAAGGCAGCTCTCACAGGAAGATTGGCTAAATGGGTCATGATACTTAGTGAGTTTGACATCCAATATGTTGAATGCAAGGCTATAAAGGGACAAGCAATTGCAGACCAGTTGGTCGAGGCACCCATATAGAGTCTTCTACCAATAAACATTGATTTCCCAGATGAGTCAATTTTGACACTCACGTACCATACATGAGTTATGTTCTTCGATGGGTCCTTCACACAACAATGATCAGGTGCTGGATTACTCTTTATTACACCATAGAGATACTCATTGCCCAAAGCGTACAAGATTCTGTTTCCTTCTACAAATAACATTGCTGAATATGAGGCTTTGATCAATGACATGAAAATTACAACTGAATGGAGAGTGGATCAGTTAGACATCTTTGGTGACTCTCAGCTTGTTATCAATCAGGTAAATGATGTGTATCAAACAAAGGATGAGAAATTGATTCCTTACAAGTGCATGGTTGATGACTTGAAGAAGTATTTTGCACACATTACCTTCCAAGAAGTTCCACGAGTAGATAATAAAGCAACTAATGCCATGGCCACTCTGGTCTCCCTACTACAAATGCCAGAAAATGATCTCTGACATGACTTCTTGGTGGAAGTGTTACACTACCCAGCCTATGACACACCTGATTCCAGGATGATCTATTCTATTATAGGGAAAGAATCATCTCGCTACCATCACATCTATTCCTACCTTCATAATCAAACCATTTTGGAAGGTCTGACTCAGAATGAGAAATGTTACCTAATTCGTAATGCTTCACATTATGTCATTATTGCTAACAATTTGTATAGGAGA
Organism: Cupressus sempervirens; assembly: GCA_028749045.1. Taxonomy (NCBI): domain Eukaryota; kingdom Viridiplantae; phylum Streptophyta; class Pinopsida; order Cupressales; family Cupressaceae; genus Cupressus; species Cupressus sempervirens. Next base: position 398,837,819 of record CM053783.1, read on the forward strand.
GGTCTCAACATAACACTCCTTAGGTGTTTAGAACTCAACGAGTCCAAATGCGCACTAATTGACATTCATGAAGACATTTTTGGATCTCATTCCAATGGCTTGACACTAGCTCGCAAACTCCTTTATGCTGGTTACTACTGGCCTAAAATGGAGCAAGAAGCTATTAAGTATGCTAGGTCCTGCAAGCAATGTCTACTACATGGAAATCTCATTCACACTCGAGCCAGAGAGCTAATTCCCTCTACTACAACATGCCCATTTCAACAATGGGCCTTTGACTTGGTAGGGCAGATTCACCCAACCTCTTCTAATAGAAATAAGTTCATCATCAAAGCTATAGATTATTTCACAAAGTGGGTAGAGGCAGTCCCTCTCACAGTTGTTGATGGCAAAACTGTAGCACTTTTCATCACAAACTATATCATCTGTAGATATGGTGTATCATCCTCAATCATTACTGAAAATAGAGGACAATTCAAGAATAAAGACCTCAAGGAATTGTGCAAGAAATTCAAGATCACACAACATTGGTCTTCCATTTATTACCCCCAAGGTAATGGCCAGGTTGAGGTATCCAATAAGGAAATCCTCAAAATTCTTCATTGCACAGTCTGTAAGTCAGGGAGAGATTGGCATCTCCAGATCAACCTAGCCCTATGGGCATATAGGACAAGCATTGGAACTCCAACGGGCACAACTCCCTTTGCATTGGTGTATGGGGTGGATGTTGTGCTTCCAATAGAAGTCAAGATTCCTACCTTGAGAATCTCTACGAAGGGTCTTATCACTGATGATGAGTACAAGATAGCTCGGCTTCAAGAGCTTGTGTTACTGGATGAACAATGACAAGTGGCATGTGATCATCTACGAGCATATCAACAAAGAATGACCAAGAGTTACAATCGAAGGGTTAGGCCACATGACTTCCTACTGGGTGACCTTTTATTGAGAGAGAACCCTAAGAATCAACAACAGAAAGTGCAAAAGGGAAAGTTTGAACTAAATTGGCTAGGTCCTTACATCATTACTGCAGTATATGGATCTGGCACCTATCAGCTTTCTACAACCAAAGGAGAAATGTTTAAAGAGCCTGTCAACACTCTCCACCTGAAGCAGTTTTATAGTTGATTTAATCTCAGCATGCTCTCTGTACATATCTATATGTTGTGAAAAAAATCTAAAAATTAGAAAAAGTCCTGAAAAAAATTGTTACCCTAGTGAAAACCTAGCAATAGGTGCCTTAGTAACACCAAAAAAAAAAAGAGAGCAAAATACAAAAAAATTGAAAAAAAAAGGTGCCATTGGTGAAAACCTAGAAACAGGCATCATGGTAGCAAGAAAAGGAAAATAAAGCCAAGAACATGAAAACCTGGTAAAAAGGCACCTCTTGTTCCCAATGCTCCATCTTGTAGTGCATCTTCTAGCTATTCTGTACAGTCACTTTCCTGCTTTTCCTTCTTTACACTCATGTATCCATGGATTGAGTCTTGTCATAGCTCGAGGACATTCCTCTCTAGTATCATGCTTTTTGAGATTCTCCTCATAGAATCTCCTTCACGAAAGTCACCAGTGGTTCTTACTATGTCTTCCTACTGTCTCTAGTGTCACTATTTTTGAGATTCTCCTCATAGAATCTCCTTCACAACAGTCACCAGTGGTTCTCACTATGTCTACCTACTATCACTAGTGTCACTCTTTTCAAGATTCTCCTCATAGAATCTCTTTCACAATAGTCACTAGTTGTTTTAGCTGTCTGCCTACTGTTGCTAAGGTCATGTATCTAGATTATTTTATGGAAAATCTCTTGCGTCAGTCACCAATCATCCTGGCTATGTCTATCTACTGTTGCTCAATCTTTCTTAGGTTCTTCATCATGAAGATTCCTCTTTGACCTCAGTCACTAGTCATTCTAACTATGTCTGCTTGCAGTCATCACCCTATTAAAGAAATTTCTTTCAAACATATTCCAGACACTAATACTTGACATCAATCCAAAAACATTGAACTCAAAAATGATATACTTGTTTGTATATGCTGAGCATTTTCTTTGTTTGCTTTGTTTTTCTTTATCATATCCCCTCGAGAAACTTGAGGCTGTCATCTTTGACTAGAGAAGTAATGACTGGGGGCATGATCTTTTCTTTGCTTTTTGTTTGTGATTTAGTTCGAATAAGTTGATTTATTCCTATAAGAGGGGTGTCCATTATAAGAGCCTCCATCACATATTGGATGGCCATGTGTACCTTGACTCCTTTTATACAAATACACCAATAATGTTGGTTCTTTTCCTTGTTTGTTGGAGTAAACTCTTTATGCTACAGTAAATACTGATACTCGTCCTGCTAAGTGAACATACGGGTCACTACAAGTATATCTAGCACACTTCTATCTCAAGTTATGAATGCAAGGGTCGTTGTAGACAGAATGAATACTAAATACTTAGCATAAGAGGGATCTCTCATGTATCTGGTGTGCCTATCATGCAAGCAACATTCAGGTCATTCTAGCGTTTATGCTCTAATGCTTATGTTAACTTGCTACATTAAAAGGGACAAATGTTCCAGTCATTCTAGCTTCTTGTGCCTTGAATGCTTACATTTAATCCCAACAAACCAATAATGTATGTTATATTCATATTTCCATGATTGCAATGTCAGTGGAAATTGTATAACATATGAGTTTTATTTATATCTAGTGATGATTAAATATCGAGGCTTGGTAACCAGATCGAGGGTTGCATTTAACATAGCCTTGCATTACATACTTCATTTGCATAAGCACGCAATTTGATGGTCATTCTATTCCTACCCTTTTTAATGAAGGATTGGGGGGAATCTCCACATGCATCAGATTCCTCCACGGTTGCACAAGCGTTTGGTTCGTCGATTCACACTCCTCAATGGAATACCTATGACTGTTAAACAAAAACATGCAACATTACGTGAGATGTCAATCCATACATATGCATTCTATTTATGTACAACATACATCTCATGTACATCAAAGTAAAGCAAAATAGACAATGACATGTACACAGGAATACTCAGCTCAAGATCTCATATATATATATATATATATATATATATATATATATATATATATATATATATATATATATATATATATATATATATATATATATATATATATATATATATATATATATATATATATATATATATATATATATATATATATATATATATATATATATATATATATATATATATATCAAAAGAATGGGTTAGTACAAAAATGTGTGCTACTTGAGCACAATCAATCAAAAATGATACATGTGGTGCTGGAACACCAATTAATACATAGCTAGGGATCAAAATAAAAAATCAGGCACAGAGTGTCTAACTCTGTCCCATAGCCTCACCTCTAGGAGGAGTAGGAACAACAAGTGGTAGAGTGGTGGTGGCATATCTAGTCTAGCAGGAGGTCATGTGCCCCCAGACTCTTGCACATACTGAGAAAAGCATTGCACCTAGAGTGTCTCATCTGGCACTGCACTAGTATATGCAGCATAGTAATATGCTACACGAGCTAACTAAAATTGGATCTCATCCTATGCTAGCTCCAATCTTTTCTCTACAGTCTCGGTGCACTCTCTCCAAAGATTTGTGTTTCGCTATCGCTCTACCAGTTGCACATTCCTGACTGCCACTGCAATCTATAACTCTCCCAACTGTTGGGAGGCCACACGAACCTGCTCTCAATACCATTGTACCATGTCCTACACTCCACCTACCAACTGATCCGGCATATCCTCATTTAACATCTTTGGTGCCTACCATTATGGAGGTGCCTACGACTGTGGTGGCACCTACTATTATGGAGCCTCTTGCTGAGGGGCCTCCTCCTCTGTCCTCTACCTACGGCATGGACTCAGCCCAATCCCATTGCCCCCAGCACCTGGGTATGATCCCATCTAACATGGGGGAATATGTATCTTCTGAACTTGGTCCCAGGCCCGTGACTATTGCTGTGGTTGAACTGGTAGTTGTGGCTATGCCTATTGCTACTAGGGCACCTGTCTCTTTTCCTACCCTACCATCCCAACTAGATCTATAAAATGTGGGAACAGATGGCTGATAAAAAATGCTTGATATGTAGGCATCATCCTGGCATCTACTACCTCTGGCTGGTAGTCCTACTGAATTGTAGCTAAGCTACAAATGTCTATTATGGATCACCCTAGATCCATCCATGCTAGTTAGCACTACTCAACATCCTTCTATAACCTGGCATAGGCATAGTACTTAGCAAAAATATCCTGTGGTCGGCCATACTGCTGCCACACTCTTGATATCACAAATCTCTTAATAACTGATGTCTTCCTGCTCGCCAAAGGTCAAGAACTGAACATCCATGGTAACTCTCTGGGAGCATCATCCTAGTCCTCTATCTCTCACCAGGGTCACCATACAACTGAAACCAGGTCATCAAGATGTATCCTCCACTGCTTTGTCTTACCTAGGTGGGCCTAGGTAATATGCCCTCGATATCTGCAAATATAGAGCTCCATGGGCTCTTTGGCATCCTCAAAAATTGACCTACATATGAGAAGATGTTCCTAGGCCCAAATTTGTAACACATATACTCTGGCTACCATGGTCTTCTTCTTGTGGAAGATGACCTCATGCATCTCATGGAAAAGGTGAGCCAGCATGCATTGACACCACCCAAAAATCTCAGGTGCCTCTAGCATCTTGTGGAGCATGACTCCCCACCCTCACTCCAAACCATGTTGTCCTCTGTCAGGACATAGGAATCAACTCAAAAATATAGCCAACACTGATGCTAGCCTATGCATGAGTCAATAAGTGTGCATCATCTCATCCTAGCTGATAGCCCTACCTCTCGGTAACTCCCTCCCAAATATAATGGACAGTGCCTCTGTCCCTTCTCAGGGCACTATATCGTAGACAACTCGGGCACCGTGGAAAGGAGTTTGCAAAATCCTCCATATGTCCTCTGGAGTGATAGTCATCTCACCCATTGGCAAGTGGGAGGTGTTCATCTTCGAATGGAAATGCTCAACCAATGCAGTCAGAAGGTCGTGATTCACCATCATGGCTAGAATCTGGCACAAAGAAGACAAACCCAATCGGGCAATGTGTGCCCGATCAGTGTCATCAAGACTCTGCAATAGCTCCCTATATGGTGGGAAATGCAACTTGAATGTGACATCACCAAAGACCTCCTACATGCACAACAAGAAAAAACAAAAGAACCAATCAGTATCAAGATGAAATGATACATCAGAACAAATTAAAATGCAATTTTTGAGTGCAAAAATCAAACTTTTACACATGACTGTCACAAAATTTCATGCAAAATTCATAAAATCTCGCACAAAATTCTATCAGTTTCACACAAAAACATTCTTTCTTCATGCGAAGAATCATGCCTTCACGCGAAAAAAGAGTTGTTTGCGTGAAGAAAGAACTGTCCACGCGAGAAAAGAGATTTTTGTGCAAGAAACGAATCACCTCATGCGAAGAATCTCTTCCTTTACACAAAACAGAATGTCTCCCATGTGAAGATCCTCCCTACTATGCACAAAGAAACAACAAACCTTGTTTCTTCGTGTGAAGAAAGAAGAACTTTGTGTGAAAGCTGATAGGTCTCGCATGAAGAGAGATTTGACCCCCTAAAAACATGCTAAAACATGCAATAAATGACCTTGAAATATGTATAAGAGAAAGTACAAAGGAGGGGAATCGATGACTCACCATTGGTTCATAGTCTGTAGGGTGGCTGTAACGTCTGGAGTGCTCAAATTAATGATGTTTCATGCTAACTGCCATGTCTCTCTCAGAGCTCAAATCAATAGAAGACAAAAAGCACAAATGAATTGAAAATGACCCCTTGGACCCTTATATAACTATTGACCCAAATTTTTCAAAGTGCTCGAATTTGCACAAAAATCACATCCCTAGCTAATTTGACCATTCTAGATCCATTTTTGGGATCAAATTCTAAATCTAACACACCTAAGAGCCTCAAAATGCATTTTAAAATTTTGGGGACTGACACTATGTTTTGGAGATAGTCTTCTAAATGCTATTACTCTCAGGTATCTAGTTGTTCTATCTAGATCCTTAAAGGTTAAACTTCATTTTGAAGAAACCTTTTAAATGTTTATCAATTTCAGGTATCTAGACATTATGTTTGGATCCTTGAAGATTACGCTCTATTTTGGAGATAGTCTTCTAAATGCTATTACTCAAGGGTATCTAGGTGTTCTATCTGGATCCTTAAAGGTTAAACTTCCTTCTGAAGAAACCTTTTAAATGCTTATCAATTTTAAGTATCTAGATGTTCTGTTTGGATCCTTAAAGATTACACTATGTTCTGGAGATAGTCTTTTAAATGCTACCAATCTTAGGTATCTAGGTGCTCTACTTGGATTCCTTGGGATTAAGCTCTGTTCTAGAGAAAGTCCTTAACAGCTTATCAATTGGTCTCCATGTCATCAACTTTGAAACCAATCTCTTCTTTGCATCATGCTTTCTGATTTTCATAATGCTTTCTGATTTTCTTTGAATTGAACATGCTACTCGCACGTTCATTTAAAGAGGGGCAAAATGTAATACCCCAAAATTGGCTCATTTCCATGATACCAATTCTGGTCTATTTCTGACCAATCCTAAAGTCCTATTCCATTAGGAAAATTCTTATTTGGCTACTCGCTACTTGACTTAATTTTCAGATGTAGAAAACCCTAATCTACATTCATCACATTTCTTATTTAATTCCTATAGTACGTACTCATATTAGTCACATTAAACCTACTTGATTTAATAATAATTTAATTTAAAAGTATTTATACTTTATTAAATTAAATTATCTCCTAGGGCTAATGTACTATGGGATTAAATTTAATAAATTTAATAAATATGCCTATCTTGATTAATTAAATGTAATTATTTAATTAAATGGGAAAGGTATTTATAATTAATTAAAGAAAATTATTTAATTAAATGGAAGGCTATTATTTAATTAATTAAACAAAGTTATTTAATTAAATAGGAGTAATTCCTAATTAATTAAATATAGTTATTTAATTAAATAAGAAAAGTCTCTCTAACTAATTAAATAGAATTATTTAATTAAATAGAAAAGGTAATTATGAGAGCATATCTCATTTTATTAAATTAAATATCTCACCACAATTTCTCTTCAGTTAAATAAAAGGAAATTTTCAGTTCACTATTGATAAAAAAGGAATTAAATCAGTTAACTCCTTATTCTTCTCAAATTAAATTAGTTAACTCCCTTTGATTTGGGAATCTTCCTTTATGACTGAACTTCACCTTTAATCTTGACCATTGATTGAAATCAATCTCAACCGTTGGATGTTTTCAAGAAAATCTATATAAGAGACCCTCCTCTCTTCATTTTAGGAGGAGGTTGAATGAGAATTTGCATCGAATTGCTGCTAGATTGTGCATTCATTTGAGCTCATTATTTTCATAAGATATTCATTTTCTAGTTTAATCTCATTTAGCATAATATGCATACATTTTAGCATAGCTTTCTTTTGCATGTTCTTAGATTAAACATGCATACTCCATTCTAGATTAATTTTCATTCTCATATAGATTAGTCGCATTTTCTTTCAAATCCTTCATTCGTAGAGGGTTTGGTTGCTTAACACCTCAAATATGAGGATATCTAACAATTAATTCCCTTTAGATAGAAGGCAACAGGTTTCCTTGCCAGCTGATTTTTGGATGAACAATCCAATGTTCATTTCGGGATGAATCTACAAATAAAAACCATGTTGAAGTGTGTGTGTTAGCATAGGCTACATTTTCATGCATACAGCTATGCCTCCCAACCATGTAAAACTCATAGGTTCACTCTTACTATGTTGATGGAGATAATGATGCAACCATAAACACACATAAAACACAATGTCCATGGCTAACACTAACACTAGACAGTAAGATGAATGAAACCAAGACAAAGATAATGCATAAGCTACAATTCTTGGTTAGACACAAAATAGGCTACTAAGTAGGGGTTGAAACCATACAGAGTCACTTGGCATCAATAAGCCCAAGCTAGTATTGATAGTTGAACTACTAAATGGGGAAACACACACATCAAGTAGCAATGGAAGGCACACAATCCCAACATTTTAATTATTTTAAGTTTTATTACCATTCACACATTTTTAATTTAGTTATCACTTATATAAAACTTCCTTTGCCAACTGGTAAATAGTAACGAGGCTATGAGATAGAAGCCCCTCCACGTGCTACCCTACCCTACCCATGCTCATCCAATGATGAGTACCTGTAGGCATGCATATTCCCAACCCAACCCCAATGATCATAGCTTCTATAAATACCACAAAAAGTTAGGACTTGCAAGTAACTTGACAAATGTACATGCACATACTCGTATGTGGCACACCACCATCACAAAGATCATAACACAAGGACTGGATGAGAACACAAGGAAAATATCACTCAAGTAAAAACAACTCGAGAGGATAGATTCTAAATGAATCCCAAGAAATAATAAAACCATACACCATGAACTCACTCTACTAGCCTCAATCTAGGAGGATGGATTCTACATGAATCGCAATGATGCAACAAGTCCAAACATCATGAACTCACTCAACTAGCCTCAATCTAGGATTATGGATTCTACATGAATCCCAATGTCCACAAAATAAAAATAAAGGTCCAAAAGAAACCATAACACCAGGTAAAAATCACTCAACTAAACATAAAGTCTAGATTATGAATGTAATGTGCATCCCAATGCTAATAAAAAACTACAAAAATGGTTTGACTAACATCCAAATGGATGATCCAAGTCCTCAACCAAACTCATGCCAAGAAAACTCAAGAAAATTAGGCGGCATGCAAACTGAGACAAAAAATCTCAAAACTCAAAAACTTCAAAATCAAAACCCATTTGATCTTAGGGCACAAAAGCCACAAATATCAAATAAAATCTAAGTTTGGAGTTCATATGTAAAAAAAACTGGCATAATGGTGCAAAATCTTAAACCCTCAACCTAAAAAATAGGGAAATACTCATACCCACCAAACTAGGTAGAGCTAGCATATGGAAACAAAGGGGAACACTAGTTCTTAGCCCCCTAACAAATGGCTACCAAAAAGAAAAGTAAAAATAGAGCTGAAACAATAAAATGGGAGAGCCCTACCTTACATCCAAAAGGGAAAAACAAGAATTTGAACCATAAAATAAAGTTTCTAATTCAAAAGTGAGAAGTGAGGAATTAAATTTCTTTTTGGATACTTATTCAATTTTCAAGTGAATAATCAATTAGGGCAAATAACCAGCCAACCTAGTTAAACCCTGAATTGACCCAAACGAAAATATTTTATTTCTAGTAATAGGAATTCATCTATGATAAAGCTTCCATAAATTAAATTCAATAAAATTAAAAGTCCAAAAACTCAAAAATACAAAAATTTCCTTAACAACTTCAACGACAATGCGGACCTCTAAATGCACAAACATGTTCACTAGTCTAATCACATAATGCAAATGAGTTTGGATTTAATAATCACTGAAAGGATTAATTAAAAAATTAAAATAAGTATACATAAACCATACAAGGACAATATTGGTAAAATATGAATGGTTGAATCACTAACATCATGTGCCACTACTAGAGATATAAATCCAGCACATTAAACAACACAATCAAGTGTAATTGCATATAATAACATAGCCGAAGCAATAAATGTATTAAATGACTAATTTAACCATTTATTCAATTATACCAAAATAATCTATTTACATTACTCACTTTCTCATAGAGCATAATAATGCAAGAATGAAGTAAATAACCATAGCATTAAATCCATCACATAACATAATCAGAGATATGTCCTAATACCGAATAGCTAGATATCATCATAAAACACATTGTCATCTCAAAATGGCATCATCATGCAATATGATCAACTGAACAACATAGTAGTCTAACATGTATGATATTGAAATCAAAGTATAACATCTAACCTCATCTCAAATGTAAAACATAACATGAGTAACAAGATATCTCTTGGATCAAAATATAATAAGGTAAATATTCACAACTCATAACCAATGAATCCAACATGGACAATCCATTTTTAATTATTTAAGCATTTAATAATGATTTTTAAAAAACATGAAAAGACACTTAAAAAAAATAAGTGAATAGTCTCATAAACATGACTAACCATTGCTACAAGAACCTAGTCTAGTGTAGCATAGTAATAGTATAGAGTGCAATCTCTGCACACATCTTAGAGTAATCATAGAACAACATCATGATACCATATTGATCTTGGTAACCATTGGAATAGACTTCAATGAACCATAAATCACATTATAATCTCATAAATTAGCCATAAGCATAATCAAGGCAACTAATATAGAACATAAATCCAATAACTTCAATTGGTGTAGACCACACATGGTCACAATTATGATCCCTTATCAAGGAGAGATCAACAAGGTTGCATTCATTAGGATGAATTACAAAAGTCAAATGCACTATAGAAACAAAACTAAAGAGATAGAGATATTGGACACAATTGTCTAATTATGTGTTGCCTTTGATGTTACAAAAATGTTGTATTAGTTGGCAGACAGTACTTACCGAGCTTAGTTGGTCAGCAAAGAAAATTTTAGAGTCTACAGAGCATTTCTAAAAAAATTTATATGGAAACAATGTCTACCAAGCTCACTTAGGCATCAAAAGATTCTGTGGTAGAAGTTAGTTTTAAACAAGCTAACATGGTTAATGAAGAAAAGTTAGTGTTTACTGAGTTCTCTCGGTCTCCAAAGGATTTTGCAAGATTTGCAGTGTTAACCAAGCTTCTGTTGGTTAACATAGGAAATTAGTTTAGGAACAGTGTTTATCAAGCAGGGTCAGCCAATGAAGGATTTTGATATTTTGGAAAATAAAGTTTAATTATTTCAAGTAATGATTATAGCTGATGAAGATAATGATTATTCGTAATTATAACTTGTAAATGAGCTGACTTGATAATTTGAATGGTATAAATAAAAGGTCAAGTTGAGAATTCAAAAGTGTAATGAGCGAGCATGCAAGTGTGAATAGGAAAGTGTGAGCAAACATTGAAAGATGGTCAGATATCCTTGAGCAGTAGCAAAGATTTATTTGATTAGGAAGGATCTAGTGAAGCAAAATAGAGATCTATATCAATAATTTAGTTGCATCTCATTCAAGTCATTTCATTGTTACTTTCTCACCATTGTAGTAGTGATTCCTAAATTTCTTAATAGAGTTGGTTTAATGACCATTTGTAAATCCTCTAACAAGGTGATAGTTCTATTGAATTGTTCTAAAGTCCTTTTGCAAGGCCACTCTTAGCAAGGTGATTGGATTTTCTAACAAGGTCATACCTAACAATGTCTTTTGTAACCTTTAACTAGGTTGGCTCTTAACAGAGCTCACTTCAAAAGAGTGAAAATCAGTAGCTAGTTACTTGATTTTCACATTAAATTTGGTTTCTCATGTGCTTATGCTATTTATTTCATACTTAAATGTTAATCATTGTGAATGCTTAGGATCTGTTAAAGATAACATACACTGCACCTACTGAGTTACAACATTTTCTGTATGGTTACCAAGTGACAATAGTAACTAGTTTTATTAGAAATCTAAGGGATATGTGGATTTATTTTTGTGGTAATTGATTCACCCCAACCCCACCCCCCCCTTGACCCCTTAGTTACTCCATGTATATTTCTAACAATTGGTATCAGAGCTTTTGGTTCTTGCAGGAAGGATTTCAAGGATCTAAGCTAAAGATTAGGATGTATTAGAGTTATTGGGTTTCCACATTAAATTTGGTGTCTCATTTGTTCATGCTATTTCTTTCATTCTTAAATGTTAATCATTGTGAATGCTTAGGATTTATTAAAGATAACATACACTGCATCTACCGAGTTATAACATTTTTCTGTATGGTTACTGAGTGACAATAGTAACTAGTTTTATCAGACATCTAAGAGATTTGTGGATTTAGTTTTGTGGTAACTGATTCACCTCCCCCCTCTTAGTTACTAAGTCTATATTTCCAACAATTGGTATTAGAGATTTTGATGCTTGCAAGAAGGATTTCAAGGATCTAAGCTAAAGATCAAGATGTCTTACAAGAGGGAAATTTCAAGGTTTCATAGGGAAAATTTTTTAGCATGGCAAGGTCTCATGAGACTCCATCTCACTTCCATTGGAGATACATGATTGAAGTATCTTGATGAAGAATATACAACTCCTTCTAGTACATTATCTATCAATGAAATTGCCAAGAAGAAGACTCATAACACCATGATGATAGAAATTGCATCTACCCTAAGCTATGAAGAATTTGATGATATCAAGGACTGCAAAACTACCTTTGAGATGTGGAACAATCTGAAAGATATCTATGGACAATTTGATTAGATGAGAATGAGAGAGGATGAAAACATTTCCAAATATGTTGAAAGGATCAAAGAAAGTGTCAGTGCAATCAGAGCTTCTGGAGGAGAGATCAAGTAGGAAATAGTTGTAAGTAAAGTTCTTAGAACATTGCTTCTCATTTATGCAATTAGAGTATCTACAATTTAAGAAAGAAGATGTGAAGCAAATCATAAGATAAATTTGGATGCCATATTAGGAATGTTGATAGCATTTGAGCTAGATAACTATGACAATTATGTTCTAGCTTTCAAGAACATTAAATTAGCATTTGAAGCCAAGCTTTCACTCAAGGAAAAGGGAAAAAAGATAAAGAACACTAAATCAAAAAGTGAAGAAGAATTAGAGGAGAGTTTTGACAGTGATCTTGAAGTACTTGAAGCTATACTTGCAAGGAAATATTATAGAGGAAAAAGAAAATACAAAGGTAAAGCTCCTCTAATCTATTTTTCATGTGAGGAAATTGGTCATATTGCATCTAGGTACCCAAACAAGAAAAAAAAGGATGAGAAGAAAGGACATAAGTGCAATGGGAAGAAAGAATTCAAGTCATTCAAGGACAAAGGTAAGAAAACATGTTTCATAGCTAAGGACGCTAAGGATTCTAATAATAGTGAAGATGAAATTGTTTACATTGTTGTGAAAGATGAATCTGATAATGATGAGGAAGATAAGATGGCACTTATCTCTCAAGTAAGAAAAAATGATACATGGATCATGGATAGTAGTTGTTCTCATCATATTACTGGTGACAAAAAAAAGTTTGAACATTTTGAAGACTATGATGGTGGTAGTGTAGGGTTTGGTAATAATGAACCTTGTTGCATAAAAAGAAGAGGCCAAATTTTATCAACCAAAGAACTTGTATGTGATAATGCCTATTGGTTTGAAGGACTAAAAAATATTTTTTTGAGTGTGGCATAGCTAATAAATATTGGATTCAAGGTGGAATTCATGCATGGAAAGGCAAGATGACTAGATGAAAAAGGAAAGATAATTGGATCAGGCATACAAACAAAAGGTAACTTGTTTTATCTTGAACTTGGTGAGTGCTCATGTTTTATTGCTCAAGTTGAAGAAAGTTGGCTATGGCATAGAAGGTTATGTCATGTGAATTTTGATAACATGGTAAAGATAAGAAAATTCAGGAAAGTAAGAGGCATTCCTAGTATAAAGAAACCTAATGTTGGTTTATGCAAGTATTTTTAGATTGGTAAGATGGGAAAGACTAGCTTTAAAAGTAAAAACTATTAGTCTAATTTTTTTTTGGAAATTGTGCATATTGATTTTTGTGGACCTATTGGAATTGAGAGCTATACTAGAGAAAAGTTCTTCATTCTTTTTGTTGATGACTCCTCTAGAATGATGACTATTATGTAGAGAAGTCAAAAGCATTTGAGAAGTTCAAATGGTATTTGGCTAGAGTAGAGAAGGAAACATGGAAAAGACTGAAATGTTTAAGATCAGACAGAGTTGGTGAGTTCATCTCCCATGAATTCAATAACTTTTGCATTGAAAGAGGAATCAAAAGAAAAGTATTAGCCCCTTGAACTCTTGAACAAAATGGAATAGTTGAAAGGAGGAACAAATATGTCATGGATTATGCAAGGACTCTAATGATTGAAAAGAACATTGCTATCAAATATTGGAAGGAAGCTATTAGGACTGTAGTTCATACCTTGAACTTAGTATAGTTGAAGAAGGACTTATTCAAAACCACCTATGAGTTATGGTATGGCTATAAACCCAATTTAAGTTACCTAAAAGTATTTGGAAGTAAATGTTATATCTTGAAAGAATCTAGAAAAGGAAAATTTGATGTGAAAGGTGATGAAGGCATATTTTTGGGATATTCTTGCAAGAGTAAGGCATATAGATGTTTGAATTTGTCTACTCACAAAATAATAGAAAGTGCATATGTGAAAGTTGATGAGTTTGTAGAAAGAACTAAAGAGGAAAGCAAAAAGGAACTAGAAGATTATAGGAGATTTTTTTTCATTGAACCTAATATAATGCCAGATACATCTATCAATTAGGAGAGTTTTACTTTTGAGTCTTCATTGTTCACTAAGTTGTAAAAGGTTCAAATTGAGTTGCAGGAACTGAAGTCACATTCATATGCTACCAAGCCAATTTCTACCGAGTCTGAGTAGCTAGAACTTGAACTTGAAGTGCCAGAGGACAATAATGAAATTCACTCAAAAGGGAAGGAACCTATATTGGCCAAGTATGTCAGGAGACATCATGCACCAGATTAGATTATTGGAGATAAATCTAAAGGTACTATGACAAGAAGTAAGTGAAAGGTACTTGTTTGCTTGTTGATTTTAAACCTAGAAATGTCAAAGATGCATTAGAAAATGAAAGTTGGATTGAGGCTATGAATGAAGAGATAGAGAAAATAGAGAAGAAAAAAACATGGACTCTTGTACTTAGGCCTAAAGATAAAAATATGATTCGAACTAAGTGGGTATTCAGGAATAACTAGTTAAATGAAGAGGGTAAGGTATCAAGGAACAAAGCTAGATTGGTATGTAAAGGCTACTCTCAAGAAGAAGGAATTGATTATGGAGAGAAATTTTCTCCCATTGCAAGATTGGAAAGTGTAAGGACATTACTTGAATATGCTACATATAAAGGATTTAAGGTATATCAGATGGATGTCAAATTTGCCTTTCTCAATGGTATTCTAGATGAAGAAGTCTACATTGAGCAACTTGAAGGTTTTGTTGATCTAGACAAAAAGGACATGGTCTACAAATTACACAAAGAATTTTATGGTTTGAAACAAGTCCCTAGAGCATGGTATGAGACAATGCATAACTATCTTATTTAGATTGGTTTTCAGAAACCTAATGATAATAGTAGCTTGTATATCAAGGAAGGACCAAATAACAAGATTAGTTTGGTAGAAATATTTGTGGATGATACTTTGTTTATAGGAAATGATGATCTATGCAAAGAATTTTTAGAGCAAATGAACAAAGAGTTTGAAATGTTTATGTTTGGTGAGATTAAATTCTTTTTTGTTCTTTAGATTTAGCAGAGCAAGAATGGTATCTACATCACTCAATCTAAGTATATTGAGGAGATACTCAAGAATTTCGGTATGAAAGATTCAAAACTAGTTGGAACTCCCATGTGTACTAGACTAAAGCTTACCAAAGATGATGATTCAAAAGAGGTAGATCAAGCCTTATATAGATCAATGATTGGAAAATTACACTATGTAGTTCATACAAGGCCTGATATTACCCTTGTAGTATGTATAGTGGCAAAATTTTTAGCAAAACCCAGAGAAAATCACATGATGGCAATCAAAAGGAACTTGAGATACTTGAAAGGCACTAAAGATTATGGATTGTAGTATAAATTTGGAGGAAATATAGACTTGAAAGTGTTACTAATGCCGATTGGACAGGAAACATTGATGAAAAAAAGAGTACAAGTGGTGGAGCATTATTTCTTAGAAAGAGGTTGGTATCTTGTACAAGTAAAAAGCAAAATTGCACATCCCAATTTACAGCAAAAGCAGAATATGTTGAAACAACAATGAACTATTCTAATATTGTTTGGTTCAAATAGTTATTAGAGGGCATGAAGGTTGAGATCAAAGAACCAATTGTGATATTTTTTGACAATACTAGTGCAATTAACATATCAAAGAGTCTAGTAATGCATTCCAAAACCTAGCACATTGCAATAAAATATCGCTTTGTTAGAGAACTGGTGTAGGATAAAAAAATCAAATTGGAATATGTCCATACAAAAGAATAGATTGCAGACATATTCACTAAGCCATTACCTAAGTATGCATTCTTGTATCTAAGAGGTAAGTTAGGGGTCATTCCCCTATCTAAAGCTCACTAAAATAAAATTTTAGTGATGCATCCATAGGAACCAAGTTGAAGATCTATTAGTTGATGTAGCATAGTCATGGGAACATTGCATATGAATCAATACTCAAGGGACATTGTTACTCATTTGGTATGTGTTGTCTTTGGCATGTGTTGTCAAAGAGGGAGAGTTTACTATCATATCTTTCTGAAATTTGAATTTGTTTGAGGAAGAGTTTTCTATTCTAAAAAGAAGCTATGTAATTCTTTCATAGAGGGAGATTACTGCATTGGAGAAGTTTGTGGCATAAAATCTAAGAGGGAGAAAAGTTCTGTCAGAAAAAGAATTGTTTTCAAATTTCATTGTACTATGACATGTTGTGTTGCCATCAATGCCAAAGAGGGAGTGATGCAGAGTGACATGCAAAAGGTAATGGATTCCCACAAAACTGATTCAAACTCCCAAGGTTCCTATTAGGTTCTAAGACACCTTAAAGGGCAAATACCACAAATATGGAATAGACCCTCAACTATCTCTTTGAACCCCACAAAGTGTTTCAACAGACTCAAAATGACATGTATAAATAGGTTTTACAATCCCAAAACCAAGTTCATGCACAAACCCAAGTTACCCCTCTTGACTAGGCTACTCTCTTCTTCGGATCAGCAGACCCTGTTTTCTTGACTTTTCTTCCAAACTTTACAAAACACCAAGCAAAAAAATATGATTTTTAGATACTCTTTTTAGATTTTTATAACATATTAAAAAAATCAGATATCACTATTTTGGAAAGATTGTACGGAATAGGACAGTTTTGTCTCAAAATTAGGCCTTTTAAGCCACTTTTACAAAGCAAGTACCCTTTAAACTTGTCCCCTGACTCTCAAACTTTCTACAGTATGGTATTTTGATGTCAAGCTAAGGATTCCTCAATGTTTCTTCCAAGTTGACCTTTCTAGGCACGATTTCCAACAAACCCTCTCATTAAATGGCATAAAACAAGGGCTTTATGGTTCTCCCACTTCCAATCACTTCTAGAATCTGTTCAAAGATGGAACACCATATTTATGGCATGCCCTAACTCCAAAAAATGTAAAAAACCTACCTCCTTAAGGTAGATTCTCTGCTGCTATACTTGTCCTTTTGGATTTTCCTTTTTTTTTCACACCTTAATTGCTTTGGTGGCCACCAATCACTGGTTAAATGCTCAATACAAGGTTAGTAATCATAATACATGTTAAATGGATGGTATTCCATGAAGAAACAGTAAACATTTCATGGAAATACCATGATTAATCAAAGAAAACTGTCAAAAATGCCTAAAATATGACTATTACAGCCAACAGTACAGAATTTTGATGACCAAATCTTCAAATCTGAGTGCAAAACCCTGTGAATCACCTCAATACATATCTAAAATGATATTACCATTCATTCCAATATCAAAAAATGCTTACAAAATAAAGGATTCTTCAAATTGCTCTTGAAATGAAGCACTTTTATTGCAAATTCTATAACAGTCTGTACTATCTTAAGGTACAGGTCGTACCAACACATATATATATGTTTAGTAGATAGTTCTCAACCTCCTTAACTAACTCCAATTCGTTTCACTACCTATCCCTTTATAAAATTTAAATTAGAAGGTTTCCATCCAAAACAGCTTTTATGCAAAATTTGAATTTTTTAAAGCATGAAACTATGTCTAAAGGGACTTATTGACTATTTTAACGTATGCAACAACTTGGGATTGTTATGACATACTACTAGAACCTAACTAATGACTTCTCTACCTTAAACAACCACTAGATCCCATTCCAAGGATCAATTACAACTCTTCAACATTGTAATCAGCCCATACATCATACAAAACTATAACCTTTTGTTCTTTCAAAAACCATGATGGGTTGTAAAATAGACCAATTGATATCATGAGATGCTCCAAGACCTCTATATGTTCTTGAATCTCCAATGTGCCCCAGATGAGTATGGGATGCTCCTGCATCAAATTCACCACCTTGAAAGTTGTTCTTGTCCCAAGAACATTGTTTCACATGGATGGTTTCCTTCACTCCATATTGCTGCATATGCTACTTAGGAATGAAATCTCCTAGTGTAAAATGCCCTCTCTTCTTATTACCTACATGCAAAACATTCAAACATTTATTAGAAATCTTAATTCCTACCCTTGGGGCAGTCACCATTACTGTTTCAACTGTGTCTCTGTTTGCTTGGACAGTCTTTATTCCAGTCCCCTTGAGACAGTACTCCTGCTGTCTTCCCACATGCTGTTGTACCCTCTTTTCATGGTACCTTTCATGTCCTCTGATAGGACAGTAGACATCACCAATCCACAGTCCTTCACCACCTTGAAATTCTGCGTTCATCTTTATCACAGAATTGAGTATGTTCTGTCCTTTGTCTATCATCAGTTGCTGCTGTCTCATCTTCATTCTACCCTCTGCCTAACCAGTATCAAGTTCTCTGATGCTTCCTATAAGAAGAGACTCATGTCCTTTGCAAGGTAATGGTGTCAAATCAATCCTCTTCCCATTACTCCATAGGGTATAAATATTGGTGTAGCAGTCATGTGTAACTCTCCTAGATACTTGCCAAGTTCTACCTAGGATGACATGTGCACAGTTCATATTTACAACATCACATAGTACTTGATCAGTATACTCACCAATTGAAAAGCTTATCATGGCCTGATGATGCACTATGAAATTCTGATTGTCTTCCACCCATGTAGCATAGTATGGCTTAGGATGGTGTTGAATAGGTAACTTCAATGCATTGACAACATCCCATGAAATTAAATTGCTGCAAGTACCTGAATCTATGACCAATTTATAAACTTTACCTTGTATCAAACAATTAGTCCTGAAAATACTTACTTGTGGTGTCCATTCCTTGCCTCTCCTAATCATTAAGGATTCTCCTATCTCAAGGTCTGCCTTACCAGTTTTCCTTACTTCCTCTTCTTCTTTATTTTCCTCCTGAATTAGGTGTATCCTCCTCTCCTTTCCCTTTTCAGGGCATTGGTAGGATTGATGCCCCACTCCTCCACATGTGAAGCATGTACCTGTGAACATACCACTTCCTCTTCCTTGTCCACTCCTACCACCTCTCTGATTTTGTCCTCCTCTTGAATCAGAACTTGGACCTTTGTCCTTCTCCTCCCAAACCTGAGTTGGCCTTCCTCCTCTTCCTCTCATGGAAGATCCTCCCCTTGTGCTGTTGTGTCTTTCATTTTTCCTCTTTAACTTTTCCTCTATCCTCAAAGCCATCTGGTAACACTCTTTCACACTTCTAGGATTAGCAGCAACAAACTCATCTTGAATGGCAAATTTCAAACCTCCTAAGTACCTTGCAACTTTAACAACTTCCTCTTCTTCCAAACCTGATCTCATGCTAAGCTTGTAGAACTCATCCGTGTATGCCTTCACATCTAGGTCCTTTTGTTTCAAGCCCTGCATCTTCTTATGCATTTGAACCTCAAAATCTTTAGGAAGGAAATTATTCTTCATTTTTGAAACCATTCTATCCCAGGAAGCAATTTTAGGCTTACCTCTTTTTCTCCTTTCAGCCTCCTCATGATCCCACCATAGGAGTGCATGTCCTTTTAATTTGCTCTTTTCCAACTTGACCCTTTGTCGCTTAGGTACATCTTCACTTTCAAAGTAAGCATCCATAGATGCAATCCAATCTAGGAGTTCCTCCTCCTTCAGACTTCCATCATACATTGGAATGTCCTTCCTTACCTTATCGTTATCCCCTTTCATAGCCTTCAAGATCCTAAGTGTCCTCTGCTCTTCAGGATCAACCTGTTCTTCTTGCTCTTCCTCATTGTTCTCTTCTTCTTCTTCTTCAGTATCTTCATCATCATTTGTTGCCCTTCTCTGATTGGATTCTATTGCCTCTAGCCTTGCCAATAGTGCATTATAGGAGTCTTGCAACTTAGCATTCTTCTCCTTCAACTCTTGAACTTCCTTTACCAAACCTGCATTCTTGGGAGCCATTATGTCAAACAAATCAAATCAAACACAATATACTTCTTTACTCTTCTCTATTCCAAACCTTTTCCTCACCAAGAATTCTTTTGACACCTCAAGTAGACCTTTCAACTTTGGAACACACAAGGAGGAATTAAACACTCCAAGGTTTCAACAATGGAACCAGCATACAAAAGACACCAAAAGACTTCAAAGATGATGAAAACTTCAACTTCCAATTCCCAATGAGATCTTTCTGATGCTCTGATACCACTTGATGCAGAGTGGCATGCAAAAGGTAATGGATTCCCACAAAACTGATTCAAACTCCCAAGGTTCCTATTAGGTTCTAAGACACCTTAAAGGGCAAATACCACAAATATGGAATAGACCCTCAACTATCTCTTTGAACCCCACAAAGTGTTTCAATAGACTCAAAATGACATGTATAAATAGGTTTTACAATCCCAAAACCAAGTTCATGCACAAACCCAAGTTACCCCTCTTGACTAGGCTACTCTCTTCTTCGGATCAGCAAACCCTGTTTTCTTGACTTTTCTTCCAAACTTTACAAAACACCAAGCAAAAAAAAATGATTTTTAGATACCCTTTTCAGAGTTTTATAACATATTAAAAAAATTAGATATCACTATTTTGGAAAGATTGTACGGAATAGGACAATTTTGTCTCAAAATTAGGCCTTTTAAGCCACTTCTACAAAGCAAGTACCCTTTAAACTTGTCCCCTGACTCTCAAACTTTCTACAGTATGGTATTTTGATGTCAAACTAAGGATTCCTCAATGTTTCTTCCAAGTTGACCTTTCTAGGCACAATTTCCAACAAACCCTCTCATTAAATGGCATAAAACAAGGGCTTTACGGTTCTCCCACTTCCAATCACTTCTAGAATCTGTTCAAAGATGGAACACCATATTTATGGCATGCCCTAACTACAGCAAATGTAAAAACCCTACCTCCTTAAGGTAGATTCTCTGCTGCTATACTTGTCCCTTTGGATTTTCCTTTTTTTTTCACACCTTAATTGCTTTGGTGGCCACCAATCACTGGTTAAATGCTCAATACAAGGTTAGTAATCATAATACATGTTAAATGGATGGTATTCCATGAAGAAACAGTAAACATTTCATGGAAATACCATGATTAATCAAAGAAAACTGTCAAAAATGCCTAAAATATGACTATTACAGCCAACAGTACGGAATTTTGATGACCAAATCTTCAAATCTGAGTGCAAAACCCTGTGAATCACCTCAATACATATCTAAAATGATATTACCATTCATTCCAATATCAAAAAATGCTTACAAAACAAAGGATTCTTCAAATTGCTCTTGAAATGAAGCACTTTTATTGCAAATTCTATAACAGTCCGTACTATCTTAAGGTACAGGCCGTACCAACACATATATATATATATATATATGTTCAGTAGATATTTCTCAACCTCCTTAACTAACTCCAATTCGTTTCACTACCTATCCCTTTATAAAATTTAAATTAGAAGGTTTCCCTCCAAAACGGCTTTTATGCAAAATTTGAATTTTTTAAAGCATGAAACTATGTCTAAAGGGACTTATTGACTATTTTAACGTATGCAACGACTTGGGATTGTTATGACATACTACTAGAACCTAACTAATGACTTCTCTACCTTAAACAACCACTAGATCCCATTCCAAGGATCAATTACAACTCTTCAACATTGGAATCAGCCCATATATCATACAAAACTATAACCTTTTGTTCTTTCAAAAACCATGATGGGTTGTAAAATAAACCAATTGATATCATGAGATGCTCCAAGACCTCTATATGTCCTTGAATCTCCAATGTGCCCCAGATGAGTATGGGATGCTCCTGCATCAGGGAGATTGTTGGATACAATTGTCTAATTGTGTGTTGTCTTTGATGTGACACAAATGTCATATTAGTTAGCAGACAATGCTTAATGAGCTTAGTTGGTTAGCAAAGAAAATTTTATAGTCTACCAAGCATTTCTAAAAATTACTTTGTGAAAAAAATTTCTACTAAGCTCACTCAAGCATCAAAGGATTTTTTGGCAGAAGTCAGTGTTAACTAAGCTCACACGGTTAGTGAAAAAAAGTTAGTGTTTATCGAGTTCATTTAGTCTCCAAAGGATTTTATAGGATTTGCAATGTTAACCAAGCTTCTATTGGTTAACATAGGAAATCAGTTCAAGAAAAGTGTTTACCAAGTAGGGTCGGCCAATGAAGGATTTTGTTATTTTGGGAAATAAAGTTTAATTGCTTCAAGTAATGATTGTAGCTAACTAAGGTAATGATTATTGGTAACTGTAACTTGTAAATGAGCCAACTTGACAATTTGAATGGTATAAATAAAAGGTCAAGTTGAGAATTCAAAAGTGTAATGAGCGAGCATGTAAGTGTGAAGAGGAAAGTGTGAGTGAACTTTGAAGGATGGTCAGATATCCTTGAGGAGTAGAAAAGATTTATTTGATCAGGAAGGATCTAGTGAAGCAGAATAGAGATCTTTATCAGCAATTTAGTTGCATCTCATTTAGGTCATTTCATTGTTACTTTCTCACCATTGTAGTAGTGATTCCTAAATCTCTTAATAGAGTTGGTTTAATAACTATTTGTAAATCCTCTAACAAGGTGATAGTTCCATGAAATTGTTCTAAAGTCCATTTGCAAGGCCACTCTTAGCAAGGTGATTAAATCCTCTAACAAGGTCACACCTAACAGTGTGTATTGTAACCTTTAAACACGTTGGCTCCTAACAGGGTTCACTTCAGAAGAGTGAAAATTAGTAGCTAGTTACTTGGTCATTTTTCCCATATTTAGTTTCCACGTTAAATCTAGTGTCTCATGTGTTCATGTTATTTCTTTCATGCTTAAATGTTAATCATTATGAATGCTTAGGGTCTATTAAAGATAACATACATTGCATCTACCAAGTTACAACATTTTTCTGTATGGTTATCGAGTGACAGTAGTAACTAGTTTTATCAGACATCTAAGGGATCTGTGGATTTATTTTTTGATAACTCATTCACCCCCCCTTAGTTACTCCATCTATATTTCCAACAAGAGGCACTAAAAGATGAATTTATACTTAGAGTCAATTCTTTGTAGGTGCACCAAATGAGACATAGGTGAATTGGTCAAATGAAATGTAAATGAAATTGAATAGTTGAAAAATTTACATTTTGTTGTTAGTTTCACAAATAAATTGACTACATAACATTTCACTATAGCCTTCAAATCCTATCACAAAACCAGCGCATGATGAAGGCCATGATGTGCATCATAGTGGTAGAGGTATTAATTTGCTATTGGAAATTAATTGCACAATTGTGAATAGAATTTAACATCTTCAATTGAAATTTCACCTGTAACCTTTTTTGAATATTTTAGAGTATGTTGAACATCATGGTGAATGAGTGGAGCATTTTTGATGTGTTCAGCATGCCAATTTAACCCATTTACTTGTTATTGCAACAAAGCCCTTTTTAGTGCAATACCCTTGTGCTCCTCACAATAGGAGGAGGCATCATAATTTGACATTATATGTGCCACAAGAGGAGGAGACTGAGGAAGATATTGATGCTCTATTAGCCTTTACCTTAAGAAAGCTAAAAAAAAATAGAGAGAAGAAATATTTTTAAAAAAATGCTCCTTGATAAACTTTGTTGGATAATGAAAGAATGTTGTTTTAAGTAATTATCAATGAATATTGCATATTAATATTGATTTTTATATCATGTTAATGAATATTGTTATGTTTTAATGAAGTCTTGATTAGTATTGCATATTAATGAATTTTATATGATATTAATGAATGCTATGTGATTGTATTGATTAAATGTTATAGTTCATAAATGGATGAATGAATGAATGTAGTATGTAATTAGATGTTAATGGGGAATTTAGATTGATGTTAACAAGAGAAGTCACTGCTAATTAATAGAGTTAAAACATCTTTTTTTATGTTAAAATAAATTCATGAGTCTTTAATATAGGAAATGAATACCTTGACGATGTGTGTCCCTATAAAGTCTATCTAACCTATTTAAACTAGTAAAAGCATTTTATTTAATCATTTTATTCCTCCTATAGCTAGATTGACTTGATTTTAAAGTGAGCTGAAGGCATGGTTTTATCTTTTGATCTCTCAAAGCATCTCCCTTTTCGTCCTCAGTCCTCTTCTTCATGGGGTAGAATTTGAGCATGAGGGAGGATTGATTCATCCCATCATCCCTCAAGGAATTATCTTGATTCATCTCTAAACTTCAATTCCATTCTTCAAATGTTTTTCATCTTCCTCATTGTTCTATGTGAATTATGAGATTATTAATTATCAACTTCCCTTTCCTCATGACTTTGAGAGCCAAAACATTTTCTTAGAATTTTTGGATGACATCTTTTGCATGTGAGCTTTGGTTTTCTTTCATGTGGATTCTCTATCACAACCTGACATGAAATTTTGTTGGGTATAATACATACCTAGAGAGGTTTGTAGAGGTAAAAATAAATATTGTTCATTTACAAATTTGTTTTATTATCATAAAAAGTGGAGGTCTTATATGTTTATTTCTCTATGAGTAAAGGTCTTATATGTTTATTCCTCTTTGAAACACTATGGAAAATTGGGTATTGTGCTATGTTTTTATCTTGTAGATATAGTGGAGAATCTATTTCTGAGATTCATGTTGTGGATGTTATCATTACTACAAAAAATCCATTAAATGAGCCCACATTCATAATTGCCAATACAATTCTTTATGTTCTTGCACTTGATTATCTAGTAGAAAAAAATTATTTTTATATCTTAGATGATGGTGCATCTCCCATCACTTTTGACACTCTTGTAGAAACATTGAGCTTTGCCCAAAAATGAGTATCATTCTGTAGAAAGTTCAAAATAAAGAATAGGGCACCCTTTATGTATTTCTCCAAAGAAAATGAGTCATTTGATCTTGATTTTGTCCAAGAATGGCAAGATATGAAGGTGATGATGATGTGATTAAAATGTAGAAATTAATAGTTCCTATGTTATTAAATCATCATGTCTCCTTAACATTGTTAGCTAATTTTTCCCTCCTACCAAAAATGGAAAGGTTTGAATTTAAATAGTACAATGTTCATATATTTGAAATATTCAAATATTAGGGTACAATAAAATTATGACCTTGGGTTATATCTTTTCCTAAGTGATTCATGATTTAATATCTTTGTGTGCCCATTTTTTATCCAGTGTCAAATACAAAGGATAAAGGGTTATTACTTGATCACTATCAAAAACTACATTCTCTTGTCATAGTGAAAAAGAAACAAATTTCCACATAGCACCATGGGCCCATCCCCCTCCAGTTAGTGTAGTTGCCAGTGGGACCTTTTACTCATTGTCTAATCTTTCAAAATCTATGGCCATCACTTTATCACCTTGTAGAAGTGCTCATTCTTTATTTCACGTGAAAAAGTGGTGTCGTGTCACATGTCTAGGGTGGGCCTTCTTTCTTGTAGCTATTGGAGTTGATAGAGCAGAGTCCAACTAGCAATCTTTGATTTGTTCTTCCATTGTGGGTCTAATTTTCCTTCTAGGTCATAGGTGAGGTCTAAGGTTGTCATTGAATTGGCATGAGACCAACGTTCCTATTGGTTGATATGATGATAGGATTAATGAACTTTCAGGACTATCAAATGGGATAAGATTCGTGGTTGTTGTTTTATCACTTTGTGAAGATGCATGGTAGTTATTTCATGTGACAAAGCAAGAGGTTGACATGTGCACATAGCAGGTCCATTTTGAAATGTAACAACTTTAGTTACATTACGGTTAAGTTTGCGATTTTGCAAGTAGTTGTGATTAAGTCTTAAGAGATGGAAAATATTATATGATATGACAATCAAACTTGTGAAGACCTTGCAGGTTGATAAAAAGAAATAACAGGGTTAGTCTACATGCTACTCTCTAGTTGCTTGACCCAGTTGACCTACTAACTTATCTAATTTGTCAAGCTAGAAATAAAGAAAGGTGGTTTTCTACATGATCTAATCTCCATGATTGATACAAACCACTCCCAAATGAATGCAAGGCTAGAAATAGCACAAAGAAAATCTCTCCACCATCTGGGTTATCAATTTGCTTGGTTATGCATTAAATGGTGCTTTTTCTATCACTTTATGGTTTCTTACAGTTAGGGTTTGATGCTTTTCATGCTTTTGCAAGTGTACCAAATCAAATCTATTGCTTAGATTTCCTTAGCTTTTTCTCCAAGTACTTAATGACAATGGTTGGATTAGTAACTTTTAGTTGAATCCATCTCAGTTATGCTAGAGCTATAAAGATACATTTCAAAAACTCTTGTAATGGTTGATTGTTCTCTATTTCTTTTGGCATTGCTTTAGCATGCGTATTATAAATTCCCTTTGCCTCTAAACTTCATGATATTTTGCCTTATCCCTTTTATCCATTGATGTACTATACAAGACTCATTTTCCTCGCATCAGTGTATTGTGGATGTATGTAATTTGCATAACTATATATCCTTTTGACCAATGAATGGTATATAGTGAATTCTTCTTCCTTGTGTCATCCATTTTGTTATCTAATCTACATGTGGTTATTGGATTAAAACAAGTCTTAATCTATATATTTTTTGATGTCATGATAGTTTAACTATGCATGTATGGGTAGAGATTGGTTGAACACTCTATTTTGATGCATCACCTCCTTAGGATAGATTAGGTTAATGATTATATGCATGCTTTCTTTCCCTTTTCCATCCAAGAGTAGTTAGGTGCATCCTAATAGAAAAGGATGTTAGCCTTCTCCAAAGACTCAACCTCATTGTTTAAGTACCACAACTTGGAGGTTGTTTCCATGTTTCACAAGGTTTCCTTTAGGTAAAAACTTCATGCAAGGATGTAAACTTTTGTGACAACAATTTTTGACACACCCGGTGGGACATTCATATCAAAAGATTTCAAGTTCACTAGTGTCAAAGAAGAATTTCAAGTTGATGCTAAAAAGATAGTGTTGCTCTTAATATTCTAGGCCTACAAGAGGCTAATTTTCAAAGTACTTGGGGACTCTACTCCATTTGCACATTTGGTTTCAGATCATAGTTGTTGTGATTCATGCCCAAAGCTAAAATAAGGGCATCTTCTAGAGGTATGTTTTAATATTTAGAGCTTTCATTTTCAAATCCTACATCTAGTTAGGAGTGCAACAGTAACACATACCCCTACAAGATCCATCTCGAATCCTCTTGTTGTTAGATCTCAACCTAGAATACCATCTTCTCATATTAATAGGCCACTTTCCTATATGGCTAGATCTCATGCTTTTTCCACCTTTAATGGTGGAAGTCCTCTCCTATTG
This sequence comes from Cupressus sempervirens, assembly GCA_028749045.1. NCBI lineage: Eukaryota > Viridiplantae > Streptophyta > Pinopsida > Cupressales > Cupressaceae > Cupressus > Cupressus sempervirens. The sequence goes on from CM053783.1 coordinate 398,865,521, forward strand.
GCTCAAAGAAATGGCATACTAGTGTCAACTCTTAAAAGTATACTAGATATTACTAGAGAAATTTCCATGTCTCCCTTAGAACACATCCAAGAAATTGCAAGTTTGTGTAATATACATGGAATATCTAAAGATGATGTAGCAATTAGACTTCTAGCCTCATCCTTGAAAGGAAAAGCATTACAATGGTATGAAGGGTTTCCTCGTAACTCTATAACAAATTGGTATGGGTTAGGAGTAGCCCTATGAAAAAATTTTGAGGAAAAAAGTGACTACCTTTCACTTTTATAATAGTTCACTATTATAAAGAGGGCACCCCATGAATACATGAGTGACTTTAATTACAGATTTTAGAAAATATGGGATAGAATACCAACTATAGTGAGCCTACCCCTAGTAATGCTTTCTTTCATTACCTTAGAACCTTTAATAGTGATATTGGCACTATAATCCAAACTACGGGAGGAGATACATTAACTAATTCTTATGAGATAGCTTTAAAGGTAGAGAAAATTCTTATACAAGGAGGTAACTTATCTCCAAGGCCTCCTATGCCCTTCTTCCTTGATATTCCAAATCACCAACTAACAGTAACCCCTATTCCTACACCTTCCATAGCACAACCTCTTACCATTGTTCCTATGGATTCCACATCTTCAAATGGAATAGATGAATTTAAGGAAATGATACAAAATATAGACAAAAGATTGCAAGGTCAAGAGAAGAAGCTAGAGGATGGCCTCTTAGTGATGCAGAAGGTGGGCAATAAGGTGTTGACACTTGAGAGGTAGAAAGCTCAAGGTAATAAGGCCCCTCAGTTGCAATATTAAACTCCAAATAATGGTAGGCCTCTAAATCATAATCATGGGAATATTATTTTGATTAAAATAGGCAGAATAGTCATGCTTCTACTTCAAATGTGAATCAAAGTAAGGCCTTAGTCTCTAAAAATAATATGGATCAAGATCAAGATTTTTGTCCCTCCTATAATTACTTCTATGCTTAATGTATCTATCAAAAGGTTGAATCCTATTTAGCTTTGACCACTAAAGAACCTATAGTAGGACAATCATACAATGCAAGCCAACCCAAAGATGTCTTACATTTGCAATGACAAGGTGATTGCCCCTTCATGAATCATCAAGTTGAAGAGCATTGTCATGTGAATCAAGATCCCATTGCTCACAACACTAGGAGCAAGAGAAGAGTTTTTATAGATGCTACCCCTCCTCCCCCTAATCAAGCCTCAACATCAAATGCAATATCTCATGTACAAGTAGTAAATGATCAATCAAATATCCGTTAGTAGAAGAGGAAAAATAGTAGCAAAGGAGATGTGAATGGCCTCCAAGTCATTCCATCTCAACCTTCTACACATGCAATTCCCAAGATTTCTACCAAAGCACCTAATCCATCATTTAGTGTGGTAGAACAAATGAAGAAAAAAAATGTGAACACTTCTATGTGGGATGTTGTTGCTACTATACCTATGCAAAAGAAGTTGTTGCAGCAAGAATTGGAGAGCCTTGAACCAAAGCATCAATCATCAAGCATGGAGAGTGCCACAAGTTTTGTACAACCACCAAAGGAGATAGAAATAAGTAAAAAGGTTAGACCTCCTCCATTTTATGCTTCTATAGTTATAAGGGATAAGCTAGTCCACAATTGCATGATTGATTCAGGGGCTAGTAGTTCAGTGATGCCTAAGTGCGCAGTTGATGTCCTAGAAATGAAATATTAGCCCATTGTTAAGGATGTATTGAAATTGGATGGTAGTATTGTCAAGACCGTAGGAATCCTTAGGAATGTTGAAAAGGCCCTACATGCATGCCTTGGTTGTACTATAATTCAAGAAATATTAGTTTTTGAAGTTAAGCCACACTTTTCCATCTGTCTTTCAAGAGACTTTACTACCCATATAGGTGGCTACATCCTCTAATTGGTCAAATATGCTTTTTAGAACAAGGCATGGAACTAAAGCTTCAATCAAAGTAGAGCCCTTAGCCCTCAATTATATTGAGCCCTACACTCCTAATCTCACCAATATGAATTGCACTATCCTAGAGATAGATAAAAATGACATAGTGCAAGAGCTTACCACTTCTTTAATAGGGACAACTAATTTTCTCCTACATGAATGGGGTAATGCATATTAGTTTGATCCTATGTCAGAAACTATAGAGACAAGCCTTAATACTTATTATATATTATAAAAAGACACTCTTTTCCTTAACCTTATGAAGAACAAAGACAATACAAGTGGGTTATAGAGCATGGACTATGATGGATCAAGAAATAAAAATGGATCAGTGGTGGGTGTGATTTTGGTTTCTCCTACACTAGAAAGGTACTACTTCTCATTTAAGCTTCAATTTATTTATACTAATAACATAGCAAAGTATGAGGCATTAATTCAAGGTCTTCTACTTGCTCAAAAAAGAGGAATTCAAGCCTTAAGTGTATATGGAGATATTAACTTGGTCTTTTCAAGTCTTTTAAACATAGAGTATGGGATTTGCTTGAAGGTTTCAATGCATTTAATATTGAAAGTATTCCTAGGAAATAAAATAGACATGCTGATAGACTTGCATCAATAGGTGCATCTTATGATGTGCCAAAGAGCATTGAAGATGAGAAGAAGTAGTAGATTAGAATGTTGGTTAGGCCTAATATTCCTACTAATAACATTAATTAGCAAGTGTTTGAATCTGATGCACAAATTGTGAGTTTCTTGTAGAATGAAGTAGAGTTCTTAGATAGAAATTAGTCAAGGTTACATGACTAGTACGAGGATCAGATCATTAATCTTAGTTCCAATAAGTTTCCTAAGGGTCTAATTACCTTAGAAAGTGCTTTCACTCCTAATGATCAAGTAAGAGATAGAGACATGAACCTTGCTACAAGTAAAGGTGATCATACACCAGTGATGAAATAACTTTAAACATGGGAAAGGTATGTACTAAAATTAAACAAGAAGATTTCATTCACCTATTTCAAGAATTTAGTGATGTGTTTGCATGGACATACGATGATCCAAAGGGTTTTGACCCAATCCTATTTCAGCATACCATAGATTTAAATGATGATGTCAAACTAATAACACAAAAATAGAGGCCAGTGAATCCTAAAATTGAGTCATTAATGAGAAAGGAGCTATCTAAGTTGATTAAGGCTAATATTATCTTTCTTATCAAGCATTCCTCTTGGGTAAAATTTTTTGTCTATGTTAGGAAGAAGAGTGGAAAAATCACATTATGTGTATACTTTAGGGATCTTAGCCAAGCCTCCCTTAAGGATCATCATCCCCTTCTTTCCATGGAACAAATCCTATCTAGGGTCAGTGGTTTAGAGAGGTTCTCATTGCTAAATGGATTTTTAGGCTACAATCAACTATTAGTCAAGGAAGCTAATAGATACACAACTACATTCACCACAAAGTGGGGCACCTATGCTTACAGTAAGATGCTATTTGGGATAACCAATGTAGGTGCCCCATTTCAAAAAGTAATGGAGATGGCCTTTAAGAATATGATAGAAAAATTGCATTTGTCTATCTTGATGACATTACAATATATTCAGAAAGTGTGATAAATCATTTTGGCCATCTTAGAAATGCCTTTTTAAGATGTAGAGATTATGGAGTATCTTTCACTAGTAAATTTTGTCCTAATTTTTGACAAATTTTGATAAAAAATTTGACCTATGTTGGTCGAAAGTGTGACCAAGCAATAAATTGCAATTTTTCTCATCAAAATTTTAACCAAACTTCAAGTTGGTCACAATTTTGACCCACTCTTTGGTCAAAAAGTTTATATTTTTCCTGAGCCTAATTTGTCATTATTAGTCAAAATTTCAAACAAATCTTGGTTGAGAGTTTTCAAGAATTAGTCTAAATTTTAAACAATTCTAGTCCATCACATGACTAGGATGCCATGGTCATGACCAAAGGGTTGGTCAAAAGTTCAACCAATTCTTGGTGGAAAACTTTTGAGAATTGGTCAAAATTTTGACCAATTATTGGTGGAAAATCTTGAAGAGTTGGTTGAAATTTTGACCATACTAATTTGTTATAAAAAAAATGCAGTAGGTTATAGTGATATTGATTACCATCAATATGCTACATAGCTACTATAGAAATTTTCTACGTGCATGAAGCCCCCAACGAATGCCTACCTCTAGACTCTCTCTTAGATTATCTTCTTCGATTACTTGACTAGTGCAATTTTAGAAGAGGCTTGGTAGTGGTTGCCATTCTATAGTGCATTTGTTTAGAAATTTTGAAGTAGCAACCCATTTGCTCTACGTGGCTCCCTAAATATTTTTTTCTTTCTCACTCCATTGGTACAAATTTGGGAGTGTGGTTTGACAATGGTTGTTGTTCTAGTGTGTCATTGTAGTGATCTAGTAAGTGATTCTAAGGGCAAAGCTTGCATCTAGCACTTAGAAATTTTTTGTAAGCAAGTAGGGGAGCTTATATTGTACAAGCTTGGTTAGACAGAATAGAGCTATTGGCACCATCAACAACCATAGACAAATCATTAAGAGAAAAGTCTCAATCCATGAACCATTAGGGGCATCAAGTTTGATATCTTAGGGAGGCCCTTCAAAGAATCAACCACCATGATGTACATGAAGATCTTCCATGACAACAAGGTTTTAGCATAAATTGAATCATTATTGTGACAATCACCAAAATTTAAACTCTCATTGGATCACTGCATCCATAGGTTAGGTGTCTTCACTGGGCTAAGATATCTGCAAGATATGTGTCTTCATGGGACTATTGTGCTTATAGGTTGTAGGCTTTCACTTGATTGCAATAAGAGCTCATCTTGTTGAAAAAGGTACATTATAATGGTAATAATTTATCATGTTAACATTTAAGAATTTCATTAAAAGGATTTACAATAAAGAATTTTCTTCTGATTCATAGATGCTTCCTAATTATTTTCCTAAGGCATTACAAATGACCCTAAAAGAACCTCAACTCTTTCCTACTAGAAAACATGGAAACAACTCATATGGAATCACATCAACAAAACTTGGAACAAGACTAAATGAAACTTTCCTAAACCAAATATTCTCAACTAATATCAAGAGAATGCTACAAGTGAAATCCAAAATAATGCAATAAAAAAATAATGAGACTATCAACATTTGTTATTTTCCCATACTACCATAGTCCAAATGGTTTTTCATCAAGAAAGACTTCTTCAAAAGAATTAGTCCCAGCTGACATTAAAATACCCTTACAAAATTATATATATAATGAAATCTAATCATATTCTAAGAAGTTTATAAAGTACTATCTAGAACAATGTGAACTAAATGTCATTGTCTTTCTAGTAACCTAACAAAATTAAATTTAGAATAATAAAGACTACAAGGAATAAAGATTAAGTACCTATCAATCAGAATGTTGTAAATATAGGCATTTTTCTTGATTCCAACTACATTCATTTCCTTTGTGACTACTAGAGCAGTTTGCATCCTTCTTGCCTTTTAGTATGCCTTAAGAAAAGTTCCATATGATATTTCATCAAGCTTCAAATCCTCACTCTTCATCTTTGTAAAATACTCAAAAGCTCTACCAATCTCACCAACAGATGCATAACCTTGCATTATAGTGGTGTATGCACACTCATTTGGACATACCCTAGCCAATGACATGTCATCAATAATCTTGAGAGTATCATGCATCTGCTTTGAAATAGAATTTCAATGACCTATCAAAGGCAATTTAATTACTTGCCTATTTGAAACAAAAGAGGAAAGTTGTGGCAATCCTAAATATAAGATGAATCATTTGTCTCTTACATTACAAGAGAAGATATCAATACTCAATGATGTAAACATCTGGTACTTGTCTGCTATAACCTTGAATTGAGGGTTGACTATATTACACTCTAACACCAATGTGTCCTAAATAATCAAAGGTGAATGGGAATATACTTGCTTCTTTTGAACTAAACCATATAGGAGAACATTAAACATTTATACAGTAGGAATGTATCCAAATCCCCTCATCTATTTAACTATTTTTAAAGCCATCTTCATATCTTGAGAGCATTATCCATCTACATGATCTTGCTAGCCTATAGGCTAAAGAGAGCCTACAATACTTCCCCATCACATGCAAATTCATTATCCTCAAAATCAATATACAGATCACTTCCATACTATCCCTATTAAGAGGAAGTAAAATGATATTTCAATTAGGATAGAATAATATTGATCAATATTTCAATTCAAACATCAAAAGCAAAAAATCTTTGAGCTTTATAGAAAGATACAACCACATGATAATAAACAAAAAAACTACATCTAGTTTTGGAAGATTATATTTTCTCAATACACTTTGAACAATATTAAGGATTCACAACATTTAAGCACATGTCTATCAACTCAAAAGTAGGAACATAAATAGCATGCAAATTAAAAAACAAAGTTTAAACTTACCATGAAGGAAAGAAGTCATGTTAGAATGATGCACCCATGTGTTCATAGTAAACAATAATAAGTTAATCACAATATTGGCATAGAAATGAACTATACTTGATTCCCCAAATCAGACAAGTGCAAAATTAATGTGAACATAATCATTTAATAATATTGAATCAAAATTAATATATACCTTGAGATAGACCACATGGGATTCTATGTTTCTAGATGAACTAGACAATACACAAGTAAAGACAATAATACAATTTCCAAATAAATTAGTAATATTTTAGAAAGTATAAGAATAAGAAAAGTTTGTAACAAATCAGATAAGGTAGAAAACCATTATAAAAACTTAAAATCACTCATAGACATGCATATCCTCTTTTGAATTGCAAAGCGCCCACTTGGTGTAATCATGTTGCAAGGGAGGTGAATAGAAATGTTGTAATTAACGCATCAATTTATTGTGAATTATTGTGAATTCAAAAAACTTGAAAAAAGGAATCAACTATTATTAAATTACATTCATCAACAACTAAATTTCATGTACAAGGATGTCACATTTTATAAGAGAAGATAAGAAAGATACCTGATGCCTGGAGGCTTATATGGGTATTCGGGTAGAAATTTAAGTTTTCCATTATATACTCCTCATGATCAAATTTAAAGTGAACCATGTACGTCGTAAGGAATATGATAAATACTAAATATCTTTGCTAAATAATGTTCAATATCGGGGGCAATAAATGTCTACAATTAGGCCAAGCAATAGGAGAGTATAAGCCATCTAAAATAAGCCCACAAAACAAAGTTTTATGGATTATCTAACTTATGTTCGAGTTGTTTTAACAATGCACACACAACCAATGCAAAAAAAAACACATCCTCAAAATAATCACACCAAGAAATTTCATATACTAAAATTTACTATTGAATCAAGAAGTTGCATATTTAGTGATGATTCAAGGAAGAAACTTATAGATTCTTATCTAGAAACTCATACAAGAAGAACAAGGACATCTCCAAAAGTTCATGTGCATAAGTATTCATAATATCTCCAAACTTTTGTTCATATTTAAATAGTCAAATATTTAAACTTTCATATTGAATCGTCCATACTCACACAACATGAAATAATACTAATAATAATAATAATTACATCAAAAAAATTTCCTTATTTAAAGTGTTAGAGCTAAGTTTCCAATCTGATGGCTCATAGGATAGGGTGACTTCCATCACAATAATCTTAGCCATCCATTTTGTGACTCCCTTTGCATTTACTGAAAAAACACTTTTGGTGCATTCTCCTTACCTGGTCATATCATAACTTCAACCAAACATTTTTGTTTGACACATGTAGTCATTGAAACTTGAAATGTTAAGGGCTGATTTGATTGTGGGAATAGAAATAGGAGAATAGGAATAGCTATTCTAGAATGCTTATTCTAGAATACAAAATGGGGGTACATATTCCTATTCTCTATTTGGTTCAACCAAAATTTGATGGGGAATTTGCAGAACCAAAAATTTATGTTTTTCAAAACAAATAAAACTAGAATAGGAATACGTATTCCAATTCCACCTATTTGGATGGAATTGCAAAACCTCATTTTTGGGCCAAAATTAGGATACATATTCCTATTTTATTTCCTATTCCAATTCTGATTTGGTGCATCCAAACAAAGAATTCAAAATTTAAGAATTTACATATGCATCTTCCACTTCTATTCCTATGGCCAAACGGGCCCTAATTGAATCAAATATGCCTATCGCATTATAATAGTCTGGCCTACACACACACACACACACACACACACATAGAAATACATATATATGTATATATGTATATATATATGTATATGTATATATATATATATATATATGTATATGTATATATATATATATATATGTATATGTATATATATATATATATGTATATGTATATATCTAGATTTATATATGTATATATGTATATATATACATATATATGTACACACATATATATATACACATATATATACATATATATATGTATACATACATACATATATATATATATATATGTATAGATATGTATGTATATATATATATATATATATATATATGTATACACATATATATATATATATGTATGTATGTATACATATATATATATATAAGTATAGATATGTATATATATGTATATATACATACATGTATGTATACATACATGTGTGTGTGTGTGTGTGTATGTATATATATATATGTATCTATGTATATATATATATATATATATATATATATATATATATATATATATATATATATATATATATATATATATATATATATATATATATATATATATATATATATATATATATATATATATATATATATATATATATATATATATATATATATATATATATATATATATATTGAAAGAGTATGCAATAGTGAAGGAATATTAATCAAGACTAGATTAAAGAAGTCACCATATATATTATTTTATGCCAAACTTGAATGGTTTTGTTTCTATACAAGATTAATCTATGACTGATGCAACATCAACTAGGGAACATATAGCATGGGAAATGAATTCTAAAATGGAGTACATTATTTCTATTAAGTAATCTATAGTTGCTCAATTTGTTGGACATTCAAGAAAGTTAGAAATTTATGGTCATCATCACTATATCTAATTTATACTGAATACATCAATGCTTAGTAAATTTGCGAATCTTACCGATTTGATGCTCATGGTATTATATTGTATTATACTGTAAGAAATTTATTCCATAGATGGTGCAATGCTTGCTGGAGAAAATGGGTCTACAACATTTGATATGATATACATGGATTATGATTGCTATGTCATCATTCAAGTTGGAAACACTAGATACCCCTGTGCAATCAAAACAACTCAAACATAAGTTAGACAATCCATAAAAAGTTAACATTTCACAATGGAATATAGACAAAGATCTTAAAGCTATTAAGCTTCTATCACTGTGAACTAGAACTAAAAAGTATGCTTATAAATACAAATCAACTTCACATTGAGATTGAAATGTACCCACTAGTAGCCATACAACTAAATTAACTATGGAAGAGGATCATGGAGACAAGCATGTTAAAAAGACTCTAACATGCTGGTTAATGTACCTAGAGAGTACATTTGGCATTATAAATATATATCTCCGTTAGGAAAATCTTATTCAACTCTCCCATATGCCTTGACCATACCTTCTCCAATATTAATAGCCTGTATGAATGATTTCATAGCTCTACTAAATCCTAAGTCGGAGGAAAAGCATAATCAAAAGGTTGCTCAAATACAATAGTAGAATGGAAAGTAGAAAACTATAAAGCACAAGAGATGGATGACTGGTCAACATTGTACAATGATTGAATGAATGTCAAAGGGTAATACAACAAAATTTTGTATAGTCTATATAGTAAGAGACAAATTTGATGAGGTTATGCAAAAATTGAGGATTGAATCCTTAGTATGGAATAGGCAACATATATTATCGACACTTTTTAAAACTCCATAGACCATGCAATACAAAATCCTTTTGTAGAACATATGAAAAATTTGTAAGCAAGACACAACAAAAAAATTGTTTGTATGATGGTTTACAATGGGTATTTAGTGGGATGCAATAATTGTACAATAGATTTATGTAACATTGATCCCAAGTAAATTTTTTGTAGATGTCAAGAATTTCATTTAGGTTGGAATCTAAGTTGCTATTTACCATGGTATTGTTCCCCTTAAGTTTTTTATGTTTCTTTTTTGTAAATATTTTTTATCATATTCACCAATGTTCTTTATCACCAATACTATCATTTTATCATGTCCTTTCAACATTTATAATGGGTAAAACTTCATTCAGTTGAAAGAATGAGCAACAGTTATAGGCTATATATTTCATTTCTCTTATTACCAAATTATACACCATACCCATCAAATCCAAATATGTTAGAGGTTGTAAATGGTAATATGACTAGATATCTTCATTTTTGGTTCATAATGGACTTTGGAGGTTTTTTAGAGGAGTAAATTTACTATAATTTGGTTTAAGTAGTGAACTTTAAGACTATGCTCTAGGCAAGTTGAATGGTAACTTGACTAGGAGCAGTCATATAATAGAGAAACAAAACTTGTAGAGCTAATGATTGAATGAGCCAAACTAATGGTTTAAGGATATGTGTGAGAGTCTTAATAATAATTAAGATCCTATTGGTATATGAAACTCTTGTAATATTTATCATAGAATGCTAATTATATCTACCTCCACAATTGACTGCATAGCCCACTTGATCACCTCCACACTTTCGGCCAATTCCAAAACCTATGCCAAAACCATGGAAATTACATCCATATTGACCTATACCTATGTTTTGCATCAAAAATATCCCCTCCAATAAATTCCATCACCACGTCCAAAAATTTTGTGTCCCTAAAATTGAATAGCCACTTCAACTATTTGACCAAAATTGGTCCAGAAAAGGTAGCTTATTGCTTATAAGATAGCGTAAGTGTCCCTTCCATCACCACCACTGTAACTAATAAAAAAAACACCATATTAGGGAAATAGGAACACCTTCCCTTCTTATAGAGGCCCTCTACATTAGAGCATTTTGCCTTTGGAAACCATTGGTGCAAGAATATAAGGGTCAGCCAAAGAGGGCATCACCATTGAAGCATATAAATATTCTCATATCAAAGACAACTTGGTGTAGGGAACCCTAATCATCTCCATGAAATTTTGGGTCATGATTAGGAGTTTCTTATGTCATGTTAGTTTAGGGATTTAGTTATTTCATATCATGTTCAAATTAAGGTCATGTTGACCATTTTCTTGTTTTAAGCATTATGGGTCATAGTGAGTCAAAAGTACAAAAATTCCATGCAAGGGCATAAATGGGGCATAATGTAGTATTAAAAGATCTTAATAATCTTTAAAACCTATCTAGTGTGTCTAGGAAGCATGAGAAATCATAAAATGAAAAATATACAAAAAAGTGTAAAATTGTCAAAAATTGCAATCCACAATTTGTGCAAAATGGCAAGTGTTAGAAGGTGAATAGTCATCCACTTGAACGACCTCTTAGAGGAGGTGAAAGATCATTTTTTTGGTTATAAAACATTACATATTCATGTAGAAGATAGGGAGAGAATGTGTGGAGAAGAGGAACAAAGTGTTTTGTATATGTTTGTGAAATAGAAATCAACATTTTGGTGTAATATTGCTATTATACTGGCATTTAATTTACAGTCCTTCTTTCTTCTTCTAGAATTTTTAGTTATGATGATTTAAAGCTTCCTATTCATGGTGAAGAGCACAGTACTTCTATGGTTGATTGAATATTTTTCTATTATCATTATATTATTACCAAGTATGGATTACCAGGGTAAACTTTAAGAAACCCCCCTCCAGAAAAAGCTCTAAATTATTGGTGAATATTTCATTATTTATAAAATCTAAATTATTTTTATCGAAAAATCTCTTAGTTTTTTAATTTTAAATATTATTTACGTTGGTGATTATTTTGGAATCATAATTTTTGAGTAGAAAATATTGGTGAATCTCAATAATAATAGGAAGTTCACTAATCATCATGGAATATTACAAATCAAAATTGAACATGTTTTATCTCATGGAAATTATGAGGATAAATATATTACATTTTAAATCAATAGTGAAAACTAAATATTGGTAATATATCCCTAAAGTAACTAATAATTATGATAATTATTAGTGAATTAATTTTAATTTCTTAGATAATATATAATATTTAGGTGAATCAAATCTAATCATGTATCAAATATTGTGGTGAATCTTTGAGTCTAAATTGATTTAATAAAATACATTATTGAGAAATTTTAAATATTTTAGAACTAAATTTAATAAAAATGTGGTGATTTAGGTTCCATTAAATCTTAAATTATTAGCCAACTTAATAGCAAAAAATCTCTAAAGTTTGCAAAATTATGAATATTCACCAGTAAAATGCACCCTATGCATTACTTTTTGTTTGGATAATAAATTTCATATATTTTCAAAGTATGGTGTGACAATGAATGCATGTTTTTCTTTTTGTTACATGGAAGTAGAGAAGATGGTGAAAGGTTTGTGTGTTGTTAAGATGGTACTAGCAGGAGTCTACACCATAACTCAATCCCCCATATAGTTATGAACCTGAAATCAGCAATTAAATCTTGTTATAAATAAAAGCAGTGAGTCGACATTCTAAAGAAGCCATGACAAAAGTTTTATGAGAGCTACATAGTATTGGAAGGTTGGTAGGAATCCATGCGATGTTAAGAAACATTTTTTTAAAGTATGGAATAGATGAGATATTGAAGTTTGGAGTCAATAATTACACTCAACAATGAAACCCTCACAAGAAAGGGTTTGAATGTTTATTCATCTACTCAAAGACAAGGAGCCTGCGAATCAATAGTTTGAAGATTCTTAATAAGGTAATGATAACTTCAAGTTTCAGTAATGGGTATCTCAATCTACCTTTAGTTTTGGTAGAGTTGGATCTATTACCCTAATCCCAAACTAGAGTTCTAAGGGAGAGTCCACATAGGAAGATTTTGTGAGAATTGATGTTTTGAAGCCCACTAAGGTGTATACAAATTTATGCATGTTTGGAATCTTGTTATTGGTGATGAATTTAAGCCTTGGAAGTAGTTTGGGTTTTGGTGAAGGTATAAATAGAGGCATTTGGAATAGGTGAGGTGGTATAATGAATAGGCCAATCACTTGGTCTCTAATCTTGGAGAATCCTAAGGGATAGCATATGATATGCTTAGGTAAGGTTGGAACAAGCCTAGCCTAGTAGCTTGAGATTTTGGTAAGAAGAAACAAGATCATCACCTCCTACCTACATCACAACTTTAGTACTATTTAAAAACATAATAATATTTTCATATCAAACAACCTACCAAAATATTTAGAGTATATTATTATTGTTATAATGGTGTGCATATTATCAAATTCTATATCAGACACAAAAAGTAGTACTTGGTACCTAGATCACTCTCAGTTGTCTATTGATAGGCACATATTTGTTGATTTGATGATATACCTAATCCTTTGGAATGCCTTACTTTATATTTTGCAGAAGGTCATCTACATAATATCATTTTGAATGTAAGAAAAAGGAATTAAATATATATATATTTTTTCTATTTGGTAGGTCAGTGTGGATATGATGCTGAGAAGGTACTTTAATCAAATGATTTCAAAAACTATGCTCAAATAAATTTTCAATCCTTTTTCAATTTAAAGTTGACAGAGAATGTTCTTGTTGGTGCCATAAACAACTAATATTACTCCAAATCAATGTAGCTTCAAACATGAACTACTATGGGACCAATAACACTTCACAAATGACTATCATTTGGTATAAGGCTCTAAATTATGGCACGTCTCTTGAGCCCTTGAGTTGATTAGAAAATTCAACTTCTAGAAGAAACATTAAATACAAATGAAACATGTGGACATGTTTTGAATGGCTTGTTGATGATCTAGTCAAAATTTGATGAAAATTGATGCTTATGTGGGACTACATAGATGAATTAGTTTTCTAGTTTGAGTGCTCACCTGATGGTTGTGTTAAAAAGAATCCACAATGACAAGCCAAAATAATTATAAAACAACTAAAAATTGTAAAATTTCATATATAAAAAAAATACTCAATATTTTGTTTGATGCAATATAGTTTGTAGGCCTAGGATTCTTTTGCATCATATGAGGAGCTCTAGGATTATAAATGGAAAATTATCTAATATACTTTTAAGTTAGAAGTTGAAGCTAACCCATTATAGAAACTTAGGTTAGAAAATATATGATAGAACCCTTCATTCAAGAAAAGCTCTCTAAATGTATTATATAATTGGATATCATATTCCCAATCAAACATTCTCTAGTTAGCTAACCTAGATCAAGTTAGGAAGAAGAATTTTGACCAACCATTGTTGGCTTCTAGGACCTTAGTAAAGAATAATTAAAATACCATTACCCATTCCTACCAATGGACAAAAGACTTCAAATGATAATTAGACTCAAAGATTTTTTCCATGCTTGGTGGATAATCTGTATTTAATCAGATTGGGTAAGAGAGGACAATCAATATAAGATAGTATGCACAACAAAATAGAGTATATATGCTCATTAGAGAATGCCCTTTTTCTACCTAATTCTAGTGCTACCTTGTAAGGGCCATGGAAATTATTTCAAAGGCTAATAAATGAGAAAGTCCTTGTGAGTTTGGATAATACAATTCCAGTTTCATAAATGCAAGATGACCACATTCTACATCTATATTTTCTAATAGATGTAGAGTCAAATGTAAGATAGTCTTGTCTTCTCTAAATTATAAGAAATCTAATTTTGTTGTTTTTTATGTCAAATTGCATTTCTAAAGATGGTTTTTCTAGCGATGTTTAATGACTTGATGCCACTCTATACTTGACTTTACCAAGCAACAACAATAGCTTGATTTTGACATGAATAGTCATTTGGAAGACAGTAAAAACTTGCACAGTCTCTATACTACTAAGAAAATAAGATTAATGTTGCAGATAGATTAATACTATTTATAAATCATTTCCTCTTCCACAAAAATTTTGATGGAGTTCTACTAAAATGTATTAAGCCATACACACCCATTGGCCTACTTGGAGATTCCAAGTGTGGACTTGAAACTCTATTTCAGTTACAACTATAATTAATTTGCATATCAAAATACCTAAAGATGGAAAAAATGAGACAACCTTGATACCAATAAGAACAAGTAGAAGCTAGAATTCATATAGGGAGAGTGAACAATGTGGAAAGATCAAAATTTTGGTAAGTCATTTAGATCTATATACCTATCATTGTCCTAAAATATGTACACTAGATATAAACTCTTTATTCATTAATGTAAGAAATCCATATATATACTTTGAAGATTCAAGTGATAACATAATCAAAACACAAAAATTGCATATGCCTGATTAAAGGATAAACACTTAATGAAATCATTTCTTCATCTATAAATGATATCTAAAATTTTAGTGTATACACTAGTAAAAATATGCCCCAAGGTATGAATCCATAGTCTTTCACTTAGAAACATGTACTTATTATAGTTAGTCATGGGACTGTCATCATTCACCAAAAAGTGTCATATCACTATTAGGACAATCACATTCAAAAATTACATTAAAGATACAAAGTGGCCTTACCTTAGGTATTAAATACATCTTTTGGTTTATATTAAAATACACTTGAAATCTGATTTGAAAAGTTTAAAAATGTCATCTCAAACTATAGTAGGTAATGCCTTACTAGTTAGGATGTGAATCTGATTATTGGAGTACTTTGTAATGGTTTTGTGATATTAATAGTGTTTATGGAGAAGCCTTAAGATTGTTCCAAAGGATGGAAGGAAAATGATTTACCAAATTGGTGAAGTTATGGTGACTAGTTAGAATTAGTTGTAGTGATTGTCATAGTTGGACACAAAGATGGGATCACACTAAGAAAATGAAAATGAGAGCATGTACATGAAAGAACACCAATATGTCTAGTTTATCATTTCATCAGTATAGGAAACAAGAGATATCCAAAGCCCATATCACTTGCATGGCCAAAAGTTATTCTTTAAAAAAAAACCTTAATCAATCAACTTTTAAGTTTACATCACATTTAGAGCCCAACTTCATAGATCCTATATTCATCCTATTAACAACAACCTAGCAGTGGACTAAATTATTTTGGCTAAGAAGGGGACATTGCAATCTGTCCTCCCTAAAACTTCTTTCACACAAGTAGTTAAATGTGTTGTGTAGTATATTAAAATACTCCAATCAATACCTAGATCCATATTGATCTTGGATGCAAGGGTGGATTTTGCTACACTAATCTAATATGAATATCACTATGCTGAGAGTTGTGCAACAACTCATCATGATCCCAATAAAATAGTGTACTAGTCAAGTTGTGAAAGAACTCATCATGATCCCAATAAAGTAGTGCACTAGTCATATCAATGTTAGGATCCCAAACAACTTTACCTCTTATTGTAAGGTTTCCACACCATCACCCATTGCAAATAAGGATCCCATCTTTTTGCTTAGTGGTAGGGTGGTTGTCCTAGGTAGTTTTAGTTCAATGAAATTTTCAACTCTCCAAGTCTAAGAGATGAGTTTGAGAAACTTTGGCTCATTAGGAAATTGAGTCTATTGGATATCAATGAGATTTGGGCCAAGCTAGTCAAGGATGTAGGACTAGAGTCAAGAGATTTGATAAATTGGATTAGAATCGATATGTAGGAGATAATTTCCACAACAAGTCAAATTGTGATATTGCTCTCAAGATTTAATTGTGGATTAGAATCCTTGGAAAATCCTTGTTCCAATATCAAATTTATCCTAGAAAGTCAAGGAAATTTGTGGAGGATAACACTAGTGGAGGTGTGCTAATTCTTAAAATTTGGCCATGTGGAGTTTTTTTAGAAACTCTAAAAATCTAAAATCTTTATTATAATTCCTACAAATCTGAAACCACCCTCAAACATCTTGATAGTATTATATAAAATATAACTTAAGGGTATGTGTAGGATCATGGTGTGCCAAAAAGTGGTGATCTAAAAAATCTATAGTTCTGAAATATCTCAAACCATTTCAGAATCTATTCCAATTTTTTCCCACCTACCCTTATACTAAATGAAAACAATTAATATCTTGATAAGGTCTACTATATTTTTTGATACCAAACCTATATGATCAACTTTAAAAACATCCTGAAAATGTGCTTTTGGCCTATTTTTATGTGATTTTTATTTCAAACATGTAGCTGATGATTTTTTGTTACCAAAATTTGATGAAATGAAAAGAGTTTCTTAAGAATGTTCTTGTCTTTCCATAAATGTAAGGTTTGTCAAATAATGAGTTTAGTAAGTAATTATTACTTATTTTCTAATGGAGTTACGTATAAAGTGTTGACTGACACACTACTTGAAAAAAATCTATAACTTTCAAATGGTTCAACATTTTTTGAATCCAAAAGATGCATAACATTCTATGTTTCTTCTACTATAAGGAAAAAAATGAAAAATTGAATTTTATAGAGTTTTGAATTAGTTAAGATGGTTAGACACAAGAATTTTTTATTCCAAAAATACTAAAGTCAAAAATTAATTATTTATTATTTATTTAGAATAAAAATACCCAAAAATATGTGTCACATCTAGGCATGAGTCTACTACTTATATCTAGCATATTATTTAAAAATATTATCATTTGATTTTGATTAAGGTGGTTAGACATATGTCTACTTATTATTTTTGTTTAGAAATTTTTGTAATATTACATTAAAATTCAAAATTTTGACTAATCAATTTTTATTTTTTTGAGATAAGTCCTAGTAGTTTAGAAACTAGATTCAATTTTCTAGAGATTTTTTTTTCTCAACTTTTTGATATGAAGTTAATAACAAGTAGAAAATTGCATGTCAAATTGACATAACCTTGATTTTCTAATTTTTTATTGCCACTTAAGGGCATAATTTGGTTGACCATGATCCTGCACATACCCTTAAATGTTGTAGTTTATATAATAAAAAATACCCTTATTAAGAGTGCTTAATCAATTTGGAACTAGGGCAAAGATGAATCAAGATAACAACAGAGGGGAAAACCAACGCGATGCAAATATGAGAAGTGAAAACATGAGGCTTTGCAAGAATTGGATGAATGACAATTAAAGAAAAAATGAGAATGAAATTTCTAGGAAACAGTGAAAATTTGAGTCTAGACCTTGGTGCTGAATTGGAACTTGAGAAGGTCAAATTTTGACCATCCCATGTTCCAACTAGAACATGAGCAAGTCAGATTCCAAGCACCTCATGTCCTAGCTAGGACTTCCATCCCAAAAAAATTCCCCTCCTACTGTGGACATGTTTTTGTTTCAAATAAGATTGTGGCTTAAAAATATGAAAGATTAAAGGTGCAAATCAATTTTTTCCTAAGTAAAGTCTAGTTTGAGTGAGTAAGAGGGGAATAATCTTTTAATAAAACATGCAGATTAGACATGAAGCTTTGATTATTTTTTTCAAGTAGAAGGGAAAATTATTGCAATTTGATCATGAAGGAGGATCTGAAAAGAAGATTACTAAGGAAGATAATTGAGTTGGAAACAAGTTGAAATAAGTTGCAAGTTGAGGATAATAGAGAGGAATTCCAACCCTCTCATGTCACCTGGATGATAGCCTAAGTCTCCATCCTCATTTTAAAGTAAAATTACCATTTATATGTGCTTGGGGGCATTGGAAATAGACTAGATTAAGGTAAAAAATTACTCTTCTCTTAAACATGATTAGATTCAAAGCAAGTAAAAGGGCTAGCTTGTCAAAAAAATATTAAAAATAGATTTAAAAGTTATCCATGATCATAATTATAATCAAAGTTAATCCATCAACAAAGTGAATTTTGATGCGAAATTAGAGGAAAAAAAAAAGGAAGTGTGAGGTCATTTGATAGATTTATTGTGGGATCATGGGAAGGTCAAAGTCTAACAATCCTATGTTCCAACTAGAACATGAGCAGGTTGAACTCCGACCCTCTCATGTTCCCATGCATGGAACATTAGACCCCAAAATCCCAACCTCTTTCCTTAGGTAAATTTTAGTCACATAGGCATTTTGGCATTGAGAAATAAACATTCCAAGGTGAAAATTAGAATAATTTCCCATAAAGTGAAGTTAGATCTGGGAAAAATCCATGACCAAGTCATGAAAATTAAGGTCAAAACATTAAAAATAAACTTAGGAAAGGGAGTTTTGAGATGAAATTGAAGTGAGAATCAAGAACAAATTAAGTGAAGTCATCTACAAAGAGACAAGTACAAATTGCAAATGGAAGGAATTTTTCTTAGAGGGTGAAACTTTTAGAGGTCATTCTACCCTTCTAGCTTGAGGAAATTTCAACACCACAGTAACTACCTACATGAATCTATTTGTCTCAAGGTGCTTCTGCAACATCTTTTCTATAAAAATTAGATGCCAAATGATGAAAAATCAACCTTTTTAATGAAAACAAAAAAAATAGACCTTAAATTAGGAGAGAGTTTGTGAAAGAAGCTTCAAATTTCCTAGCTACTTTTATTTGGGACCTTTTGTACAAAGAAAAACTGTTGGACTAACTATACTACAAGAAAATGAAATAAAAAAAATCTATATAAAGCTATGTCCATAGCATTCATATGAAATGTACAAGAAACTAGGGAATATGACTTGTATAGGTGGGAAGCAACTATCATGTAAAGCATTGCAACAAAAATTGTTATTTGAAACTTCTTAAGCTAAGGATAAAAGAAAAGTTAAGCAAGGATTAATGTATAATAAACTTTAACCAACATAAGATCTGATGTGAAAAGTTATCAAAAACCTGAAAACTTTCCAAATTCTGATCAATTATATATCAAGCTTGAAAAAAACAATAAATTTTTATTGAATTAAGAGGTCAAGCAATAAATAGACAATATTAAATAGTTTATAATTAATTTATTAATGCATATGAATGAATATATTAGACAAATGGAATACAACCAAAAACTTGACCAATTTCCATATATTAAATTTTTTTTATCCATATTCATTCCCTCTTTTATTACTCTTTTCCCACCCACCAATCAAGTTTTCACTTAGCTCCTAAAAATTATTCACACTGAAAGTTCAATTTCATTAGTATATTTCTAGAGACAAAAAACTGACCAAATTCTATAGATTAGAAAATGCTTTCCATAGTTATTTCATTTGATGCAAATAAAGCTTTCCTTCTTTACCTTTTTCTCACCGTTTAGCTCAATTTAGGACAAAAGTATATTGCCCCAAGTTCAAGTAATTTCTAAATATTTGTAAATGACTACAAGTATCCTATGTTTCCAAATTAGATGTTTTACCTACTAAACCCAAGTATGAAATATTCCAAATTGGATCTAAGTTTAGATCATCCACACATATTATGACCTTTTTCTACTCTTCCAAACATGTAAAAGGTTAATAAACCCCTAAAATGCTATGTGATCTTCATTTTCATTCATTTGATGAAGACATTGAATAACATATGCAGTGAAGAATGGTTCTTTGAACTGGAATTTTGGTTGACTGATAATATAATGTTACCTCTTTTAGAAGGATATTGAAGAGTTAGTAGTGATGGAGCCCTTTTTTTTGCAAAAAATCATGGCCTCCATTTAAGAGATGATGTTGAAGATTTGATGAAGTATTATGGCCTCATATAAATCTAGTTTTAAGAACAATATTAGTAAACATTTTGTCACCCAATTATAGGTTAATATGATCATTGTTCAAATTAAAAGAAATTTAAAATATTATCAAATGAAGGCTATCTTTAAACATGGCATACTTACATGCTACTTTCTCTGCTACCGTCTTTGAATAGCAATACCAATTATGAGCACCAAAAGAGAAAGAGGAGAAATTAGTTTAATAAAGTTGGAATATGGATATAAGCTTATAAGTCTTTCCATGGTATAAAAATGCAAAGTAAATGGGTTACCTTGGTTTGGATGTAGTAATGAAGGTTCCTCTAGTAGTCCTCATCGACGATCATTTGCAGATTTTTGTTGGGGTCGAGGTAAATGGTGTCGATGGAGGATGTGAGGTGTTTAGAAAAATTGTCAAATGACTACTAGAAACCAGAACACTAAGGAGGGCTATAATTACCTAATTAGAAAATAGCTAAGACCAAAGACAAACATCTAATTGTGATTGTATTGGGATAAAAAGTGCTTACCTAAAGTAGGATTGTTTTCATGGCTAGCACTACAAAATAAAATCCTTAAATCTTATACATTTAGAGAAAAAGGATATGTAGGTCCAAGAAGGTGCACATTATGAACTTTTAAATACTCTCACCAATGTTGGAGCTAGTTACATAACAAACTTAGATGGAACTCAACAATACCAAGGTCAATCCTAAGCATGTTTTAAGCTTGGCCTATTCAAAATAAGAACTTTGTATGGCAGTTTGTGGATTGCAACACCATCTATTATCATATGGGAGTTATGGTAGGAGAGAAATAGACACATTGTTAAAAATAAAAGGTTATAATAGGAATAACTTACCGACAAGATGGAGGCTACCATTATCAAGATTATGAATAATAGAATATTGAATATGCAAAAAGTCATAGAAAAGATGACTTGCTAGGATGAGAAGATGAGAGATAGATGGATTGGGTTTAAGATTCCTTAGTATGTTAGTTTGAGCTTCACTTGGTTTTGAGAATACTTTAATATTCTCTACTTAACAAGGCCAACCATGTGATGATGGAAGTTCACCTAGCCTCACCCCACTCCCCCTAACATCAATCTCAATTACCCATTATCATCTAATTACATACTTCATTCATTCATTCATCCATTTATGAACTATAACATTCAATCAATACAATCACATAACATTCATTAATATGATATAAAATTCATTAATACACAATACTAATCAAGACTTCATTAATATATAATAATATTCATTAACATGAAATAAAAGTCAATATTAATATGCAACATTCATAGATAATTACTTAAAACAATGTTCTTTCATTATCCAACAATGTTTATCAAAAAAGGTTTATCAAAGAGCATTTTTTAAATATCATTTCTTCTTTTTGTTTCTATTAGCTCTGTTAAAAAAATGCTGATAGGATCATCAATATCTTTCTCATTCTCCTCCTCTTGTGGCACATGTAATGTCAAAAATTATGATGCCTCCTCTTGTTTGGAGGAGCAGGAGGTTGTTGCACTAAAGGGGGCTCTATTGCAAGAACAAGTAAATGGATTAAATTGGAATACTCTTTTTCTTTTTTTAAATATTACAATTATTTAATTAAGTAGTACAACATAACATGCATTTTTCTTACTTGACAATGCCACATCATGTACATTAACATTTTGATCCACAACCACGTCAACATGCTAAACATGTCAAATTACAATTGAAGATGTTAAATTGTATACATAATTGCATAATTAATATCCAATAGAAAATTAATACCTCCACCACTAGAATGCACACCATGGCCTTCATTACGAGTAGGTTATGTGATAGGATATGAAGGCTATGGAAAAATGTTATGCAGTCAATTTATGTTCAAAACTAACACCAAAAAATAAATTTCTCAACTATTCAATTTGATTTACTTTTCATCTGACCAATTTACCTATGTCTCATTTGGTGCACTAGGTTCTTGGGTATGGCTTGTACATGAGCAATGTTAGTATGCTAATAGAAACCAAATTTAAATAAAGCTTCTACAAACTAAACAAAATTCATAAACTTCAAGATAGACTAAGATGAGCTCTCAATTAAGAATATGAGCCATTAATGGGCTCTCTCAATAAGAAGCTCTCTTGTTGAGTAGCTTTGTCTAAATAGATAGGATGTATGATCAAGCTTTATGCTTCAAAAAGGGCTTCAAATGGAGTTGGAATTTGGGTGTGAGTGTATGGTTTTGATGTAAAATGGCTTCTTAAAATGGCATTATGACTTTACTTCATGGATTGTGATGTTTTCCAAAAGGGAAGGATTCAATTTATAGGCAAGAGGCTTGAGGGATTGAGGGCTAAGATGCAAGGATGGGAAAAAGCTCATGAAGGGCTCAGATTGCATGAGAGGAGAGAACATGGATTGTGCTTCCTTACAACCAATCAGCGAGTGACACATGTCACAGGGTGAGAGGATGGAGGAAAGGGGAAGGATGAGTCAACAAAAGAGGCTCAAGGGATAAAATCTTCATAAAGACCCTCATAATGGCTTGTAAGAGAAATAAAAGGGCTTGAAAGAGTCATTTATGGCCTAGTGGGCTTCATAAAGTTTTATGGTTAGGATATTTTGAGAGAGATGAGAGAAATTTTGACTTGGGTTTGATTAGGAAGGTTTTAAGCTTGCTTAGGATTGTGCAAATGATTAGAGGATGGATTAGGATGGTTTAGGATTAGCTTAGGGATAGGCAAGTGAATGGAATTTAATGAGGGTGGGTGAAGGAGGAGATATTTGTTAACTTTGTTTTGGGTTAGTAAGTCTTAACCCATTTTTAGGGAATGTGACAAGGTTAGGAGGGGATTAGGATTAGGTTTAAAGACATCTTCTAGAAGAGTCTAGACTTTGGATGAGGATAAAGACTTTCTAGAATAGTCTAGAACTTCTTAGGATGAGGATGAAGACTTTCTAGAAGAGTCTAGAACTTCTTAGGATGAGGATAAATTAGATTTTTAGGAAATAAACAAAGTTTTGTTTATTTCAAGGGTTTCGGTTGAGGAGATATTTATTAAAACTTTTTTAATAAACATGAAGATTAATATTTAATCTTAATTAAATATTTTGAGTTGGGATTAGGGGTAGGAAATGATGGGATTAGCCTTTAATCAATATTAAAGAAGGATTAGAATATTTTGGAAGAGGTTAGTGGTCTTAAGGAAATTGGCCAAGTTTTGGGCAAAAAATAAATTTTTTATTTATTTTGGGTTTTTTGGTC
This sequence comes from Cupressus sempervirens, assembly GCA_028749045.1. Taxonomy (NCBI): domain Eukaryota; kingdom Viridiplantae; phylum Streptophyta; class Pinopsida; order Cupressales; family Cupressaceae; genus Cupressus; species Cupressus sempervirens. The sequence goes on from CM053783.1 coordinate 398,889,513, forward strand.
AATTTATTAATTAAATAATTAATAAATAAGGAAATAATGTTTAAATAAGATTTAAACATTTTTGGGAGGGATTCCTTAATTAAATATTTTTAATTAAGATAAAGGGATTTAATGGCATAAAAATAAATAAATAAATAAAATAAATAATTAATTAATAAATGATGATGTCATCAGGAAATTTTCAAAAAATAAAAATACTTTATTTTCTAAAGATTTTTAGGTGTCTACATTTTGCCCCTCTTTGATGTGATGCTACAAGTGGCATGGCATCAAAGATAAGAAAATAAGATGCCCAAGGCTAGAGCAGAAGAGGAGAGAATGGACTGTGAGATGTCCCCTCAAGAAGGCGGTGGGGAGAGAAAGTGAGGCTCGACGACTTCTTGAAAAGTACAAGAATTCAAGGTGAGCAAGAAGACTTAGATTGGCTTAAGAGAAGAGGTTTAGTTAGCTCAAACTCTCACTACGGGAGAATGATAAAGGGAGAATCAGAGGCACAAGAGGAAGCAAGCTTCAGATCTCAGGGATTGCAAAGGATGAAGAAGAGGAGCACTATAAAAGGAATCTAGGATGGGGAGATGGATGAGGGGACTAAAAAGATGATGCAACAGGATTTCAAAGAGTCAGATTGGCGGAAGATGGGTTTTGGAGATCCCTAGGACTAGGATTGTGGATCTTGAAAGATGAGGCTTGGTGGATTGATTTGGATTGGTGGATCCCTAAGACTAGGATTGTGGATCCCTAAACCTAAAGGTGAGGAGTGATTCAAAGAGATACTAATGCATAAGCTGGGGTAGGAGAGACAGATGCTGGATATGGATGGGGGATAATGGAGATGAAGGAAAACCATTGAAGCTTTTTGAGCGGGGGGATACTTCAAAGAGAAGTACCACCATGTAGTTCAGCACTAGATTTGCTATAGGACTGTTGGTTAATTGCCAAGGTTACCAAGAACATCAAGGCCTTTTCACCAACTATCCAAAGGACTGACGAACTGACTCAAAAAAAACATGCAAGGATTGCCCCAGTATCACACATGAATCCTAGAGGAAGCAGTGTGGAAATGACACTGGGTAACCCACAAGCAAAAAAGAAAACAAGCAAAAGACATGATCAAGACCTTATTCTCTAATTGCCCCATTCACAGTATACCATGATATGGAAGATTGTGATGACCTTGAGAAGGGAACAAGGAGATTGCTTGGAAAATATATTTCAAGACTCAATAGGGAAGAGTCCAAATCAAAAGAAAGTGAAAATCCAAAAGAGAACCATTTACCAACGAGATGGGTAGGATGAGGTACTAACGGACCAAGATCAGACATGAGGAAAGCTATATCCTGCAAGGACCTATTGGAGAGCACCTAAGCTGGAGGATTTGGATGAGTGATGCATTTGGCAAGCTGAACTAAGAAAGATAACACTTTGGTGACAGGAAATCTAGCTAAAGGATGCGTTGGAATAGCTAACCAAGATGTGTGATGGGTGCAAGATGCTGATCAAGGATGAACTGACACGAATTCTAGATAGATACAATGGTACTAAGCTAAAGAGGATGTACAAGCTGATGGACCAAGATATGTTACAAATGTACAAGTTTTTTCATGTTTTGGTTTTTGTGAGATGGAAATGTTTGTGAAGGATGGGATGTCTATAATAGGTTATAGGTGGATAGGTAGATGGTTTGCGAAAAGCTTAAGTGAAAATGGGGTTTTGTGTGTGCACGTGATAGTATACAAGCTAGGATACATGATAATTTACAGGCTGGAATATGGTACAAACTTTGGACAAGATTCGGATATACAAGATATGGTACAAGATTTTACAAGCTGAGGTACAAGATTATACAAGCTGTACAGGAGGTATTTACAAGCTCCATTAGATTTTGGATATTTTGTTGGAACACCAAGGGAACAAGCAGGTGTTTTATGGGATGGTGGGTGAATGGATGAGGGATAGGATAGTGATAGATAATGGATTAGTCTTAGTAGACAAGGCACCTAAATTACCAGGTTTTCACCAAGGTACCTATCCAAGGCGCTTGAATTGCCAAGTTTTCACCATTGGACGCTTATTTCTCTTTACTATTTTTTTTTGTATTTTTCAAAAGCTGGGTATACCAAGGATCTTCAAGCATATAACTTCTTGAGATGAATGATGTTAGTAGGATCATTCAAGAGTTCTCCTTTCGGTGTAGATAGCTGATAGGCTTTGGAGCCAAAGGAAGCAGTGACAACATAAGGACCAAGCCATGTAGGTTCAAACTTGCCTTTCTTTTCTCGATCTACTTGGACTTTCATGTTTTCTTTGAGGACCATGTCACCTGGCTGAAAGTGTTGTGGAAGCACCCTCTTGTTGAAATTCCTTTTGAGACGAGTTTGATAGACTATGAGATGATCATAGGCTACTTTTTACTTCTCGTCTAAGAGATCTAGCTGGGTGAGCCGAGCTACTCTGTATTCTTCATTTGATATTTTCCCTTGCAAAGATATGCAAAAGGAGGGAAGTTCAACCTCTATAGTTAGTACCACTTCGGCACCATAGACTAGGGAGTATGGAGTTGTGCCTGTGGATGTACGAAAGGAAGTTTGATAGGCCCATAGGGCTGGATTTATTTGTAGGTGCCAATCATGGCTAGAATCATTGACAACTTTCTTTAGGATTTTGAGGAGGTTTTTGTTAGTTGCCTCTGCTTGGCTGTTACCTTGTGGGAAATATGGGCTAGAAAAGTGGTGATGGATGTGGAGGGAAGTGCATAATTCTTCCATGTTGAGATTTTCAAAGTTACCTCCGTGGTCGGTGAAGATGGTGGATGGGATGCCAAAGATGTGGTACAAGATGAACTTGGAGACCTGAACTCCTATAGCAGAGACTAGGGGGACTACTTCCACCCATTTAGTGAAATAGTTTGTAGCTGTTATTATCCATTTATGTCCATCAGATGAGAGGGGTGTGATAGTTCCAACTAGATCAAGGCCCCAACAAGCGAAAGGGCAAGGTGGTACAATAGGTTGTAGATCCTGTGCTGGAGCGTGCACACGATTTGCATGTTGCTGACATGGGAGACACTTTCTGACAAAGTCACAGGAGTCTTCTTCAATGGTAGGCCAATAGTAGCCTACTCTAAGGATTTGTCACACTAGGACAATACCACTCGTGTGGGCACCGCAAAGTCCAGAGTGTACTTCCTTTAACACCATTGCGGCCTCATTTTGGTCTAAACATCGAGAGAGAGTATCGTGATAACCTCGACGATATAGGGTATTGGCTATGATAACATAGCGGGATGATTTTTGAATGATTTTTTGGTGTTGGGTATGTGTGAGGTGAGGGGATATGATACAATCATTAAGGTAAGCGTGAATCTCATGGTACCAAGGGGATTGGGGACCAACCAAGATACAAACACGGTTTGAATCCTCATTCACATAGGCGGGTGTGAGGAGCTGCTCCACTAAAAACTCATACTGTGTAGCTACTTGGGGAATTTCCAAGAGCAATCCTATAGTAGCCATAGCATCTACTGCTTTGTTCTGTATTCGAGGCACTTGTGTAAACTAAAGCCTTGTAAAATGTTGGGTTAGCTGATCAAATAGCTCTTTGTAGGGTAATAGCTTTTCATCTTTGGTTTGATATTCATTTAGGGCTTGCTTGATGATGAGCTGAGAATCGCCAAAGATTTGTATATCAGCAATGTTCCATTCTGCAACTATCTTTAATCCTGCTATTAGGGCCTCATATTCAGCTATATTGTTGGTGCTAGGGAATTGTAGCTTGAAGGCTTTTGGAATGTAATCTCCTTGAGGTGTGACCAAAAATATTCCTGCCCCTGATCCATGAGATGTGTATGAGCCATCAAAATAAAGTTTCCATGGGGGTTTTTCTTCAATTAGACAAATATGCTCATCTAGAAATTTTGTGATCAACAGATAAGCATCTATTAGAGGTGCATCGGCTAGGTGATCTACTATAGCTTTCCCTTGATTGCCTTTCTGTCCATATAATGGATGTCAAATTCGCTAAGGAGCATAACCCATTTGGCCAAATGGCCTATAAGTGCTATTTTGGAGAGCGTATACTTGAGAGGGTCAATCTTGGAGACTAGTTGGATGGTATGACTTAGCATGTAATGGCGAAGCTTTTGAGTTGAGAAAACAACTACCAGACAAGCTTTTTCCATAGGAGTGTAATTGAGTTCATAACCAACTAGGGTTCTACTGATGTAGTAGATGGCTCTTTCTTTGCTGTAGTCATTGAGCTATGCTAGAAGTGCCCCTAGAGCAGTAGGTGTTGCTAATATGTACAAAATCAGGGGACGACCAGGAACTGGTGGAACCAAGATAGGGGGATTGATGAGATACTACTTGAGATGGTCAAAGCTATGCTGACATAAAGGATCCTAATTGAAGTTCTCATCCTTCTTCAGTAAATGTGAAAATGGTGTACACTTATCTGCAAGCTGGGAGATGAAGCGCCAAATAGATTGAAGCTTTCCCTAAAGAGAACGAAGTTGTCGTAGTGTCTGGGGAGGAGACATGTCTAAGATAGCCTTGAACTTCTTGGGGTTGATCTCTATACCTCGTTTAGAAACTATAAAGCGTAGAAGCTTGCCAGATGTGACCCCAAAGACACATTTCTTGGGATTCAGCATGAGATGATATTTGGCTAACCTATCAAAGACTTTCTCCAGGTTAGCAAGATGATCCATGAAGGTATGAGACTTGACCAAGATATCATCCACATAATCCTCGAAAATTCTATGGATGAGATCATGAAAAATGGCTATAATAGCTCTTTGATAGGTAGCCCCAGCATTCTTTGGGCCAAAAGGCATCATGTTGTAGCAAAAGGTTCCCCAAGGGGTAGTGAATGTTGTCTTATGCTGATCCTCTTCTACAATCTTGATTTGATTATACCCAAAAAATCCATCCATGAGGGACAAAATTTCATGTCTAGCTGTAAGATCTACAATCATATCTATGTTGGGCAAGGGAAAATCATCTTTTGGACAAGCTTTGTTAAGATCTTTGAAATCAATGCAAATTCTGATGTCACCAAAAGGCTTAGTGATGGGGACCATGTTGGAGATCCACTCTGAATAGTCGATAGGTCAGATAACCTTAGAAGCTAGCATTCTTTCTAACTCAGCTTTAACCAGTAATGCCACCTTGGGGTGCATTTTTCTAAGCTTTTATTTGACGAGCTTGATCTGTGGATTGACTGCAAGATGATGAACTACAAGCTTTGGATCAAGCCCTAGCATGTCCTGATATGACCATGCAAATCAGCCAATGTTCTCTCTTAAGACCTCAAAGAGGAGATCAACTTGGTCTTGTGATAGGGATGCAGCAATGTGAACAAGCCTAGGGATCTCTAAAGAACCAATGTTGACTTCCATAGTATCCTCAATTAGAATAGAAGATATCTCTAGTTGATTATCTTGAGGAGGTAATGCTAAATCCTCATGTTCTACTTGTGGCTTTGGATGTTCTTGCTGAGGGGTTCTCTTTGCTGCCTTAGCTAGTCTCAGATTCACCTTAGTTCCAGTTTTGGGTGTATCGGAACTAGGTTGGGGATTTTCTCCAAAATACCCCTTGGGATCTAGCTTGTAGATATAGGAAGAATTTGGCTTTTTTTTCTTGTGAGGTGTTTCAGCTCCCATGAATCTCAAAAGCACTTCCTCTGATGTGAACTCATCAATGTGTATGATTCTTGGTTGGTCCCAATTTATGAGTTGTGGATGGGTGAGTGGTAGGTCAATGAGGTGGATGGATAGTTCTTGGAGAATAGAGTCTTCAAGGGAGACTGGGTCTAGGATATCATCGTAGGCTCTGTTTTCAAATTCCTCAGGAATGTCTTTGATTTCGACAAGGTCGTGGTGAATGTTCAAAAAAGTGTGACCATCCGTATTGGTGCCCTTAGTTGTGGGTATGCCAAAGCCAAGACCTGACTTTGATTCCCACTTGTGTGCGTCGATGGGGCACTGCATGCCTCTTTCTTCTGGTCCTAGACCACCACCTTGATAGTTCCATTTGTTAGTGATGAGCTTATGTTCTTGGGGATACTTCTGGATGAAGTGATCAAGGTGTGCCTGATTCCTTTGAGGTGCATCCTTATGTAACCAATTGTTGATATCTGGAGTGAGCTCCTCATGAAGAGGGATTTTTGAAGATACAAAGGTTGCTGGGCCAAACTATTTGTATCAAGGAGGTGGAATCTCCTTAGCTTTGTGATATGTCGATCATCTGTGGGCATGTGGATCAAGTGGGAGTGCCCTGACAACAAATGCATTTGACAAACTATACTCTCCATAGCCCTTGTTATTGATCTTCACGGTAGACAGGGTAGAGGCGAGGAGTGTTTCTGGGTCATTACAAGTGTGGGATGAGCTGGCAATGGATGTGTTGATATCAATTCCAGGGTAATGGTTTGTATATGAAGCTTCAACCGCATTGTAGTAAGCAAAGGGTTCTAGATCGGCATGGATGGTTACCTCAGTGCCTTGATGCAGAAATTTGACGCACTGATGGTAAGTGGATGGAACAACTTTCATGGCATGAATCCATGGGCAACTGAGGAGGATGTTGAATGGTAGGTTTAGATTAATAACATGGTAGAGTGTTTCTTGGATGACTGGCCTAACCTTGATTGGCAGCAAAATAGTTCCTTCTGTGGTTCTTTCCAAGTTGTCATAAGCTTTGATGGTGATAACCTCACTGATGATATCTGCCTCAGTATACCTAGCTTGTTTTATGAATTTTAGGGTGCAAATATTCAAGGTTGATCCATTATCTATCATTACTCTTTTCACGACAAAATTGGATACCATGATGGCTATGCAAAGCAAAAGGGTGTGATCTGGCTCGACCATGGGTATGTTGGTGGGTTTGAACAATAGGGCACATGAGGATGAAAGGTGTCCAACAAGATTACGAAAATCAGTAGCATTGACATCAGAAGGGACACGGGATTCTTTGAGAGCACTATCAAGGATGTTCTTGTACACAGGACTAGTGTGAAGAAGGTCTAAAATGGAGATTTGGGCTAGCATGTTCCCAAGGTGTTCCAAGATATTGTACTGGCTTTTTGATGGAGCTGATGGTGCTAGTGAAATGGGTGGGCCTGCGATGTTAAATCAGGCTCTTCGAGTGGTGACTACACACTCATTGTTTGGTTCTTGGATATTGATAACATTGATAGAAGGCTCTTTCTTGGATATACAACCTATAAGGCTACCATAGTCTATATAGGATGAAGTGTGCTCAATGTTCTTCCTATGTTGTTGGTTTGGTTGATAGTTGTTGGTGTTGTTGTTGTTGGTTTGGATAGGTGCTTTTCCAGGATTTTGATTTTTGTGAGGAGGAAAAGAATTTTGATAGATCTATAAGCCTACATTGGGAGAGGTTTGGGCACCAACAGTGATTTCCTTCCGATCAATGAGGTCCTGCACATAGTCTTTCAGTTTCATGCATCTGAGGGTAGTGTGACCTTTTACCCTATGAAATTTGCAGTACTCATTGTGTTTGTACCATGCAGCTTTGGATTGGCTTGGGTCAATTTGCTAGGTAGGAGGAAATTTGATGAAGTTTTCCTTGACTAGTTTCTCAAAAATGACATCCAATGGCTCACCAAGGGGTGTATAGTTTCTAGGTGTAGGTTGGAATCTGGGCTTTTGTCCTACAGTTACATTGATGGCATTAGCTTGATTGCTAGACCTTTGAAAGTTTGGTCTTGGATTGTGGTTTTGATAGCTGTGGTTATTCTGTTGTTGGTAGTTGATAGCTTGCTGATTGTTTGGTTGATAGGGTGGGTTGGACTGGTTGTGAGAAGGACCAACAATATTCACATGTCTGGTGTCAGTGATGCCATCTATTGCAACATGCTTGTTTTTGTTCCAATACCTAGACTTGTCATTGGAATGTGATTGATTTTGGTTGGCTTCCTTGTAAATCTTGACCACACCATCTTTAATGAGTCCTTGCTCAAGGATCATTCATTTCTCTTTGATATCTTTGTAGGTCTACAAACAATTCATGGTCATGTGGTGAGCCAAGCTAGGATGTGGGTAGTAAGGGTTTTCCATCTTTGCAGATATTCAGGAAGGCTTTCTCCACCTTTTTGCTTGGTGTGGACAAGATCAACTACTGATAGCTCTGTTTCAACAAGATGGGCATATTGGGCTACAAATGCCTCAGATAATTCAGCAAAATTTTTAATTGTGCCATAGGGGATTCTATAAAACCATTCAAGAGCTGGTCCAGCCAAGCTTTTGGGAAAGAGACACAAGAGGAAGACATCATCGTATGCCACTTCTTGGTAGTGCATGTAAAATTCTTTGATATGTGTGACAAGGTCTCCTTTTCCTCTAAATTTGTCAAATTTGGGTGTCTCAAAATGCTTGGGGAATGGTGTCATGGTAATGGCTCTGTCAAATGGGTAAGGGCACACATTCTCAAACTTGAAATTTTTTGGATCATTTCCCTCTTGGATGTTCTTCAAAGCTATTTTAATGGCTTTCCATTCTAAATTAATGGGTGATGGCTGGGGTGCCCCAAATGTAGGAGTGCCTTGAGGTAGGTATACACTAGATGGGGCCACTAAATATGGATAGCTATGAGGGATTTGCTGATAGGGATTGTACATTGTTTGGGCAGCTGCATGGTGGATGACAATTTGTTGAGGGGGAGGTGGCACATAGTGCTGCAATGTGCTGCGAGGCTTGCTGTTGATATGAGATTTGAGGTTGGGATTGAGGAACATAAGCTAGTTGTGGGATAAATGAATTGCTTTGTGGAGGTAAGGTATAAGATGGTTGTGAAGCTTGGGGAAAGGATCGGGGGGCTTGTGGGGTTTGACCAAGGTATGTGGGCTACGCCCCCATTTGGGATGGTACCTGCAAATAATTGGTGGTTGGCTGGATTGGTGGGTTACCTCTGAGAAGTGGCATTGAAAAGTAGTTGGTAATAGGAGGTAATGGATTAGTTGGTGGTGGAGGTGGTGGGAATTGAAAGTGAAGAAATGGAATTGATGGGGTTTGATAGCTTGGTGGCTAGATTTGGAAGCTTGGTAGAGTGGTGGCGGGAGCTTGGGTCACTTGAGAGCTATGTAGAACATTGTTAGTAGCTTGTGGGGTTTGATAGCTTTGTGGAGTGAGGGTAGTAGCTTGTGGATTTGTGGCTGATGGTACTGAGCTCCCAAGACCTAATGGAAATGATGGGATTGTGCTTTGGGCTATGGTGAACAAGTTGGGGGTGATGAAAGGTTGATTACTTGGCCCCATGGGTGGCATCCCTGTTTTATATTACTGAGGTTGGCCAAAGATGCTAGTACTGATTTGGGAGATGGCTGGATTTGGAAGGCTGGGTTGGGGAGCAGTAGCAGCAATAGTGAAGGGCATGAACGGTGAGGTGTTTTGGGTAAAGGGGGTTTTGAGTGGAGAGGTATGAACCAAGAATGGATTGGTGGTGGCTGGGTTGGCTTGTGGCATGGAGATTTCAACTTGGGTGGATGATGGTATGTTTGGGTCTGTTGGATCATATGGATTGGCTGCAGGCTCTTCTTTTGGCATATATTGAGGATAATTTGGATCATAAGAGCCTATGGGTGGTGGCAGCTACCAAAAAAATAGGTGAGATGGATCTAATAATGGAGGGGGTCTTCCAAAGTCAAAGATTCCTACATTGTCCCTTCAAAAATTAGCCATGATTGTCTCTTTGTTCTTGTCTATAATGGCATTTACCAATAATGCATTTCCTGGTTGGTTCATGAAAGCTTCAATGTTAGTAGATGATGGCATAGCTTTCTCTGGGCTAAAGGATGGCTGAGTGCTCCAGGGGGGTGAGGCTGTTCAACCCAAATGATAGGGCTCCATTGTTTCTTTCTTCTTGGCTAAGCGAGTGACGGGTGGCATGAAAAATGCTCCTAAGGATGAGATGCAACAAATGCTGGTGGATGCAAAAGGGAGGAAGGCTTTTCTATGGAAATGATTTCCTAGGTTGAGGCAAAGCTATATGACAAAACCTAAGGAGGATTGGGTTGGGGATTCTAACTTCAAATATATGTTGCCAAAGCACAAAAGGTCTACTTTCTTATGTGCAAGCTTGGTGGTGATTGTGTCAACTTAAGGATAGACTAATGATCCTTTAGGAAGAACATGAGATTGACCACTTGTGGATCCCAACCTTTAGCTCAAGGTGGTGAGGGATAACAAGTGGCAAAGCTAGATTACCCTAGACAAAGCTTTGTCAAAGGGATAACCTTGGTGAGATTGGTGGTTTTGAAAGATTTTAGGAATGGAAAACTTTTAGCAAGGTGACAACAATTTTTGAAGGCTTGGATGTGAAGATTTTGGATTGCTAGCTAGATGGTTTGGTCCTAAATGAGATGGATGAGCTAATAATGCTTAAGGGGATAACCTAAGATGGCTGAATTTTCTACAAAGATGACTCTAAGGTGAAGCTTATCCAATAAGGTGTGGAGAAACAAGAGTGTCTAATCATAGAAATCAATCCTAGTTGGTAAGGCATAAGCAGGATTAACTCCCAAATGTTGGCTAAATTTGATGGTGCGCTCTAACTAGGCCTCTTAAAGTGCTTCTCGGCAACTTTATCCTCTGCTTTGTGGAGTTTGGCAATTCGAGGACTTGGTGTTAGTTCCTTTCTCTTGGCTAAAAGTTCTTGGTATGCCTGAGATGGTTTGAGTTTAACTTTTTGGAACTTCTATTTGGGTTTGGGTTTCTCTGACATCAATTCTTGAATCTGCTTGGCTTTGAGAGACCTTAGTTATTTTGATTCAACTTGTTCAACTTTCAGAATAGGTAGTGACTACACTAAGTGTACCCTAAGCTAGGATTGACCAAGTTTGACAAACATTCATTCAATAAATAAAAAAGCAAGCAATAGATAGGAACAACCAGATAGAAGTTTTTGATTCTCAGAATGTGATACTTGTGTTGAGGAGTGTGTATGTTTTATAAATGTTTCGATCAGTCACTTCAAACACATTAACACTCTAGATGGTTGTCTACAAGGTTGATAGTTGGTCTAGCTAGGGAGTCCTCGATATACCCAAAGGTACGTGAGGCCCAAATCCGTAGATGAAACTAACAAGATGTCACACAGCTGAGAGGATTGGTAACTCACTTCTCCTCTTTCACTTCTCAAGGGTATAAAGTTCCTTAAGGCTTAGCTCGAGTGACAAAAATCTTGATTCCAAGAGAGGTGTCTTTCGATTCACCTCCCAATTCTTATACTTTGCCAGAACGTAGGAGTTGAGGTCATCTAAGGGGTGATGAAATCCCCAAGTAGGCCTCCTAAAAAGAAACAAGGTTTTGGATCCTAATCTTATGCACCCAAGATGGACTTGAAAGATGAAAACGGGAGAGAAGACTTGGATGACCTTGGGCTTAAAAAAAAAACATGCTTGTTCTTTTACCAACTGACTCTTATGTGTGCTAATCTAGACTTTGCAAGAACTCATGTTTAAGAGACAATGTTCAATTCCAACTTGAAGTGCCAACAAAAGTAAATTGATCGAAGAATGCAAACAAGAAGAAGAGTTAGGTTCAACAAAAGCAAACTCGCGTGCCCAGAGGCCCTCCACGTCAAGTATCAATTAATTTCCTTTAAAGCATTCAAGAGTTGGTGTGATTTTGTTTTAAGCCCAAAGCAAAGATGTGTGAGACTCGATTTGTCAAGCGCACACCTGGAGGCCCTCCACATCAATAGTTGTTCAATTTTAGTGCTCAAACTTGAAGTGTGATCGATTTAATCTAGAGTTTTGGTCATTTAAAATTTTTGATAAAGTTAAAGCAAACGTTTCAAAGACCAAGTGAGTGAGTTAGATTGTGGAACATTTAACACCTTTTTCAAGTAGACCCATCCCCATAAATGGTGCTGAGATTGCAACCAATGGTTGAATTGATGGGTGATTAGAAAAGAGGTGAGTCCAAGGAACTACTCAAATTGATTTTTACAAAATTGTATTTAACTTAACAAAGTTTCTTAAATGTCCAAAAATCAAACTTTACCTAAATTGCATGTAGAAAAGAGATTTGTTTTGTTCAATTTTAGAAGCTCCAAATGAAGTGTTTGATATTGCAATGGTTAATTGATCCTTGGTATTCAAGATTGGATTTTTTGTTTTAATCATGCATTCAAGAAAAAATTGATTTTAATCCATAGCATTCAAGAGTGTGTTTAGCAACATGCATTCAAAGACAATTGCTTAAACATTCAAGTTTTTTCCTTTGAGCATTCAAGATTGAGATTTTGTGTGTTTTTTTAAGAACTTTGAAGTCCTTTGTTTTAACCTTATATCATTCAAGATTGTTTTGGACTCAAAAGTGAAAATGACTCTTTGGACTTTGGTTTTCATTCAAGATTTTGTGTTCTAGTTTGCATATTTTAATCCCAAAAATGATATTCCTAGATTGTTTTGATACATGAAAAACCTAAGAAACATTCAAGATTTTGCAACAAGACATTTGTTTGGAACAAATAACAAAGCTTTTAGGACAATTTTTGGCAACCATTTAGGACTCTTAGTTTTCATGAGATTTTTAAAAGAACTTTAAAATATTTGCAAATGAGGTTCATTGTATCCTTGATTGATGCTTTGAGTTTGATTTAGATTTTAGTGTGCACTTAGTGTTGATTTTGAACCTTTTGAAATGGAAACTTGAAGTTCTTTTTAAAATTTCAAAAATGAAGTGTTCCTAACTTTGCATGAATGCATCTAAAACCTTGATGTTGCAAGGATGCAAATGATTGGATTGGTTTAGTTTCACTTGTTAAAAGATTTTTTCTTTTTTGCAAATTTTTAATTTTTTAATGGATTTAAGTATGATTTGGGGGTTCATTTTAAGCACTAAAATGAAGTGTGTATGATTTTGCTTCCTTAAAAAAAAATGGCCAAGATCTCCCACAAGAAGAAGAAGAAGAAGTAGATGGAATAAGAAGAATATAGACAAGAAAAGGAAGAAGAATTCCAAGTTCTTTGTCCACCTATAAGCTTGAAAAATCTGCAAACACTATGAGATAGATTATGAGTTCCTTTGTCTTTTTCATGCTCATGTGGACCTACAAAACCAATTTATACAATCCTACCAATCACAAAACAAGCAAAATTAGTCAAAATTAGCAAATGACGTACAAAATTTGACTAAAAAAGTTAATGAAGATGACCCATGCGGGGTCCCACCAGGCGTGCCAAAATGTATATGAGCAATGTTAGTATGCTAATAGAAACCAAATTTAAATAAAGCTTCTACAAACTAAACAAAATTAATAAACTTCAAGATAGACTAAGATGACTCTCAATTAATAATATGAGCCATTAATGGGCTCTCTCAATAAGAAGCTCTTTTGTTGAGTAGCTTTGTCTAAATAGATAGGATGTATGCTCAAGCTTTATGCTTCAAAAAGGGCTTCAAATGGAGTTGGAATTTGGGTGTGAGTGTATGGTTTTGATGGAAAATGGCTTCTTAAAATGGCATTATGACTTTACTTCATGGATTGTGATGTTTTGCAAAAGGGAAGGATTCAATTTATAGGCAAGAGGCTTGAGGGATTGAGGGCTAAGATGCAAGGATGGGAAAAAGCTCATGAAGGGCTCAGATTGCATGAGAGTAGAGCACATGGATTGTGCTTCCTTACAATCAATCAGAGAGTGACACATGTCACAGGGTGAGAGGATGGAGGAAAAGGGAAGGATGAGTCAACAAAGGAGGGTCAAGGGATAAAATCTTCATAAAGACCCTCATAATGGCTTGTAAGAGCAATAAAAGGGCTTGAAAGAGTCATTTATGGCTTAGTGGGCTTCATAAAGTTTTATGGTTGGGATATTTTGAGGGAGATAAGAGGAATTTTGACTTGGGCTTGATTAGGAAGGTTTTAAGCTTGCTTAGGATTCTGCAAATGATTAGAGGATGGATTAGGATGGTTTAGGATTAGCTTAGGGATAGGCAAGTGGATGGCATTTAATGAGGGTGGGTGAAGGAGGAGATATTTTTTAACTTTGGCTTGGGTTAGTAAGTCTTAACCCATTTTTAGGGAATGTGACAAGGTTAGGAGGGGATTAGGATTAGGTTTAAAGACATCTTCTAGAAGAGTCTAGACTTTGGATGAGGATAAAGACTTTCTAGAATAGTCTAGAACTTCCTAGGATGAGGATGAAGACTTTCTAGAAGAGTCTAGAACTTCTTAGGATGAGGATAAATTAGATTTTTAGGAAATAAATAAAGTTTTATTTATTTCAAGGGTTTGGGTTGAGGAGATATTTATTAAAACTTTTTCAATAAATATAAGGATTAATATTTAATCTTAATTAAATATTTTGAGTTGGGATTAGGGGTAGGAAATGATGGGATTAGCCTTTAATCACAATTAAAGAAGGATTAGAATATTTTGGAAGAGGTTAGTGGTCTTAAGGAAATTGGCCAAGTTTTGGGCAAAAAATAAATTTTTTATTTATTTTGGGTTTTTTGGTCAATTTATTAATTAAATAATTAATAAATAAGGAAATAATGTTTAAATAAGATTTAAACATTTTTGGGAGGGATTCCTTAATTAAATATTTTTAATTAAGATAAAGGGATTTAATGTCATAAAACTAAATTAATTAATTAAATAATTAATTAATTAATAAATGATGATGTCATCAAGAAATTTTCAGAAAATAAAAATACTTTATTTTCTGAAGGTTTTTAGGTGTCTACATGGTTTTCATATTCTTAGTGTAGGCATGCAACCATGACTTTATAGCCTTCCTTCATGGCAATTTTTTTATCTTCATTTGTGAGCTCCACATTGAATTTTGTGCCCTATATTTTTTGCTTAATATCATTAGTTTTACATGTATGGTTTGATTAAAAAAAAATGTTTGCAACATTATATTAAAAAATTTATATAAAATTACATTGCTGCTACTTACAAGTCAAGACTGAAGATTCATATAGCCACTAGAGTCAAGCTTGTGTTGGCCAACCTTTTCTAGTCTTTCTTTTGTAGCCGCTGATGTGTCCTACAGTCTATGAATAGTTTGAAACATGTTAGATTATATATTTACAAAGATCACTAATTAGTGCATGATTAAATTCTACTTAATATTATCATGACATACCTTCTTTTTCCCTATGTTGGTTCATTTCCTTTACTATCACATAGCATTTTCTCCTTTGCATCTTCTATTATTTCATTCCACTCCATTGGTAGAATCATAGGAGGAGGATTGTACTTTGGGTTCTCCTTTAGACCCCTTCTATATTGATCCCTCATAGTCTTTATATGTCTTGATGCTCTTTTTAGAAGTAGGGCGATGTCAAAAATATTTTTCCAAATAGGTCCTCAAAAGATGTAATTAGCTGATTTTTAAATTCAGAACCCTATTCATTCCACTTTTTTAATAAAAATAAAATTGTTAGATCAATAACTTTAATATAGCACAATAAATGGAAGAAAAGAAAAATATTGTAGCATTGATATGAAAATACGTACCTTTTACATATGGTGGGTCCAAAAAGCCTCAATGTCATATCAAAAAATGATCAAAGAAAACATTATTAATTCCTACAATAAATATAGGGATTATCAATAAAAAATGAATTATGTATAACTAAACTAAAATTAAACTTTAAATAATAACAATTTTAAAGTACTTGGAAGCTTTTGTAATTTTACTAGAAATATAGTTTTCTTGTTTAACAACAATGTCGTTGCAAATGAACCAGTACTACTCACACGAACTGCTTTAGGAAATGGATCAGCTTTAGCAGTACTAGTCTCTATTTCTCTATCAACTAAAGATCTATCTATTAGTTCACAAAATAGGTACATGAGTATAAAATTCACCCAAAAATAATAATAATGAATGATTAACACATTATAAAATATAGTAAAGCAAGGTTTTACCAATTTTAGTGGGCATAGATGAGGATGTTTGCATGCTCCTTGTTTCCAACAATGCACTCAACAATATCGGACCTCCAACTGAAGGAGGCATCCATACTTCATCATGAGCTTAAGAATACAATATTTTTAGCAAAGACATTTGTAATGGATAAAGGTCAAATTAATACTAGCTAGAAGTGTCCAAAAATATAAGTTAAGTGTCATAATGTTGATAAAACAAACAATGTTGCACTAGTTTCACTTTCAACATTACATATCCTATTTCAACACTTAGCAATTGCCTTAGATAAACTCAATGGTGTACTAATATTGTAATTATAAGTAATTTTGTAAAAATAAAGTGTTACACAAAGCTTTTGCTCTACAACCCTTATTGTGTTCACCACATGGTGTCACAATTGTCACATATTTCTCTAGAAGAACACATAATACTTTAGATCATGATCCACAAGATACTATAAAATATAAAAATCTATTGAAATTCTATTATTGCTTTACATTAATTATTGCTTATCTTTAAATAATCAAGCCTATGATCCAATTCTTTTTTTAGTGCCTCTTTCTCCTCACTTGTGTCACACTCGATGATAATGTTAAAAATTTCATCATGGTATCTTTGTTTGAGTTTTTGGGCCATGAGCATAGGGTCAACACTAAGGGTGATGTCATGTAGAAATGACACCCGTATTTTAGATTGCATTTGATCTACTATCATTTTAGCTTTTTTCTATCATTTGTGATATCAATATTAGTAAAATTTCATCAAAATAACTACAAAACCATCAAGAAAAGAACATAATAATACACCATTTGTTTCTATATAATTTGAACAATTACAATAATTAAGGTTTACCTCCACTGAAGAAGGTGTGTGAGATGGTGCATCCCTACTTGTGCGTGGTGGTCTACCCATGTCACCCTGTGAAAAAGATTAGTAATTCTTAGTAATCAATAGAAAAATGAAAGTATTTGACATGTACTACTTAATGTTTATATATGCACATATGGTTTTCAAATAAAAATTTGGTGTAACTAATGTGTATATCTGCAAAATTCAATATTAGTAAAATTCTATCAAAATAACTCCAAAGCCATAAAGAAAAGAACATAATAATACAACATTTGTTTATATATAATTTGAACAATTACAATAATTAAGGTTTACCTCCACTAAAGAAGGTGTGTGAGATGGTGCATTCCTACTTGTGTGTGGTGGTCTATCCATGTCACCTTGTCAAAAATATTAGTAATTCCTAGCAATCAATAAAGAAATGAAAGTTATTGACATGTTGTACTTGATGTTTATATCTGCACATATGGTTTTCAAAGAAAAATTTGGTGTAACTAATGTGTATATCTACAAAATTTAATATCGATAAAATTCCATCAAAATAACTCCAAAGCCATAAAGAAAAGAACATAATAATATGACATTTGTTTCTATATAATTTGAACAATGACAATAATCAAGGTTTACCTTTACTAAAGAAGGTGTGTGAGATGGTACATCCCTACCTGTGCATGGTGGTCTATCCATGTTATGCTATGAAAAATATTGGTGATTCTTAGCAATTAGTAATAAAATGAAAGTAATAGACTTATAAAAAAAATATTAATAATAAAGTATATTGTATATTGGAGTCAATATTAATTGGAGGCAATTGGTTTAAATTTTATACTTACTAGTCACATGATAGCAAATTTTGTGTATCTACACAATTCAAATTGTAATCTATCAGAAGCTCTTCCCCTAGACTTATTGATTTTGTCACACATACAAAAATATGATTTTTGTTGTGTGCCTTGATTATATGCTTCACCAACTTATTAGTTGACACAAGTC
This sequence comes from Cupressus sempervirens, assembly GCA_028749045.1. Lineage (NCBI taxonomy): Eukaryota > Viridiplantae > Streptophyta > Pinopsida > Cupressales > Cupressaceae > Cupressus > Cupressus sempervirens. The sequence continues at coordinate 398,907,261 of CM053783.1, forward strand.
GAGAAATATTTATAAATCTTGCAATATTCCCTATTGCTTTTGGCATTCCATCAATATACATAGTGAACATTTTAATTTGATCATTTTCTTTGCATTGTATATAATTTGGTGACAATGCATACCTACGCATACTTTTTAATATTGCACAATTCACATCCAATTGTTGTAATTGTAACAAAGTCCTACATGATCAATTCAACAACTTTATTATAACAGACCTTTATGCCATCCATGGAAAATAAGCCCAAACCATGTAATGAAGATGGAGCTATGCAATATATCCTTTCATTAATAGAAAAATCAATGTTAACTAGAGGTAGTTCCATGGGTACCCATTCTTTCTGAAGATGTGTGTACCTTAAGGGAACCTCCTTATCACCTTCACTCTCATTATCATAAGAACATGACCCCTCCCCTCAGCAAGAAAAAATTTCTTTCATTTTTTGAATTTTCTTCTAGTCTTTTGACCTCTAGTTGATCTCCCTATTTTATACCTACTAGATATCTCACTTTTGTCTTCTATTACTGCACTTTCCTCACTCGAGGAAGACAGATCAAACAAATATGTATTTGGTGATACCTACCATTCATAAAAAGAGAGACACACTAGGAAAAAAGTTGATGTTGATGATAAAGAGAAGATATGAAAATAAAAAATTGTATCTATAGGATCTATTGACATATACCTATCAAACCATGTGACTGTGTAAGATCCTAGTCAAAGGCATTGAATAGCCTGCATATGTAAATCATTTATCTTAAATTAGCCAAAAATTTGGTCTAATTAATGTGTATATCTAAAAAAATTTGGACATGGTGTACTTAATGTTTATATCTATACATATAGTTTTTTAGTAATTCGATACTTATGATTATTGTGGAGAAAGTGCCTAAACTCATCAAAGAAATACTTTCCTAAACTTCTTGAATGATGAGATTTCATCTTTGAACCACAAATTGGACATGAAATTTTTTCCTTTGTCTCAAGATCTAAAAGATCATGTACAATTGGATCATGTGCAATTATCATATGCAACTTAAGCATACAACAATAATGTGTAAGCACTATAACAAACCAAAAATATGTGACCTTAACAATATAACATACCACAAAAATAAGTTAGCCCAGGGGCATCATGTATTGTCCATACAAGAATTGTATGGAATTGAAATTGTCTTTGTCCTATTGCTCTAGAGATGTCATACATAGAGATGCCATTCCATAACTTCAACAACTCATCAATTAGGGGCTCAAGATACACGTTTATAGCTTTAACTTGGTACTTACCTAGTAATTGAATGAATAGAAACATTACATGATTATTATGACCATTTTCATGCACTATTTATAAATTAATTTAGATAACTATTAAATGGAAAAATACCTAGCACAATCATTGACAACATTATGTGCTCCCTCTTTATGGACATCCAAGGAGGAATGTTATTGTTAATAACAAAAATAGGCCACTCTGAGTAAATAGATCTCATATCACCAAATGGATTGACACTTTTCGCTGCCATTGAAAGCTTGAGATTATGAGGTTCTTCTTTAAAGTGTGACCATGTTTCTTCTATCTCTTTAAATGAAAAACCATCTACAGGCATTCACATAATGTCATCTTAACTTCTATTGTGTGCATGGTAATCCATAAATTGTGTCAAGCTAGTGCACCTGAATAATTGTTAAAGGCATGGAATAATGGGAATGTACCAAAGAACCTTGTTAGGCATTTTTTTTGTTATTTGATTTGACCAATATCTACTAATATGAAAATTAGGGCATTCTATTGCAAATTCATGTTGTTTATGATATAGGATGTCATGATTGGGACATGTATGTATTGTCTGATACTTCATTCCAATTTGATTCATAATAGTAAATAATTCTTGGTACAAATGAGGCAAAATACTTGGTGGTAGTAACCAAAACTCACCTATCAACATACAACAACAAATATGCATTGTTAATATAATGAATAATAATTGTATGCTAACATTGAAGATGACAAAAATGACATACCTTAGCATATGTGACATTGCTACATTGGATAAACCATTCATAACCTTCAAGTTCACCAACAACACTATAGTAGAGAGAAGAGTTATTTGGGAGCCTTTGTATAGGGGCTTGTGTGCCTTCTCAAGTAAAGGTATATCAAGACCATCTTCATCATCATTATTAGATGTACTAGTACCATCATCATGAGCATCTTCATCACCTACACCAATACCATCTTTTTCAATCATGTCATTTGGCACATTATCATCTTCTTCCATGGAAGTATTATCCTCAACTTGGATATTCACACCTCCATTTTCCTCCAGTAGGAAATCCATATTCAACAACGAAAAAAAATTGTACCCCCCTTCAATGTGACCATGTTGCCTATAATGACTCTAGGATGTTGTGATTAAAATTATTCAATTCTTTAAGCCCTTACACTTTTTGCAAGGACAATTGCATTTATCAACTTTTCTTTAGAACTGAGACCACAATGCAGCCATTGTCTCATTATTTTGTTCTAGGTACATATTGTTAGGTGTGGTCTTTCTTCACTAAAAAATATATCCACAAAAATATTGGATATATTGTATGTAATGTTTATATCTACACATATGGTTTTGAAATGAAATTTTGATGTAACTAATGTGCATATCTACAAAAAAATTAGACATGTTTTACTTAATGTTAATATCTATGCATATGGTTTTGAAAGAAAATATTGGTGTAACTAATGTGTATATTTGCAAAAAAATTGGACATGTTGTACTTAATGTTTATATCTACACATATGGTTTTGAAAGAAAAATTTGGTGTGACAAATGTGTATATCTACCAAAAAAAAATTGCACATGTTCTACTTAACATTTATATCTACACATGGTTTTGAAAGAAAAATTTGGTGTAACTAATGTTTATATCTGCAAAAAAATTGGACATGTTGTACTTAATGTTTATATCTTCACATATGGTTTTGAAAGAAAAATTTGGTGTAACTAATGTGTATATTTAGAAAAAAAAAGGGACATGTTGTACTTAATGTTTATATTTGCACATATGGTTTTGAAAGAAAAATTTGGCATCATCAAGAATTGAATTGTTCTATGAAAGTCCTAGTTTATTCATTCTTGTCCAAAAATTGTAAAATTTCTATTATATGTTTTGATGGATTGGTTCTCACATTAAAATTCAACCCTTTCCCTCTAGCTGATTTAGTTTGTAGTATAAATCTTTTGGACTAAAGTTTATTCTTGGATTAAGAGGTTTTTATCCATCCATAAATAACACCTTCAAGCTCCTCTATGTTATGTCAATGGTCAATATTGATAACTCTAAAAATCAACAATGTAGGTGTCCACTAAACAACATTGTTCAAACTAAGACAAATTCTTAAAATGATGTTTAGGGTCAATTTTTTCAATAAGCCTCTTAGTGAACTCTTCATAAGAGGTACTCTGATCATGTCCCATTGTGATCATTTTGTAGTGCCACCAATCATGAGCAATAAAAATGAAGTGAATAGTAGCATATTTAAATGGCCTCATCTTCTAGCATGGGGATAAACTAGAAATACATATATATTTTTAGAACCCATGTTCTCATCATTGTCTTGCTAGAAACGTCATAGTAGAAGAGGATCAATTTGCCAACCTTTTTTGGCAAGTCATTTTCATATGATCTTCAACTCTATAAATCAATCAGAGGTCCTTATAATCTCTTAAAGATATCTTAGGTTGGACCTACACTTGACTATTTTGTTTCAGTATTGGATGAAGTGATCTTGCAAACCATTTTATGTAGGTCCATTTTCAGCTTGTGGTTGGACTCTAGGAGAAATATAGGCATGAGAGGTCTACTATTAGTTATTCTAGCATACTAATTTGTAGTGTTGTTATTTAGTGAATTGGTCCCCTTAGCCATTATTGCCAGCACTATTATTTTTATTATTACTATTTCTATAATCGCCCAATGAGCCACCATATCCACCAATAGTGCAATGCATTGATTTTTTCAAGCATGCATTGATTTGTTTATGTTGTCCCCCAACCAACATATTTATAATGTTCATTAAAGGATCTTCTCCTATGTCTATCACCCATATTCACTTCTCTCTATTCTATGACTGCTAAAGGAACTTGTACTCTGGAAATTGTTTTCCCTTTTGGAACTTCTGGAGACTACCACATTCTCTATTTCTACAAATATCTTTGCTCTCTTCTACTAAAAAGAAACATAAGAAAGCATGATAACCAACTCTAATACCATTGAAGTAACACTACTAGCCTATGCCCAAAATTCAACCCTTTCGCTCTACATGTCTATATATATTTGCAATATGTGTATATATGAATGAACTCAAACCTATACCAAAGGGGAAAAATTATTGAACCCATGTACCAAAACTAGAACCCAAATTCACAACTTAGATGAAAATTTAAGCATAATTTAAATACTCCATTTGAGTTGCAAAAAGAAACATCTAGGCTTCAAAATCAAAAATTAATCACCATGATGTAACCAAAGTAAAAGAATGATGACAAATTACAACTCAAAAACTTACTAAAACTTAACATGCTCTCCAAGAAGTCTTTTGAACACTCCAAAGGTCAAGAAGTTTGTCGAGCAACCAAGACTAGCAACCAAAATGCTTTGTACAGTCTGTATAGTACTTTCTCCAATTTTTCCAACCCATTGAAAAGGTTGTCCTCATGATTTTAAAGGTTCCCCCATTAGTTTCATAACTATTCAAAATAGTTAGAGCATTGCAAACATTAATTTGAAAAATCTTTCAAAAAAGTTTCTCTAGGCAAGAAAATGTTGTCACAACAACATGACAACATTTTAGCAACTTTTTTCCCAAATTGGAATTGGACCTCCAAAATTGTTCCAAAGACAAAGTGGGCATACGATATGCATTAAAGGATCTCAATTAACATATCCAATTCCATGGGAACCTTAGTAGACCATTTTACCCTTTCTAGAACCTAAGTCACCTAGTTGACAACATTTTGCACTTTCTAGCAACTTCGCCATTTTGGGTCTTGCCAACCCTCCTCAACACACCTAAGGACCAAATAGGACCTCTTATTAGACTAGTGATGTGGGTAATCATCACTTCAAGCCAAAAGACAAGGAAGCCCTAGGTTTCATACTATCCTACCTAGGTGCTCCTACACCACCTACTAGCTCACATTGACAAACTAAGAGAGTGTGTATCTTGGATGCTTAAAAATTGTAGCTTCCCTACTTCTTGTAATGCCAAAATCAGGTATATGGATGTAATGTAAGATAATACAACCAGTTCAAAATATAATACAAAAGATAATGCAGTTGGTTCCAAATATGAATTGTCCATATTAAAATCCTTATTGATAAAAGCATCTTAATTTTGCTGATCTTCCCCCAACTCCTTGTAATCCACTACATGTTTTAGAATTTGATATATTATCAAGACATGTTTCAAAATGTGAAGTTAAGTCTAATTACCCTAAAGGGTTCTTTCCTTGTTGCAATTCCTAGAAGAGTTATTTACTTTATGTTCCTCTCATAATAGTTGTTTGAATAAAGTGATGTGTGTTTAGAAAACATGTGATTCAAATAAAGACAAAACATCACACTTTGCTTTGCTACTATTTATCTAATAATCCACCACAAGGGATTGACATATCACCCATTTTCAATATTGCTAATATGAAATTATACAAAAGGCACAACAATGACATAGATTCACGAACGATGGGCACGGTGAGAGAGAGGGATGGAGCGGGCGGGAATTGCAATTCAAATCACGTTGTTTCAAATCTAGAGAAAGGTGGGAGACAGGAGACCACGTCTGCAGGAGGGCATGCAGCAAGGCATGCAGCAAGCGCAGGGCAGGAAATGGAGGGGAAAGATGAGGATGCCTCAAAGGATGGGGACCCACGGGTTTTGATGCCCCATCCAGGTGAGAAGATTCCCCCTCCCCCCCATGTGGGCAGTGGGCTGTTTGGGACATGGGGACGCTGGTCAAATCTATTCGGGATAAAACCATCAGGTAAAACATCTTTCCCAAAAGTCATTGACAAATCTGATAAGGAGAAAGGTATTTTTTCTCTGGAAATCCCTAGGGAAATTATTGACCACAATATCCTAAGCATGGCGAACACTCTGGTAGGAAAATTTGTAGGGCCAAGAACTAATATTGATGTAGTGAGGACATTTACCAGGAGAAAATGGGACCTTAAAGGGCATGTAGATGTCACTGCTATGGCCAAAGGCTTCATGTCTTTCGAGTTTTCTTGCTCGGAAGATTTTTCTCGTATACTATGCGCTGGGAACTGGTCTTTGGGAAGATCCAACCTAATATTGCAAAAATGGACATCCAACTTGGATTTGAACAATGATTTCCAATCTCAGGTTCTAGTTTGGTTAAGATTTCCGGAACTTCCTTTGGAATATTGGCATGAGGATGTCTTTGATGGCATAGCCAGGACCTTTGGAGAGCTCCTCTCCATTGACCCTATCACAGCTGCTAAGAAAAGATTGAACTACGCAAGAATCTGTGTAGGAGTCATCGAAGGCCAGGACATGCCTCAAGTTTTAGAACTACAATCTCGTCTGGGAAACAGATCTCAAAAGATTGACTATGAAAGTGTGCCTTTCGCTTGTTTCCATTGTAAGAAGGCTGGCCACAAGGCTGTATCATGTCCACTTTTCAAAGGGAAGAGTACGGTGGGAAAGGCTCATCCACAAGGGGGGATAAAAGATTCTCTAGATCCCAAAAAAGAATGGAGGAAAAAAGCATCGCAAGTCAAGGCAAATGGAGAGGCAGAAGAAAAAACAAATTTTGCTCCTAATGCGCCCCAAGAGGAATCAGGGCCTCCTCGGGTGACTGGAAACTTAGGAGGGGGAGAAGAGGAAGGAGTGAAAGATGATTCTACACATCTCCCCAATGTGAAGGAATCTGAGAAGAAATCTGAGGAGATAGGTGAAAAAATGACTCTTCCCCCTCTGGATTCTCAGGAAGATGACTTGAAACTATCCTTTGTCCCGAACTCCATGGAAAAACCAAAGGAGGGGGAACCCATGTCCCAGGACCCTAACCCGGTGTGTTGTCCCCCCTGTTCAATAGTAAACAGAATCATAGAGAGGCTGTCTGCATCGACAATGGAAGATTTGGCAAGAATTGATGCTTGGCTGGACAAAGGACTAGAGGGAGAAGAGAATCCCTGGATGGAAGTCAGGAGTAGAAAGAAGAAGAATAGCAGGGACCCTTCTCCGGTATCTCCCCCTTCTACTAGAAGCATGGCCAAGGCTGATCTCGGCTACAAATCTAACCTAGTGGGAAGGAAAAACAAGAATGAAATCAGGAAAGAGGAAGCCAGAAGAAACATTAAGGATGGTACGCAGCGCACCATCTAGGAAGCATATTCAGTAGTTAAATCATGAAGATCTTATCTTGGAATATTCGTGGACTCAATGGAATCCACAAGCAAGAAGTTATTAGAAACATGATAAGGGACCAAAGGCCTGATGTGTTTCTAATCCAGGAAACTAAAATGAAGAAGGAAAGGATGGAAAATATTAAGTTCAACAATAGCATGAAGGGCATAGCCTCTAACTCTGAAGGAGCGTCTGGAGGACTGCTGTTACTTTTCAATGATAAGTATTTCAATATAGTAGCTGAGTATGATGAAGATAACATTCTTTTCTACAGAGTTCAACATTTGCACACCAATGATTCCTGGTATTTAGTGAATATTTACGCCCCCAATAAAAAGAGAGATAGAAAAAAATTCTGGACCAAAGTTGGTAATATGGTGCAAGATTGTGAAATTAAGAAAGGTATAATCATGGGAGACTTTAACACACCACTAGAAGATAAAGAGAAAAAGGGAGGTATGCCCCCGAATTGGGAAAGTAAACAGGATCTTTCTAACTTCATAAATAATTTGGCCCTTATGGACGTAGAGCTTAAGGGCGGATCCTTTACCTGGTCAAACAAGAGAAAAGGCCATGATTGCATTCAGGTAAGGCTGGATAGAGCTCTTATATCTTCGGACTGGCTTCAATCCTTCAGCTGCAGACTATCTCTGCTTCCCAGAATTGGTTCGGATCACTCTTCCATTTCTCTTGTTGTTTCCCCTCTGGTACACAGGAGATACCATCCTTTCAGGTTTGAGAAAATGTGGACCTCTCACCCTGACCTCATGGATAATATCAAGCTATGGTGGGGGATAGAGGTGGAGGGCTCAGCCATGTTCAGAGTCACTAGAAAACTTAGCAATGTGAAGAGGATGATTAAAATTTGGAACAAGTCTGATTTTGGTCACATCTTCCATGAAAAGAAAGAGTTATTTGATAATCTAACTATTATCCAAGATTGCATTCAGAAGGAAGGTTACACTGAGACCAACAAGGTTTCGGAGCTCAAGACCCTGTCTGAAATTCATAACATTATTAATAAGGAAGAAAAAATTTGGAGGCAAAGATCGAGGATCACCTGGCTAAAGGAAGGAGATCGAAACACTAAGTTTTTTCACCTAACCACCCTCAAGCACCGTGCTAGTAACAGGATCTATGGTATCAGAAAGGGGCAGGAGCTGTTAACTGAAGAATCTGCCATCTCAGAAGAAGCTGTTTCCTTTTTCTCTAGCCTTCTCTCTGAGGACCCAATGCTTTCCAATTTGGACCAGGAGGATTTGTTACACTGTATCCCTCAGCTCATTCAACCTATCCATAATAAACAGCTCTGTGCTATTCCTAAGGCTTCGGAAGTTAGAGAGGCTCTCTTTTCTCTGCCTGCTGACAAGGCTCCAGGCCTGGATGGTTTTCCCACTTTTTTCTTCCAAAGGTTCTGGCCGGTGATCATGGGAGAAGTTGTTCAGGCTGTCCAGGAATTCTTTGGAGCCAAATCTATTCTCAAGGAGCTAAACTCGACTTTTGTGGTTCTCATTCCTAAATCCCCTGGGGCAGACTCGTTGGACAACTTTAGACCTATTAGTCTATGCAACTCTCTCTACAAGATCATCTCTAAAGTTCTCACTTTAAGAATGCTCAAGATATTGCCCATGATAATCTCGTAGCATCAATCGGGTTTTGTTCCAGGGAGACAAATTTTGGATTCTGTCCAGATGGTGCACGAAGTCATCCACTCTCTTGAGGCATCCAAATAGGAAGGTATGCTTCTCAAACTGGATCTTTCTAAAGCTTATGACAGGGTGGACTGGTCTCTCCTTGGGAAGGTCCTCTCGACTTTTGGCTTTGACAGTAAAGTTTGCAAAATTATCTCTCAATTGGTCTCAACCTCCTCCTTGGTTGTTCTGGTTAATGGAGTCCCTTCTAATTTTTTCAAACCGTCCAGAGGCCTCAGACAAGGAGACCCCCTTTCGCCCATATTGTTCATCATTTTAGCTGAATGCTTAGGAAGGTTTATAGACCGTAGAAAGCGTGATGCTTGTATCAAAGGGATCCTTCCCTCCTCTAATTGCGTTCCCTTCACTCATCAGCAATTTGTTGACGATACTATCTTGGGGGGGGAAGCTTCTGTCAAAGAGGCCAGAGCCCTGAAAAAGATTCTTGATACTTACTCCAGTGGGACGGGTCAGCTGATTAATTGTAACAAAAGCTCACTCTTTTTCATCAACACCTCTGAGTTTAGACAAAGTAAAATCGCCAGGATTCTGGGTTGTGGGGTAGGCTCTTTCCCCTCTACCTATCTTGGTCTTCCCTTGGGATCCTCACCCCCGGAGTCTTTTTGGAATGATATTTTGGACAGATTCAATAGGAAGATGGCTGGTTGGAAAGGGGTCTCTCTTAGTCAAGCGGGGAAATGCCTCTTAGTCAAATCTTCTCTTCAAAATCTGCCAATCTACGCCTTGAGCCTCTTTGGAATTCCGGGGAAAATAGTTGAAAGAATGGAGAAAATCTAGAGAGACTTCCTCTGGAATGGTAATGAAGGGAAGAAAAGATATCCTCTTGTTTCTTGGGAGAAGGTTTTCCTCCCTATGAGGTACGGAGGTCTGGGCATTAGAAAGATCACTCACCTCAATAAGGCTCTCCTAGCTAAACAAATATGGCAGATCTTCAGTAGCACCGGTGAATGGAGGGACACCCTGGTAAACAAGTACCTTAGAAGACCCACTCTTCTTTTCACCCTTTTTAATGAAGATATCCCAAAAGGATCGAACATTTGGAATGGGATCATGAAAGCCAGGGACCTGGCTAAGGCCAGGATATCATGGAAATTGGGAAATGGGAAGGACATCCAGTTCTGGTCGGATAGATGGCTTTCCCAAGATCCACTTATCAATAACCCTATTTTTGAGAGATGGATGCAAGCTTGTACTGATCAAATTGGGTCCAAAGTTTGTGATTATTGGAATGGCCAGGAATGGAGTGACCTATCCCTCATCTCTGAGGACTTGACTCCTATAATGCTTATGCTCAATTCCATGATTCCTATCAATTTGGGGGATGAACTGGTCTGGAGGGATAATCCTAATGGAAGATACTCTGTTGCCTCAGGCTATAATTCCCTTTGGAGCTTAAAAGAGAAGGCCCCTTGGGCGGAGGCTTGGATTCCGGGTCTCACTCCAAAGATCAACATTTTTTACTGGCTGGCTCTTCAGAACAAAATCCTTACTCATGACAATCTCATGAAGTGAGGACATGTTATGCCCAGTAGATGTCCCTTGTGTAAGAATCAGGCTGAGATCGAAAATCACATTTTCATCTTATGTGACTATGCCAGGGAGGTGTGGAATGTCATCACACATGATAATGAAACCCTCTGGTGCAAACCGGATAATCTCATGGATTTTTTCCAACAGTGGAAAGGTCTTTGTAAGATTGCTGGTTGGCAGGATCACTCGGACTGGATTTTACCCCATTTTTGCTGGGGAATCTGGAAGGAAAGGAATAATAGAATATTTAGAGACAGAGAGGAGCCGGCTATAATCCTTGGCAGGAAGGTCTCGAAGAATATAAAGGAAAATCTCCGAGTGCTGAAGGAGGAAGAAGAAGAAGAAGGGGATAGAAAGATAGCTAAAGAAAAAGACAGGAACCTCAAAAGGCAGGATGGTAGCTAGCTTCTCCCCCCAGATGGTTGGTCAAAAGCCAACTTTGATGGGGCCTCCAAGGGTAACCCAGGCCCTTCAGGCTGCAGTGGAATCATAAGAAATAGCTATGGGGAGGGAATAGCTGCCTTTGCTTCCCCACTGGGAATCCAGACTATTCATCTGGCTGAAGCAAGAGCTGCGAGTAAGGTGGTCAAGTTGGCTTTTGAAGCCAGGATTACTAAACTCTGGCTTGAGGGGGACTCCAAAAACATTATTAATACCATTAATGGTATTTCCCCTCCCTCGTGGATGATTGCGAACATAATTGCTGAGACTTGCGCCACTCTCACAAAGTTTGATAAGGTCCACGTCACTCATATTTACAGAGAGGCAAACCCAGTCGCTGATTGGTTTGCTAATAAAGGGGTTAACGCCACCAATAATTTGTCCTGGCATGCCGAAAAAGATTTTTCGGCAGAGGCAAAGTTGCTCATCGACCAAGATAATATCTTGGGAAGGACGGCTCAAATCCAATGCAATTATGGATAATAAAGATTGCTTAATAAATGGTAAGTGCCATTATTGGCATCATGATTTGCACCAGCAAAAGGGGTTTCCTCTGACATTTCGACACGTTCGAAAGGATGATACCATTATTTTCAGAAAGGGGTTTATTCATGGGTATCATAAAAGAAACATCACCATTTTTTCGAATGCAAATAACTTGTACAGATCTGAGTTCATGAGAATTGTGGAAGTTGATTAGGTAAACATGACGGGTGAGAGGAGCAGAAAGGAGCCGGTGGGGGAAGTTCAGAAGTGGAAGAACAATGCCAAAGTTTGGAGAGAGCTAGAAAAGGGTGGGGTTACTAATTTCTTCGAGAAACTTCATGGCTTGGATCTTGAGATCACTAACAGCATGGTGAATTCGTGGAATAATGGTAAGGTTAAGGTGAATGGGGTCTACTTTCAAATTACTAAGGATGTGGTTGCTGAAGTCACGGGGATTCCGAAGGAGGGGCATAAATTTTTCAAAGACAAGAAGATGTCTTCTAATGCTATCAAGGATTTTGTGAAAAACACTAAAGAGCTGAACAAGCTGGGCAAGAAAGAGACGTTTTTTGTAACAGATACTATAAAGAAGCTCTGGAGGTATGTTCTCTACGCTGTCATTGAATATATAACCTTAGACCCTAGGTTTGATAGGGTTAGGACTCACCATTTTGTGATTCTGAATCATTTTCGGCATGGTAGTAAGATCTCCTTCCCGTATTATCTTTTTAACTCGATGAACAAGGTCATTTCTAGTTTTAAAAAGAAAGCTACCGTCAACCTGGCACTGCATGAGGGTCTTCTGCTTCTGATTCATGAGCATTGCCAAGCTCAAACCATTAGCAAAAACCCTATCCAGGGGGCGGATGTTGACAAGAGCAGCTCCAAATTTTCCTCAGATTTTGATGATGTTGAGAGCATCAGCTCTGATGAGGTTTTTGAGCATTCAGGTAAGAAGACTAAAAGCCATAAGAAGGATTACCCCTCTATCAAATTACCCAGCAGAAAGAGGCCTAGAGGTCATACCCCAGCTAAAATTGGCTCTGCTGAGGAGGAGGAGGAAATGGATACTGATGATTCTGACAAGGTTTCGAAGGAGGAGCTGGATGAGGAGAAACTGAGAAAAAGATAGAAGAGGGAAGGAGAGAGCATGGAGCGATCCAGCAGTCAGGGAAAGGATTCTCTGCCCATTCCCCTCTCCCCTATACATCCTCAGCCTCCTTTGGAGGAAAATGATAACTCTGGACAGATTGAGGGGGAAGTGCAAGTTAATAACAGAAGGAAGGCTTGGAAGAACTTCAATGTGAGAATGGCCACTATGGGAATTTACAGAGAGGCGATGAACCCCCAACTCCTGGTGGACGACCTCGAGAAGCCTAGACTCAATGAGCTAATTGACCCGGCTATGGTGGCTATTTTTGATAATGCAAGAGAAACGGGTATGAATCTGTTGAACAATGCCCGCAATAGCATGATAGACAACTTCAAATCGATTAAATGGCTTTTCCATCAGCTTGAGGATGTCAGAGATAGGGTTTCCCAAATGGAAAAAATCAAGAGCAAGACAGGTGCTGAAAGCCAAGGCGACCGGAATAGCTGGGAGACTCTGATGGAGAGGAGAGTAAAAAATATTGAGAACTACAATCACAACTTGGCTAGTCAAATGATCTCCCTCCTTGCTTCGATCAATGACAACATCCTCTCTCTCTTGGATAATCTCAAAGACAAGAACTAGATGGAGGAAGATGATAAACAGAACAGAGACAAAGATAGGCTAGATGTGGATAAAGCCAAGGACAGCACTATGGAGCAAGATCTGATGAACGCCCAGGATCATAAGGTAGAAGAGCAAGAAGAGTGCGCCGAAGCTGCCCAGACCATGCTCGAGATGGAGAAGTAGTCTGCTAGGTTTGGTCTCTGTCCTTTGGTTTTTGTTTCTCCTAGCTTTGGCTTTTTGTCTGGTTTCCATTTTTTTTGGTTGGTTCTCTGGCCTTTTTAGTGGGTAGCTATTTCAGGCTGGGCCTTTGGGCTTATTCTCAGTCGTAAGGATTATGATTTGGCTGGGCAATTTTTTGCTTATTTTCAGCCTTTCTTGTTGTTAAACTTATGGGTTTTAGGACCCCTTAAAACCTATTTACCTTATCAAAAACAATGACATAGATTCTTGTGATAGTAGCAAGGTAGATATTGAGGTAGATTAGATAAAGGAACTTCCACCAAAAAAATCATTAAATTTGGAATGCATTTTAGATATCAAGATAGTCAAGAAGACTAGGAACAAGACATACAAAGAGTATTTGTTGAAATGATAGGATTTTCCTGAAGTAGAAGCAACATGGATGAATGAAGAAGACATCATCAAGCATGACACAAACCTTCAACAGTTACCAACTCAAGGGACTTGAATTTCTCAAATAAGGGGAGTATGGTGTAGGGGCCCTAGGTCTTGATTAAAGTAATTAAACATTGAGGAGAAGAGTGTGAAGGTCAATAAGTGTCCAAGTTGACACAAGTTAGTTTAGATTTTCTTTTTGTGCATTTTTGACATCTAGATTGCACAATTTCTAAGGTTTCTAGCAAAGTCAAGGGGTGGTCAAACATGGGAGTTGACCAAAAATCATAAATTTTATGTTTCATAAACTTTTTTCATTTTTTTTGGGTATAGTTAGATGACCTTGGTAAAGTTCTTGTGTTGTTTTTTTAGAAAAAATGTAAATTTGCAAAAAATTGCAAAAAAAGTTATGCAACTTTTTTGCAACTTTTCTTGCAAAATATGGAAGCTCAATAGTCAAATATTTATTTGATGAGATTTGTGGTAGCTGATGTTGAAAAGATAGGGGAAGCATTTAAATATTTTTTTATCTCCCACCTCAAAACATTAATGACACACTGTACGGATTTGGGAATGGAAAATGGAATATTTTTTACAACTCTGTGCATAGTCAGCAATATTATTTGTAAACTTGGAGTATTGTGTTAGTAAGAAATTGTTTTCATGTTTTATAAAGTTGAATATATATATATATATATATATATATATATATATATATATATACATACTTGTTGTTTACCCTAAGTTTGGATTGAGGGTTTAGAGGTAAATTTTTGTTTTCTTTCATTCTCACAACCCAAACTTCTTGGTACCTAGTGGATAGTTGTATTGGAAGGTGGATATAATATGTAGGGTGAGGATATTAAGACTTTTCATCAAATGGATATGCAACACTAAATTTCATGATTGTGACTATAAGTTTAACGTGTTGATTGCTAAGAATCACAATGCAAAAGGTGTTCTAGGACTAGTGAAGGATAAAGCTTTTGTGGAAAGGATGGAAATACCATGCCAATGGTTTTTCTAGAAGAATTTTCTTAATGGGTTTCATGGGAATGAGCCTATATAAGGCCAAACAATATTTTTAAGCCTAAAAGGCCTAGGAACTAGGGCTCAGTAGAAAGAGCTGAAAATTTATGATGTTAAACCAATATTAGAGATTTAGATATTGTTTTACACCTACTAAAATATTTTTAAATATTTTTGGTGGTTATGTGGAAGTTTGTGAAGTTTAAAGTAAATTTGGCAAAAATAGAGCTACTAGGAATGAGCTCCTTTTAGGCCTTCTAGTGCAACTTTTGAATTTGGAATATTGGGAAGCGCTAGACCTATCAGTTGGCCAATAAATGAAGGTTAGAGAATGAGATGTTAAGGTGTATGGTGACTTAAGATCTTGGAGGATGCAAGTAAAGAGAGGTGACTCAATTACACAAGAGTTATTGAATTTAGGAGAAGAATCAATCATTGAACAAAATATAATGAATATTTCTATTTGTAAAGATGAATACTAGAACTTCAACCATATTAGAAACTTGAGGGGAAAATACCATAGGATCTTGAGAGACTATCCTCAATAATTAAGCCCAATAGCGTCAAACAAGCAACTAATTCAATTTGACCCATTAGCCCACAAGCAACCAACTCAATGGGGGCCCACACACAACCAACTCAATTAGTGCCTACCTAATGGACAGGGCTCATATTCCTACATGCTTATTGTGTTTCCTTTCCCTTTTCTAATAAGATTGTTATATTTCATCTAATGAGTGATTATGAGTTATAACTCCTTGGTGGATTGTCAAGTTAATAAAATAAATAGATCAATAATTCATACAAGAGATTAAATAATGGACTTAATCATTTCACACATCAATTATTCTTTCAGTTGAACATTGAACTTTCGACCAAAACTTTTGACCTTTGAACTTTTATTGAACATTTGACTTTCCATCAATTGCATAAAATAAAATTTTAGTTCAATTGCTTCTTGAACTTTTATTTTATGCAATTGATTTTTTTTTAAAAGTTAGAAGTATTGTATTAAAGAAGGAGGTGGCTTATTAAATCTATTAGATATTTGCAGCTTTAATCATATTACTCTGACTGATGCAATCAAATGTATAAGTGGCATGTTGGCCTTGAACATTTGATATCTATCCTTTACCTTATCATAATTAATCTCTATGATAGATATGATTAATAATCAGTAAATTAATAATCACCAATTGTGTATATGTATTTAATAACAATCATATTATTAAATACATATACATGAACAATTATACTAAAATAAAGAATAATCATATTATTGCTTAAGTGCATCGATAATTAATATTGATATATTATGGTGTATTGCAACATATATAAACAATCATGATTGTGATAATGATATCAATGAGTAAGGGTAATCAAATAGTTGTTAATGGTAACAAATGATAAGTTCATAAATGGCATTTCTCACATAGATACATGTCTCTATGTGAGATGTGGCTCAGTGTTACCTTATTTATTGAAGTCATTCCAATACTTAGAAAAGTACAAAAATCATTTTAAGTGCAGAGCAAAACAAGTATACAACCATTCAACTAATTATATCTCAACAACATTAAACTCACAATAGATTAATATTGATAAACTTATCTTGGTGAGATTATTATGAATTGAAAACAATGATCATTGAAGGTTATAGAGTTATATAAAATTCAATATATATTCCATTGCTTATTACCTATTCTTTCAACCAAAATAACCATTGTATATTGATATGATTCAATATCTTCAACATAAGCCAATATCTTATGAATTGCTTATAAACTACACTTTCAACAATGATAAGTTGTGTTGAAAGTTGTGAGCTTCTTATCTAAGAAGTCTTAAGTTTGAATCTATTCAAACTTAACAAATGATAATAATTAATAAGCTTTGTTAATAGTGAGGGCACTTGGGATACTTTGAGCATCGACCCAATTTAAATCCTTTCTAATAATAATCTCCGCATTCTAATTTAGCATCTTGGGTGTATCCTAATTTTCTTCCATAGCCAACAGGGCTCCCATCTTGTTTATTTCTATACAATTCCTTTTAATCCATGAAAATATTGAAAAAAGCTTTACCCACTTCTTGCATTTAAGAAGTCAGAGAGTGTGGGATTCTATGATTGATGATCTGAAAGAAACCTTAGTTTTGTGTAGCTCTAGAGATTACTGCAATGGTCTCTTGTTGAAGATGTGGAGAGCCCAAGTTATGCCAATCAATGACTTGAATCTGGGTGTTGTGTGTGGTTTGGAGGAGAATTATTTCAATCCCACTTTGTGATAATTTTTGAGCTATTGGTCTTCACAAATTGAGAGAGTTTGTGTGTATAATTAGAAACTTATATCTTATCAATGAGGGAATTTTTTTTCTTGTAATTCTTTTTGAGATTTAGAGGAAGTCTAGAAATTTAAATTCTATTATATTAATGAGGGATTAAGCTTTTTCTTCAACTCTTTTTGAATAGATTTTGAGGACTTCTAGAAACTTAAATCTTATCTCGAGGATTTTTTTTTTCTCCAAACTTTCCTTGAATAGATTTAAAGGATGTCTAAAAACTTAATTCTTACTATATTAAGGAGGAGTAAGTTTTTTCTTCAAACTCCCTTTAAGCAGATGTAGAGGATGTCTAGAAACTTAAATCTTTAAACTCTTCTTGAGTAGATCTATGTCTAGAAACCTTTATCTTATCAAAAGGGGAGTTTTTTTTATTTTTCAAATTCTTCTTGGTAAGATTTAAGATTTGTGATGGCTGGATAGACACTAGCTTTAACTAATATCAATAAGGAAATATTATGTTAATAATAATAATTTTTGTAGATTACTATTTATACACAAGATAGTAGAAAGATGGATCTTCAAAGTCTAAGAAGAATTTTAAAAAAGGATAAAGTCTACAAAATGTTAGATAGTTTATCTATTACCAATAGAAGGTGGATTTTAACCATTGTATTTTCTAGAGCTCCAACTTAGGGTAGCACCACATTCTTCTTTAGAATTCTCCTTAGTCGATGGTTAAGCATGAAAGAAAGAATAATAAGCTGTAGTCAAGAGAACTTTCTAGCAACTATCAAGACTCTCACTCAAGTGCTCCTTCTTATCAAAGTTTCATGAAATATTCAAAACAAATAGATCTTAATAGAAATTTTGTTTCAATAATATTTTATTCAACAACTATCTTAACTCAATAATATAAAAAGAATGGTATACTAAAAATAATGATAAAAATATTACTGTATAGAATCTCTATAAGAGAATTGGAATGTATATAATCATTCACATAAGACAAGAAAAATCAACATAGATTAACAATGGAAGATGAGAACTATGATACCTAACAACTTCACTCTATAAAATTAAAATAAAATTCCAATACCATGATCCAAATACTAGTTGGTAAAGAGTTTCCATTAGATGTTAATATGGGACAGGCATCTTGAAATCAATAGCTTGCAGCCAACTTTTTAGAGCCGTAATTGTAGATCACATGTAAGAATTAAAATAAAATTCCAAATACTAGTTGGTAAAGAGTTGCCATTAGATGTTAATATGGGACAAAAATTAGATCTTAATATGGGATAGGCATCTTGAAA
The DNA here is from genome assembly GCA_028749045.1 of Cupressus sempervirens. Classification (NCBI taxonomy): domain Eukaryota; kingdom Viridiplantae; phylum Streptophyta; class Pinopsida; order Cupressales; family Cupressaceae; genus Cupressus; species Cupressus sempervirens. Next base: position 398,925,813 of record CM053783.1, read on the forward strand.
TCACAAGCTCACTATCAACTTTTTAGACAAATTTTTGATCTATTGTGAAGGGTTGTTTACAGTTTTGTCAATCAGGGAATTGATTTTCTATGGTTGCTTTCCATTCTTTTAGCAATCACGACAGTGTAAAGTCACCTGTCATAATGTAATGAATGACCTCACTAGAAAAGCTTTTGAAATATCAAGTACAACAAAAATGTGGGAAAATAAAGTATTTCTAAGATATTTCTAGTATAGAGTCCAAGTTATACCTCACAAGCTTTATCACACTAGAAATGATAGTGGAAGATAAGATATGTTAAACATATAAGAAAAATATTAGCAAAATCTTTGAAAAGATCAAAATAATGAGCTAAGATGAAAGGATCATTCATAGGGAATGGGAATCCCACCTCCAAGTACCACCATCAACAAAAATATATTACTCATTTTTAGAATCAAAGTAAATGGTGGAGAAACCTCCAAAAAAAGAGTAAATCTTCATTTTACCCTCAACTATAAAAGATGGACCTCATTAATCTAGTCTCTTTCACTCTCTTCTTTTGTCCAATAGTACACTCATTGGTAATATATACATCTACACATTTGGACATTTTGGATTAAATTTTTGAGCTTGGATTACTCTTGGATTGACATATGAGCATTTTATTGCATTAGGGGTTTATATTTTCAATCTTATTCATATCTTGACTGTAAAAGATGCCAAATATGGTAGAAAATAACATGCAGTAACAACAACCAACCAATTTAACTCCAAATTTTAATCTTGAAAAATTGTGTTTGTTCTCTATGTTGACATGACACTATACATGCTTTTCTATTGAATTGTTGCTTAAATAAAGTTCTAATTTTCATATGAATACATTACTTCTTTATTTGAATATCTTGATTAGACAACTTATTTAATCTTCAAATGAATCAATCTAGGAATGCATTAGATTTCATTGTGATTAGAAGGGCAAGGATTTATTAAGTGCCTTGATGGTTTATAATATAGTAATATTGTTTGTGTTTTTATTATTTTTTGCACTAACATGTTTTTGGACTTCACAAAAGCTCTGTACAGAGCTGAGACGTGGGCTTGACATCATAGTTAATCGTCATCATTTATGTTATTCATTTTTTCCTCTACTTGTTAATAAAAGACATTTATTATATATCCATCATACCTTTTCTTGGAAAAATATCCACCAAGGGCTTGACCAAAGCAAGCCCATTTACAATATAGTGGCTAAGCTATTGAAGGTTGGGAGGTATCCACCATATTCAACAAGGAAACTTGCATTATCACAAGGGTGGCTTTAGTAAAATATCATGGAATATGGGTTATTTTAGCTTGAAGAAAAGATTATTAATTATATTTATTATTATTAGGATGTCAATGTAACAAAGTAAATAACCTATTAACTATTCATATTGAGGTTCACTTATGGTCTAAATTATTTTATCTAACTATATTACTACTAATGAAAGAACGTCCAACAATGTGTACATTCAATAATGTGTAACTTGAATATCTTTGAAGTGAGTGGATAGTGATGTGATAGAGGCTTCATACATTACACTTTGTTGGATTTTGTAGGCATATTTCTAGAAATGGGGGGACAATCAGCTAGAAAGATTATTGTGCAATTATTAACAATACAACTAATTATAAATGGAATAATCTCATTTTGATGAAACCCTTACCAAATTCAGGGTTTGAAAAAAGATTACTTATTGATTTGATGAAACCATTGCCAAATATATTATGTGATAAGAAAAGTTGTATATTTCTACCACTTAGTGTTCAAAATATTCAAGATAAGATAGGTTACTGAGAGGGGAGGGGTGAATCAATAACTTATAATTTTTTTTTAAAAATCAACATTTTAACTATTCACCATTCATTCATCTAAACTACCACATAACTGAAAGAACAAACATTCATTGCACATGTACACAGAGATTTGGTGACCCAGAAACCTTCCAAATAGAAAGTGAAACTAGGGTGGGGATGATACCCACAAAACTTCAATAATGCAGTATAAAGTTGGCATGTTAAGGCTTACAATGATCACTTCTAGTGATCTTCCCTGTTAGGAGCAAGTAGGACTGCTAGATCCACCTTGTTAGAGGATTTACAAACATACAATGAAGTATGCACTCTGTTAGGAGATTTACAAAAAGACTGTTAGGTCCACCTTGTTAAAGAATTTATAAACTAATTCACCTATTAGGATGAAGAAATGGATCTGCTTACAACTATTTTCTGATAAGATCCTTGTTGCATTGATCACCTGATGTGATAGATATAACTTTTCTGCTCCTATGTTGACCTTGTTGTGTTCCTTTTATTCTACTACTGATTTGGTTTCACTTTTCTCAAAATATATCAATACCTTCTTCATATGCGAACATCACTCCATTTTTTTTGTACACCATACCATCCTACAAATGATATCATACATTACATATATACCATTCCAATATTTACAACTACAAGGTCAGTCAAAACATAAGTGAACAAAACATTACTGAGTCAGCCAGATAGTAGAAAACTTGATTTCCTCAAGTTGACTTGGTGACCTTCTGATACTCGGCATCTACTACATTACTCAGTACTGTCATGCATTTGGTAGAAGTAGAGGCTCAGTTCATACTAGCCACACAATACTACTTGGAACTCGGTAATCATTGGTGACTCGATAGATATAATGTCACTCGGTAGAAGCTAGCTTCTTCATTTACCTTGCTGTGCTCGATGAACACTGAGTCCTTCATTTACCTTCCTATGCTCCGTGAACACTGAGTCCTTTATTTACCTTCCTTTTCTTAGTGAACACTGAGTTCTTCATTTACCTTGCTTTTCTTGGTGAACACTGAGTTCTTCATTTACCTTGCTTTTCTCGATGAACACTGAGTTCTTCATTTACCTTCCTATGCTCAGTGAACACTGAGTCCTTTATTTACCTTCCTTTTCTCGGTGAACACTAAGTTCTTCATTTACCTTGCTTTTCTCAGTGAATATTGAGTTCTTCATTTACCTTGCTTTGCTCGGTGAACACTGAGTTCTTCATTTACCTTGTTCACTGAGTTCTTCATTTACCTTGCTTTGCTCAGTGAACACTGAGTTCTTCATTTACCTTGCTTTGCTTGGTGAACACTGAGTTCTTTATTTACCTTGCTTTTCTCGGTGATAATTGTTTACCTACTGAACTTATAAGGTAACCACTAAATGCTTGTTATACACTATAAACTAAGTGATGAGCTTGATAAGCATTCAGAATCAAATAAGTGTTTGCACTAATGACAAATATATCATAATTCCAACAATCTCCCCTTTTGGCATTATTGAAAAAAAAACTTATATGCCAAAGCTTATGTGCAAGATTTGACATCCTAATTTACATATCTCTCCCCCATACAATATGCACATAGTATTTACAAATATCTCTATCTTTTCTTTGGTACTCTATCTCCCCCTTTTTGACAATAATGCCAAAGTAAACAATATTTATTTACACAGAAACACCAAAATGAGAGATAAACTCAGAATGTACCTTGAGAATAAGAGCCAAAGTCTTATCCCAATTTTTTTGCAAAATTTTGGAGTTGGAGAGTGCTATCTGAACTTCAGTTGAAAGTTCAATCACATGATCTGCAACTGAAAAATTGTTGTCATGGATCAATATTTTGGAGTAGGCAATGTGTTTCTGCATTGTGTCCATGATAGGAAGAATCATATTCTGGATGTCAATCAAGGTAGATCTAATCTTTGCTTCCTCTCTCAACAATTTTGCCTACTTTTTTGACAAAAAATTGATTCAGAAATGATGGGATGGACTTGAATTGGGGTCAAGTTGCAGCATTTGGGCATTGACCTTCATATCCTCATCAATTTTATTCAATTTTTCTTTGATTTCCTTGGTGTACTTGGTAACATTACAAAGTTTTGCAGAAAGTGAAGTTACATTATTAAAAGAATTTTCAAGATTGACCAAAATTGTGGACAATTGTACCTATTTTATTATTGAGTAATGTGCTCAAGCACCTTATTATCAATTTTTCTTTCAGCCTTTTCAATCATTTTTTCTTGACTAGAGGTGTCCTCATTGAATTTATTTATAGCCTCTTCTAACTAAATCAAAACATGTTGAGTAGAATCTACTTCAACACCTATAGCTTTTGTAATTATATTCCTAGAATTCTCAATTATTATGTACTCCTTATCCCTTTCAGACCTTAACTACTTCTGTGTAGCCTTCATCTCTATTAGTTGACTAGCATACCTCATCTCTTTAATGGTAGCATTTTCATAGTTAATTTTTGGAATCACTATCTCTATGTCTAAGTCAATATCTTGAAGAATTTCTTTTCCAGTGATCACAAGTCTTAATGGTTTCTTTTGTTTGGCTTCTGTGATGACTGGTTTAACCTTGGGAATGGACACAATGGTGATGGAAGGACTAGCAGTGAAAACTGGGATATTTGAGGATTGAGTGCCAATATGAGTATTTACCAGATAAAAAATTGGAATACTTCCCAAAAATGGTGGTACACTCGGTAATGTAGTATTTGAACTAACTAGATTTGAAGTAGATGTAAATAATGCTGACAAAATTATAGAACAAATTGGAATTGATGAAGAAAAAATTGTGGAACTTACTATTTTTTTGACTGAGGATGATGGATCTGAGGAGACTAGATCGGTAGTTGAAGAAGTAATAGTCAGCTTAGTAGATGAAGTGCTTGGCACATTTGTCTTAGATACCTAGAGCTAGGAGGAGGCCAGTGAATATTGAATAATTGATGTGGTAATTGTGCTCACAATCTCACTTGTAGAAGCTATCTCCTTGGTGGATGAAATAGTTTTTGGTGGAGAGTGAGGAAGGGATGCAATCCCTACTGCTGTAATTTTTACTGGATCATCTTCCTCCTTATCTTCCTCTTCAGCTTCTTCCTCCTTGTCTTCTCTCATTAATGCATCTAGCTATCCTAGTGAGACTATGATGGATGGAGTTCCATCAATATCATCACTATCACTTCTATCATCATCCTTGATTTCCACAGGGTCTTCATTGGGCTTATGTAGATGATAGATGTTTTTTCACATGTTTGTAGAATCATTTACAACATGCTCAATGTCTTTGATCAAAATTAAACATGTGTGAAATCTAATCATCATTTTACCTTCATGGTTTTTCATTGCAATTTTTACTTCTACTCCAGTGGGACTTGGTTGGAGATTCTTTAGGGATTGCTCATAGATGTCTTTTACCATTTGGGTTGCTGATTCCCATATCGGTTGCAATCTCTCCAATAGTTCTTTTGAGATTTGGGAGGCAAGCTGGTCCGGGGAGTATTTCCATTTACCCATCTTGCTAAGTACCAGTTCCTCTATCTGCATTTTCTTAGCATCTGTTCTAGTTTCAAATTTCAATGTCTTGAAATTTGTGATGCTCGCTCCTTCTTCCAATTTTTTAAGCCTTTCCTCAAATGTATATGTAGGCTTGACTAGTATAGGTTCCTGCTTACCTTTTTTGGTTCTTCTTGTGAATACTGCAGTAGGCTTCTTCTTAGGTTTGGTAATTATTACCTTACCTTTCTTCTTTGGAGGTTCTTCTTCAGTTCCTTGTTCTCCTTTTTCTTCTCCTCCTCCTTCTTCTTCATCATCTCCTTCATCCTCACCTTCTCCTTCTATTAGCATAAGAGGGCTAGATGCAGTTTTCAATTTTTCTATCTTCCTCTTGCCTTTGTTTATGGCCTGTGGTAGCTTGATTTCAAGCTCAATTCTGGCCTTTGCTTCTTCATAGGTTCCAAAAATTTGTTGCCTTAGGTCTACTGGCTCATTTACCAGTGCTTCTATGATGTCTTTGGCTTCATCAATATTTACCTCATAGGGAAGAGGTTTTACCCATGCAACTCGGGGCTGACTACCTAGATGTACACCTTATCACAGTCAACCATGAAGCATATATCATCTTTGTAATCTTCAACTAATTTTGGTGGAATCTAGAACCTATTATTCATTCTCTCCTTGAAATCTTCAAAATAATTGTCCATGATGCTATCAAAATTTTCACCCATCTCTGCCACAAACTCATTTATTTGATACAAAATTGGAATGTCTTTTCTCCATACAACAGTTCTTTTAGATGGAGAGAATTTTTGAATGTAGAAAAATAAATAGATCAATAGAGAACCAAATTTACAAGGGTTATTCTTGGAAGTCCTTATACTATCCATATTTTTATTCAATTGTTTCAGCAATACTTTAGATAGATCAAGTTCAAGGTTTTTCTTTACAACCTTGAGGGCCAAATCCATAGCTTCACAAGGTTCACTATTCAATCTACTGGAACTGTATAATTTATATGCAATTACATGTATGCCAAATCTTATTTTGACATTAGATACAGTGTTGAAGTTTAAACCTCTACCATCCCATTCGGCTAAGGTTTGCCTTTGTAACTCCTCCCGACTTAGGGTTTTGGTGGTTTTGGCTTTGCTGAGCATAGGGAGACCTATGATTTTGTGAATCATCTTCTTTGTGATTAGCACTAGCTTCTCTAACCATAATTGTCCATTATGTACCTGACTCAAGATATACCTAATCCATTTGGTTTGGAAGTTTCTAGGCATATGCAAGATATGAGTCAATCCTTTGGTTTCAAGATGCTGGAACTCAAGTTTCAGAGAGCCATCTACACTCATTTCACCTAGGGCACTATCCATTTCTAGGTTTTTGATTTCTTGAATAGAACATTTGAAATGAGTACTAATATCATTGATAAGAAGTACCTTAGGAGCTATTTGTGATTGAGCTCCAATTGGGTCGAGTGATTCAGCAATGGCTGGAATAATCTTGAAGTTGAGGACTTTCCATTATGTAACTTTTATCAACATTTCTAAAACTCTTTTCACCTTAGTGTTGCTGGTGCTTGTGGATGCCATAGCTACTCGATAAATATAAGAAAATCTTGAACAAATTCTCCACTTAAAATTGGCTTGGAATCACTTGGGATTTGCTCTGGATTCACTAGAAATCTTTTAGCTCTGAGTATTCTTAAGTTGTGGTGAAAAATGAAATCAAATTCTGCCCTTTTGATGGAAATACTATCATTAATGCTCAATATGAAGGTAGATGAGATGACATAGTGCTTGCCAGTCTGTCATCGATCTACTCAGTAAAAGTTTTGCAACTCGGTGATTAAACAAAATCTTTGATACTCTCAACCTAGCTCGGTAAGGTCTTTAACCAACCTTGCTCGATAGATGCAACATGGTGAATAATAAATTTTCTTTGGTCCTTGAACCTAAAATACTGATTTGATCATTTTTACTTTTTCACTTTGGAACTGCTTGAGATATGGCTTGATGATGCAGTTCTTGTTTCTTCTTAAATCTAATTGGAAATGGTGGAGTCACCCATTTCTTGAGTGACATGACCATCATTTGAACTATCTTGCTCGGTAGATTTAGAAATCCATTGTTGTCTCATCTGCTTCCAAATGTTATCAACTTTAGCTTTCTTTTCATCTTCAATTATTTCAATATTCATGCAATTCTTGGCTATATGACCAAGTTCTGTACATGTATAACATCTTACTATTGTGTCTCTTTTCCTCAAGTGATGCCTTGAATAGTCTTTGCCAACATGTCCATATTCTCCACAATAATGACATCTGCACCAAGTATTGTAGTCCCATCCAAAGATTGCTTTGACAAGTTGTTCAACTTGATTGAATGATTTGGATCTGCATTAGAATGCCTTGTGACCATGTTTCTTGTATTTGTGACATTTGCCTTCAAATTTTTATTTTTCTTTGAATTCATTAGCTTTGTGACCATGCTGATTGCAGTTGAAGCATTTTCCATTCAATTTTCCTTTTCCATTACTCCAACATTTGTTTGATGTATGACCTATCTTGCCATAGTGATTGCAAGTGGGTCTTTGATTCCCTTGGGAAACTTGTTTGGAGGATTCACCTTCTTCCTTGTATCCAAGATTGGCTTTACCTTTTTGTCTATGAAGATTTTTCTCATGTTGTTGATTCAATTGGTTCATGTCTGTTTGAGATTTCATCATTCTTTCATTGATTTGCCTTTCAGTGATCAAGTCATTTTCCAAACTTTCATTGATTTGTCTCTCAGATCTCAGATCACTTTGTAAGCTTGCATTGATTTATCTTTCAGTGATTAAACTATTTCTTAAAATTTCATTCTCACATCTTAGATTCATAACTTCTTCATTTGGATTAGATAGTTGACCTACAAGATTTTCATGCTGAAGGAATTGATTATTTCTTACCTCTAGGTCTTCATTTTCCTTGTTTCTCTATTCCAAAACTTCACATAGCCTAATTGATTGGATTTCTTGTTCTCTTTTAAGCTTCCTTACTTCTTCCTACAGAGAACCATTCTTAGCTAGGAGTTCCTTAACTGCTTCATTAGCTTCATTTGAACTGCTTGATGGTAAAATGTCTTCAATCTTTTCTTCAACATACTAATGATCATTCATTTTTCTTGCAAGTTCCTTCCTTCTTTTAGAGATTAAGAAAGATGCTCCTTTGCTTCCTTGAGTTGAGCCATGGCCATTTCCAGATCTAGCTTTTCATTTTCAATAGATTTGTCAAGTCTGAATATCTCAATTGTCCTTGATCTTTGCTCAAGCTATCAAACTTTATCTTGAGAACCACAAAGCTCTGATACCAATTGTTGGAAATATTCAGGATAAGATAGGTTACTGAGAGGGGAGGGGTGAATCAGTAACTTATAATTTTTTTAAACAATTCATCATTTTAACTATTCACCATTCATTCATCTAAACTACTGCATAACTGAAAGAACAAACATTCATTGCACATGTACACAGAGATATGGTGACCCAAAAACCTTCCAAATAGAAAGTAAAATTGGGGTGGGGATGATACCCACAAAACTTCAACACTACAGTGTAAATTTGGCATGTTAAGGCTTACAATGATCACTTCTCATGATCTTCCCTATTAAGAGCAATTAGGACTGCTAGATCCACCTTGTTAGAGGATTTACAAACATACAGTGAAGTATGCACTCTGTTAGGAGATTTACAAAAAGACTGTTAGGTCCACCCTATTAAAAGATTTATAAACTGATTCACCTATTAGGATGAAGCAGTGGATATTCTTACAACTATTTGCTGATAAGATCCTTGTTGCATTGACCACCTGATGTGATAGATATAACTTTTTTGCTCCTATGTTGACCTTGTTGTGTTCCTTTTATTCTGCTGCTGATTCACTTTCACTTTTCTCAAAATATATCAATACCTTCTTCATATGCGAACATCACTCCCTTTTTTTTTACACCATACCATCCTACAAATGATATCATACATTACATATATACCATTCCAATATTTACAACTACAAGGTCAGCCAAAACATAAGTGAACAAAACATTACTGAGTCGGCCAGATAGTAGAAAACTCGAGTTCCTCAAGCTGACTCGGTGACCTTGTAATACTCAACATCTACTACATTACTTGGAATCATCATGCACTCGGTAGAAGTAGAGGCTTGGTTTGTACTAGCCACACAATACTACTTGGAACTCGATAACCATTGGTGACTCAGTAGATATAGTGTCACTTAGTAGAAGATAACTTCTTCGCTTACCTTGCTGTGCTCGATGAACACTGAGTCCTTCATTTACCTTCCTGTGCTCGGTGAACACTAAGTCCTTTGTTTACCTTCCTTTGCTTGGTGAACACTGAGTTCTTCATTTACCTTTCTTTTCTTGGTGAACACTGAGTTCTTCATTTACCTTGCTTTGCTCAGTGAACACTAAGTTCTTCATTTAGCTTCCTATGCTTGGTGAAAATTGAGTCCTTTATTTACCTTCCTTTCCTTGGCGAACACTAAGTTCTTCATTTACTTTGCTTTTCTCGGTGAACACTGAGTTCTTCATTTACCTTGCTTTTCTCAGTGAACACTAAGTTCTTCATTTACCTTGCTTTGCTCGGTGAAAACTAAGTTCTTCATTTACGTTGCTTTGCTCGATGAACACTGAGTTCTTCATTTACCTTGCTTTGCTCGGTGAAAACTATTTACCTACTGAACTTATAAGGTAACCACTCAATGCTTGGTATACACTTTAGACTAAGTGATGAGCTTGGTAAGCATTCAGAATTGAATAAGTGTTTGCACTAATGACAAATATATCATAATTCCAAAACTTAGTGATGGAAACTTGAAACCTTTCAATCATTTGCAATGGCAACATGAAACTTGTCAAACATTTGCAATGGAAACTAAAACCTGTCAAACATATCCAATGGCAACTTGATCAACCTTCAAACCATACAAGAAATGAAACCATAAATAGAAAAGTACCTAAGGCAACTCAAAATAAAATAAATAGGAAAGGCATGAAAGGAAACTCAATGAAAAATGGTTGCTTCTTACCTAAAATGGCACCCATGCTCAATGTAATCATTCCTTGTCACACGTTAGTTCACTGATCAATCCCTCCCAATGATCAACTATTTATTGCAATAATAAGTAAGCCATGCCATAAAAATTATAGGGATCAGTAGGACAAACTATATAATAAAAACACAAATTGTGGAATGAGCTAGATAGAGGCTTGAAAATGAATCAAATCAATTGGCCCAAAGAAATTCGTAATGGTGCAGGGTGGCCCTATATGTTGTGGAGAGATTTTCCAATGATATTGAACTCTTTTAAAACAAGAAAGGATTTCAATAAGAACAAATCCACAACCTACAAAATAAAGATTAAAGCTTTAATGAAAGTTCAAAAGGATGCAGTCATTACTACTTTCAATCATTACTAGTCATTACTAATGAGTAATTTTTGACCTAGATCACTAGAATGCAGAGCTCACCAAAACAACAACTTCTCCCATGCATGAAAAATAAATGTTATGCCGTGTTATTTTAAGCTATTGTTATTAAACCTGATTTGGTCAAAATTTTGACCAAATTGGGAAACCCTAATTTGGTTTAAATTTTGACCAAATCAGGCAACATAACAAAAAAAAAAGATTTCATAGGCCAATTTGGTCTTTGGTCAAAAGAAAAGGTCAAAAATTAAGTTAAAATGTACTAGTATTTGAATCTAAGTGTGTCTTTACTACTGATCAAGGAAATTTGATAGGACATATTTTATCCAAGGATAGTCTTACTATTGATCTAGAGAGAATAAAAGAAATACTTGCTCTCTCTCTTCCTGACCACAAGAAAGGGAGAAAGTTTCCATGGTAGGATTAAATTTGTGAGGAGATTCATTCCTAATTTAGCTACCATGGTGAAACCTCTTATAACTATGCTAAAAAAGAATATGGTCCTTTCATGGACCAAGAGAAAGAAAGTTTTGAAGAAATCAAAGTAGCCATAGCCTAGACCCATAATCTCATTAATCCAAATTTTGAGAAAGACTTCATTCTTTACACCTTAGGTGGTGAGTCAAGTATCTCTACTATTTTGACTCAATTAAATGATAATAATGAATAACATCCCATTGCCTTCTTTAGTGAAGGGCTTAAATGATATGAGGATAACTATAGTTATGTGGAGAAACAAGCCCTTGTAGTTATCAAATCTTTGAGGAAATTTAGACATTTTTTTCTCACAATAAGATCCATTTATTGGTCCCTTGTGCAAGTGTTAAGGATTTTCTAATGAGCAAGGATATTAGTGAGAAAAGAGTGGGTTGGATCACTAAGGTGATGGAGTATGATGTGGACATCCAGATCACCAAGTTGGTAAAAGGGAAAGGATTGTACAAGAAGATGGTCTCATCTCAAGAATCAGATGAAGAAGTTGCCTTAGTATTGACAAAACAACAACAAGAAGGAAATGATAATCTAAGAGGTTGGATGCATGACATGATGACCTTCTTATCAAGAAATAGATATCCTTAGGGATTGAATAGAGCTAAAAGAAGACAATTTAGATTGAAGTCAATTCCTTATGCCATAGTTGATGGTATCTTGATTAGGAAGGACTTCAATGGAGCTTTGCTAAGATGTATTAATGTAGATCAAGATAAGAGAATGATTAAAGAGCTTCATGAGGGTCTTGATGGTGGCCACTTTTTAGAAAAAAACACTACCATGAAGATAATGAAGACAGGTTACTATTGGCCATCCTTGTTCCATGATTGTCATAGGTATGTTAGGAAGTATAAAAAATGTGCCTTTTTTTCAAGTAAAGAAACACTCATAGCCCTTCCACTTCATCTTATTCAAGTGGATCAGCCTTTTTCTCAATGGGGATTAGATTTCATAGGTCCTATTAACCCTCCTAGTCCTGGTCATAAATAGATTCTAGCTGCTAAAGATTATTTCACCAAATGGACAGAGGAAATTGCATTAAAGGATGCTACTGAGAATTTAGTTGTTGAATTCTTAGATGGAATTATCACTAGGTTTAGTACCCCTTCAATCATCATTTCAAAAAATGTGAAATCATTTGTAGGAGTTTAGATTTGTGCATGGGTCGTAGATCATGGTATTTATTTTAGTACTTCTTCCAATTACTACCCTCATGGTAATAGATTAGCTGAGTCCTCAAACAAGAATTTTATTAGAGTAATAAAGAGAATCATAGAGGATAATCAAAGGTGTTGGAATTAGAAGTTGAAAAAAACTCTATGGGCTAATAGGATAACACCTAAGAGAGCCATAGGAAATTCTCATTTCATGTTGGTGTATGGCAGAGTAGCTAGGATTCCTATTTTGTTGAAATTTCCTACTATTGAATTGGCTCATCAACTTAAGTTAGTTGAGGATGATGCTATGATAGTCAGGATAGTAAAGTTGATGGAGTCAGAAGTGTATGCATGAATATGTGGCCTTTGTTAACACACACACTTCAACACGGTCCTTATTTGTGGATTCATCTTGGAATGAACATGAGATTATTCACCCAAGAATAATCTAGCAAGGTGACTTTTTGCCTTCTATCTAAAGGGATTTTTCTTATTAGATATCCTTAGATTTGAGGCATAAGAAACTAGACCCTCTAAGAACAAAGGATTTAAGAATGCAACTAATTCTATATGAGTTTGCAATTTAGTCTAAATGTGTTATGCAATTCATCTAAGAACTTATAAAACAAACTAGATTAAATGTATGCATTTTAACTCTAAATCTCATTAATCTAGGAATGATAATATGTGAATATAATTAGCTAGATGAGTGTATAACGCAGCAGCAATTCGATAACAATTCAATTCAACCTCTCTTCTTTTTGAAATGAGGAATCAGGAGCTTCTTAAATAGAATCCAAGAATTGATCAATGGTCGAGATTAGAAATGAGATTTAGTTAGAATGGAAAGTTTCCTTATGAAAAGGAAGTTAACTAATTTATTTTGAGTGGAATAAGAAGTTAACTATTTTATTCCTTTTATTATTTCAAACTAAAGAGAGAATATTGGAGAAGATATTTGATTTAAGGAAATTAAATATGACCTCATAATTGAGTATTCTAAATTGAATAATTAAATTCAACAATTAGAATGAGAATATTTAATTAAATCAAATATATTTAATTCCTTTGTACATTAGATAAAGAAGTAATTTAATTTAAATAAAGTATAAACACTTATAATTAAATTAAATTTAATCAATAGGTTCAATGTAGCTAATTTGAGTCAATACTTAGGAATTAAATAAAGAGTGTGAGTAATGTAGATTAGGATTTTTTGCATTTGACAATTAAGTTAAGTAGTGAATGTTAGAACAAGGATTTCCCTAGTGAAATAGGACTTTAGAATTGATTAAATAGACTAGAATTGATATAATGGAAATGATCCAATTTTGGGGTATTACATATTGCCCCTCTTTGAATAAATGTACGAGCAACACATTCAATTCAAAGAAAATAAAAAAGCATGATGCGAGGATCAAGAAATGAGATTGGTTCCAAAGTTGCTGATACAAAGACCAATTGATAAGCTTTTAAGGACCATCTCTAGAACAGAGTTTAGTCCCAAGGAATCCAAGCAGAATACCTAGATACCCAAAATTGATAAGCATTTTAAAGGTTTCCTTCAGAACAAAGTTTAACCTTTAAGGATTGAAACAAAATGTCTAGATACATGAGATTGATAGCATTTAAAAGATCATCTCCAAAATGGAGCTTAAACTTTAAGGATCTAGATAGAACACCTAGATACTTGAGAGTGATAAGAATTTAAAAGATTATCTCCTAAATGGAGCTTAACTTTTAAGGATCCAAACAAAATGTCTAGATACCTGAGATCAATAGAATTTAAAAGATTGTCTCCAGAATGGAGCTTAATCTTTAAGGATCCAAATAGAATGTTTAGATACCTGAGAGCAATAGAATTTAAAAGATTATCTCCAAAATGGAGCTTAATCTTTAAGGATCCAGATAGAAGACCAAGATACCTAAAATTGATAAGCATTTAAAACATTATCTCCAAAATGGAGCTAAATCTTTAAGGATCCAGATAGAACACCTAGATACCTGAAATTGATAAGAATTTAAAAGATTATCTCCAGAACAGAGCTTAATCTTTAAGGATATAGATAGAACACCTAGATACTTGAAATTGATAAGCATTTGATAAGAATTTAAAAAATTATCCTAGAATGGAACTTTATCTTTAAGGATCCAGATAGAACACCTAGATACCTAAATTGATAAGCATTTAAAAGATTATCTGTAGAATGAAGCTTAATCTTTAAGGATCTAGATAGAACACCTAGATACCTAAAATTGATAAGCATTTACAAGATTATCTCTAGAACAGAGCTTAATCTTTAAGGATCCAGATAGAACACTTAGATACTTGAAATTGATAAAAGATAGTAAGATCAAATTATGAGTCATAGAATCATCCACAAAATGAGGCTTGATCCTTAGGAGTTGAGGTTTAGATTGTCCCAATACCTGTAATCAAATGATGACAAGATGAAAAAGATGCCAGAAAGAGGGAATCAAGATGCCCCTAGTGGTGAGATGCCCTGAATGATGAGGACATAAGATGGGAACAAGATGCCTCGAGAAATAAGTATTCAATGATGTAATCATCCTACCCATTTGGGAGTGAAATCGAAAGATGATACACTAGAAATGCAACATAAAGAAATAGAAGAAATTTGAGATTCAACAGAATGTAGAAGAAATTAGAAGAAGATTCAGATTTAATTCGGCATGGTTTTGAGGTCTAGAAGACCAAGTTTGACCAAAACTAGAATTGGCCATGATTGACCTGAGTTGTATATTTTGAAAATGGATTTCAAAAATATGATGAAGCTTGAGTTGAAAGAATTCCAGGAATCCCAAAATATAAAAAAAAATCAGACTGCACAACCGTTCAATTGCATTGGGCCTAAAAAAATTAAAACACATTTTTGAGGCACTTAGGTGTGTTAGATTTTGAATTTGATCCTGAAAATAGATTCAAAGATGCCAAAATAGCCAAGAAGGTGATTGATCGATTATTTGTCCAGTCATTAAGAAACATGATACTTTGAAGAGATTAGCAATCCCTCATCATGGAAGGTGAAAGTAGATTTGCAATTGAATCGCATGTTTATGCAAGTGAAGTATGCAATGCAAGACTATGTTAAATGCAACCCTAGGTCTGGTTACTGAGCCTTGACAATTTATCATCACTAGACTTAAAGAAAGCTTATATGTCCCATAATTACTACTAAATTTGCAATCATGGAAATATTAATAGGACATATGTCATAGGTTTGTTGGAGACAAGCAACTATAATGACCAAAACATTTGTCCCTTTTAATATAACAAGTTAACATAAGCATCAGAGCATAAATGCTAGGATGACTAGAATGTTGCTTGCATGTAGGCATGCCAAAAACATAGAAAATCCTTCTTATTCCAAGAAATCAATAAATAGTATGTTCGCAATGACCTTTGCATCTGTATCCTAGGACAACATTCATAATTTGTACTCGTAGCGACCTGTATGTTCACTTAGCAGGATGAGTATTAGATATTACTAAAGCATGAAGAATTCACTTCAATAGACAAGGAAAAGTACCAATCTTACTAATTGTCCAATTGAGAGGAGTCGAGGTACACATGGCCATCCAACACATGATGGAGGCTCTTATAGTGGACATCCCTCTTTCATGAATGTTTTAGATGTTTTGGAACTAAATCGCAAATAGAAAACAAAGAAAAGATTGTGCCCCCAGTCATTACTTCTCTAGTCAAAAATGACATCATCAAGTTGCTCGAGGAGACATGATAAAGCAAAGATGAAGCAAACAAAGAAAAGAGCTCAACATATCCTAACAAGTATGTCATTTTGAG
Source organism: Cupressus sempervirens (assembly GCA_028749045.1). Lineage (NCBI taxonomy): Eukaryota > Viridiplantae > Streptophyta > Pinopsida > Cupressales > Cupressaceae > Cupressus > Cupressus sempervirens. Next base: position 398,942,118 of record CM053783.1, read on the forward strand.
TTCATTTCTATGTTATAGGATTGATGTCAAGTTTTAGTGTCTAGAGTATGTTTGAAAGAAATATCTTCAGTAGGGTGACAACAGTAGGCAGATGCAGTTAGAGTGATTGGTGACTAAGGGCAAAGAGGAATATTCAAGATGAAGAGCCTAAAGGGGACTGAGTGATAGTAGACAAACATAGCTAGAATGACTGATGACTAATGCAAGAGAGATATTCCATAAAGGAATCTGCAAACATTACCCAAGAAATAGTAGGAAAACACTATTGTGAAAGAGATTCTATGAGGAGAATCTTGAAAAGAGTGACACTAGCTATAGTAGGCAGACACAACTAAAATGATCGGTGACTATCGTGGAAGAGATTCTATGAGTAGAATCTCAAAAGGAGTGACACTAAAGGGGAATTCCCCTAAGATGTGACAAGACTCAATCCATGGATACATGAGCAGAAAGCAGGAAAAGTAGTGAAGCAACTATACAGAGAGCTAGAAGATGTGCTACTAGATGGAGCATTGGGAACAAGAGGTGCCTATTTACCAATTTTTCACCTTTTTGGCAGAAATTTTTCTTTTTATCTACCATGATGCCTATTTCTAGGTTTTCACCAATGGCACTTTTCTTGTTTTTTCAATTTTTTTGTATTTTTCTCTTTCTTTCTTTTTTATTTTTTTGTATTTTTGAGATTTTTCACTTATTTTGGTGTTACCAAGGCACCTATTGCTAGGTTTTCACCAAGGTAACAATATTTTTTAGGACTTTTTCAATTTTTAGATATTTTCAAATTTTTAGAACTTTGTCAGAGAGTACTAGCTCTCAAGAAGGATTACCTTGATTTTGTTTAAGTGTCTAGCAAGGTACATGAAAATATGTAGTAGCAAGCTGGTGGATAAGTGGAGATGGATAGGCAAGGAGTATGAAGTGGTGAATGTTACCCTCAAGGAAAGCCTTCACAAGATTACACATACTAGGGAAAAGGATATAACAATATAACCTCATGGTGTAATGAAGGGTATTGTGTACATAATCCAAGAAAATGACCATATCAAGAGATTGCTAAGAACTGAGTTTTCTTCTTTCTTTTGTTGATCAAGACCAAAGGGTTAACTAAATAGGATAGAAAATTTTGTTATGGAGGTTATGAGTGAATGACTTTAGGAATGAGGACATCTGAAGGATAGGCAAGATCATGATAGGATGTCATGGATGGAAGAATTATGCATGATGCCCATTTACTAGGTTTTCATCATGGTACTTGTCCAAGGTGCCACAAGAAGTGGTTTTTACCATAGGACAGATTTATTTTTCTTTACTTTTGCTATCAAGGCACTTGTTTCCAAGTTTTCACCAAGGCACTTTTTTTCTTTTTTTGGATTTTTAGAGTTTTTGGAAAGAATTCAAGCCTTTCTCAAGTTTTATAGCATGCCTATAAGAAAGATAAGTTATGATAAGCCAAGGCCATAGCAAGGTACACTCAAAGATGTTGATAAGGTAATAGAAGGGAAATGATACAAAAATGAGAGGTAGATGGAGGATATGGTTGTTGGTTTTGGAAGACTGAAACAAGCAAGGATGGCAAGTAGGCATAAGATTTAGATGATCTCATGAGGGTGGATGAGATATTAGGAAAGATCAACATTGACACACATCTTGAAGGGTAGTGTAATGATGGAGGAAATATGGATGAAATAGATTTAGGCTTAGATATATGAGGTAGCAAAGCCATTTTGGAGAGGGGTGGAGTAGAAGGTTTTGAAACCTTTTTAGGAAGATGTTGGAAAGGAGATGGAGTGGAAACCTTTGGAAGCTTGAATGTCAACTTTGATTTGTTTTCAATATTCAAGTCCTTCAAAAGAGACTTGGGAATCCATATAGCTTTTGATTTTTTCAGTAGATGCTTTGGAATGCATTTCTTTGATAATAGATTTAAGAACCCACACTTTCCTTGGTTGAGCTCTTTGAATAGTGGACCTTTGTGGTCTCCTTTTTTTTTTTGCTTCTTGACATTCACATGTCGATTAGAGGAGACATAGTGAACTTTTGAGGATGGATTCATGCACTTTTTTTTGAGTTGATCATCCAAATTACTTCCAAAGGACTTGGGACTTGTGGATGAATGAGGCCAATATGACCGGTTTAGATGGAAAGGTGGATGTGAAGAGTTCAAGTATGTGTATCTTTGTTGATCTTGGGGTAGGGTAGGAGGAACATGTAATGAGCTAAGAGTGGAAGTAGGAGATAGAGGAACATAAGGTCCCAATATAGATGGAAGACTTGAAGGTTTTAGCTTAGATGGGTAGGGACCAAGGATAGATTTATAAGATGTGAATGGACCATGAGTAGGGATATTAGCATCTTGAGAGTGAGCAACACGACCAATACCATCAATAGATTTATGAGTAACTATTATAGGAGCAATACCTTTGATAGGAGTATTTAAAGCTTGAGCATAGTTTGGAAATGAATGTAGCAAGGTAGAACAAGAGGGTGAGGGGACACTTTCTTCAAAAGGAATCTTAGCTAGTAGAGGAAAAGTATCCTTCTCTTGGTCTTTAATAGTCTCCTTAGGGATGGTGGAAGAAATATCATGATCTTTCCTAGTAGAGGGGTATGATATGGGAGATGGAGGACTACATGGTTCTTGAGATGGAGGGATGACATCTTGAAGGATATGTGAGGGTTCTTGATCTTGATCTTTAGATTTTTTTAAATCCTCTTGACATGGATCCACTTCTAAGGACAAGGTAGGATGTAGAGTTTGCATGATAGGCTCTTGAAGAGATAGTGAAGTGTTAGTTGGAGTGGGAATAATGGGAGTATCAATGAATGAAGGTTTTGGATCTTTAGTTTGAGTATTAATGGAGAGGCTTGTAGCCAAGTCAAGATTAGCTTGGGTTTCTTTTAGAGGCAACCCTTGAGGGTACACATAGTCAATAGCAAAAGAATTAGGTGCTTTGTTTGGGGGAGGTATGTTGGAAAGCTTAGATGCTTTAGAAGGTGATGGCATGTTGGAAAAAGTAGAAGTTGCATTTGAACTATTGCCAGACATGGTTTCATGATGTTGATCCTTCTTGAGAGTAGAATCTATAGTAGATGAGAGCTGATACTTTTGAATTCTACCATTATAAAAGAGATCTTGGATCTTTTTTTTCAGCTCCTTACAATGTGAAGTTTTATGTAAATTATGTCTATGATAGGCACAATAGTTACTCATAAAGGAAACTCCTTCCAAAGTGACCTTAGGTAATACAATGAGTTTCTTTTGAAGAAGTTCTTCCAATTTTGATTCATAAGATCTTCCCAAAGGGGTGA